>JARBWK010000004.1:99956352-100275047 GCA_030556195.1 Anolis apletophallus
TTTTAGAAGAGCAAGCAAGAAAGTGCAGTTCTTTTAGACTGCAATAATATGGGAGAGTACTGAGATAGTTTTTATATTCAATCCTGCTTTGCTGTTTATTTAACAGTACTTTGAACATTTAAAGTGAATTTCACCATGGTTTCAAACAGAAATATGCAGAGATGCCTTAACAAGTGAACTTTAACAATAGGAAATTGAGAATAGCAATTGTAATTTCCTACTACATTTCTTGTAAAATCAAATATGATGTATCACTTGTACCTGTAAACCTAGAATATAAAGTGTGGGAAAGCACATTGTTTTATCTTACAATACATGGACAAGCCTACAGAGGATCTGTGAAGTAGCCTTGAAAACAAGAAAGAGCAGAAAATATATCATGGAGAAAACACAATGAAAGCACTTTTTGTTTTCCACTTCCACTTAGCAGTATCTTAAATATACTACTATGGCATAAGCTAAAGACTTTTAAGTGCAATTCCTGTTATTATAATAGTACTTGAGATGAAGATATAGATGTAATAATTATAACAACAAATATAAGGTTCCTTGTATTGTCGGCGGCTTTCATTGACATAATCACTGGGTAGTTGTAGGTTTTTCAGGCTTTATGGCCATGTTCACAAACATTCTTTCCTGACATTTCACCTGCATCTATGGCAGGCATCCTCAAAGGTTGTGGTCTCAGCCTCTGAGGATGCCTACCATAGATGCCGGCTCCCTGTCGGGAAACCTCTTCTAGCTATATTTTAAACTAAACCTAAAACAACCCTACCAAATTTCTCTCCCCCTCAATCTCCTTCTCTTCCTCAGTAGTAGACATCTATATAGTTCTAATCTACTAATCAGAGCTCTACTACCTCCATCCTCATCTTTGTTCTCCTTTTTTCTTTGTGTGGAAAAAAATACAGTGCAATTCCATTAATCCTAGAACAGATTCCCACAACCCAAAGCAATACAAGATTTCACCTCTGGCGGGCAAAGGCAAACTTTTACAATGTTCTTTTCTGCCACATAAAATCTCCTCAGCTTTCATGGACACCAGAATTTGATTGTTAATGAAGCGAGAAAGTTCTGGTGTGGCTATTGCCCTTGGATCCATAGCTCTGAGTTCCATTAACATGAACAAAACTTTTGGACTTGCCCTGATAATCTAATCTATCTCCCCCACCTGTCCACCTCTTTCTGGGCCTTTTGAAATGGTTACGGTTTTCAACTAAAAAAATAAGAATGAGATATTTTTGTTTAAAAATGACACAAAGAAGATAACGCTTATTAAAAGGGTCCACCTCCTCCAGTACTATCAGCGTAATCACAGACTGCTATTGTATCTGGAGGAGTATGAGAAGAGGTTCATCTAGGAAAAAATTGACACCACATGTACACTGCTTCAGCAGAGGCTATGTATATGGATTATGAGATTTACTACCTAATTTTGCACTGGATGTACTCATCAACATTTTAAACATTCAAATATTATATGTTTAAAGTGTATATTCCTTTCCCAGGGAAGGGGATAAATAATTACAAATGATGTTTCAAAGTTTAGTTTTACTTATTCATGGAAAATATGAGCATAAAAGTCTACTGTATAAGCTTATTATATTCTGTTGTTGTCATCTCTAGACATTCACTGAGCACAAGTCAGGCTGAGCACACTCAGTGAATGAGTGTTGGCTATCCAACGCTTTGCACTTTGTACCACATTATTACTATAATTATGTCTATTAAAGTTTCAGCATCTACTCACTGCAGAGTGTTAACTCTAGCAGATATACCCCTTTAATTTGAAGGAGATGGCATGATAGATCCTCTGCATTCAAAAGATTATGGGTACCTTTACATTGTAAAATTCATACAGTCTGAGACAACTTTAACTGTCATGGTTCAGTGTTGTACACCAACTATCTGTGATACACACAGAAATAACATTTCTGCATAAAGATAATATGATTGTTTTAGTGTATTTTAGTGCTCAGCCACATAGAAATCTTCCACAGAATAACTCCCAAACTGTAAACTATTTGGTCAATTGACTATTCTTCTCATTAGGATTTCTCAATCCCCAAAAGATACATATTTTAATCACTTTCTGAAATGTTCAAATATTCATACAAAATCATTCAAATATCCATTAAAACCCCCAACATAAATTTTGGCATTACATTGCCTGACTATGTATTGTCTGTATGAAGGGAAATACACACAGATTTCATGGGGGAGAGCATCTTCCTGGAAATATAACCTGTTGAAAAACATTCATTTTCAAACAAATCACTACCACCCCCCAAGAAAGTTAGTGGGTACTGAAATTTCCTTCTTTTAAAAGAACCTATGATTTCAGGAGAACTATTCAGAATAAATCCAACACTGGTAGAACTTTCTTTTGGTTAATTCCTCCTTTCTGGTGCTTTATCATTTTCACAGCCTTTTCAGTATGCAAACCACAAAAGAAACTGTCCATCACTCTAAGATAAGCATCTAGCATTGGGCAACAAAAAAGTCACCTATATATTACAAATTGAATTTCCATCATGGAAAGTACATTTTATAAAAATTCATTAACTCGTGAAGGTTAAAACTATCTAATTCGTAAGAGTTATATAGTAATCAAGAAATGTTCCTCCTTAATTGACAGTCAACTCAAGGCTAAGATCATGACAAATGGAAAGTGTTAATATTTTTATTATTATTCAAATAGGAAATGATATCCTCTTTCGATGAAAAATCCCTCTGTGCATTGAACCCCTGGCATCTGCGGTTAGAAATGCAGCTGTAGTATCTGGGATTGTGCGACACAAAATAAGATTATTGGTCACTGATTTGGTTATTTTCATGATTAATCTGATATATATTTGACAGAAACTTTAGCTATATTTGAAAAATATAGGGGAACATAGGGATATAAAATTAAGATTCAGAACTCAGAATTGATGGCACAAGAAACATTAAGTAGCTGAAGCAGAGACATATTACATATATCCTCTTTTACAGATTCTACTGCACTATATGTTTTATATAAAACAATTATTTATACTTGCTGCATCAAGTGGCCTCAGATTTACAATGATGGCAAAAACTAGTTATCTCTCAGTGCAGAATAAATTAAACAATGTACTGCCAAAACATTTCTTTAAAATTTCTGTGCTAACTATTGTTCTAACTCATATAAGTGGCAAGGTATGATTGGCACATGTGGGGAAGATCATGAATACCCCAAAAGACTCTGAAGCCAATTAAGAGAGAAAAACTTATTTTGGTTGATCTCTTGAGTTAATATAACACCGAGATTTTAGTATTGGTGGAATTTGGAGAACCTGGTGGACTATTATTGATACAACAGAAAATGATATACAGTAATTATATTAAAATCCTCTTGGCTTAAGGGAACATCTAGACAGGCCCAAAACACAGGACCTGTCTCGATATTACTGAAGACATCCAAACAAAAAAGCAAATTAATGCAGAGTAAATCAAGGTTTCCCTGGTCTATTCTGCATTATTTTAAAACATCATTAAATCTGGATCTTTATAAAAGATCTAGGTTTAATGGGGCGCTGGGCTTGTGGGGGCTGCCTCCCAGGATGGGTCATGCATTTCCCTGGGGTCAGTCTCCACAGCCATTCTGCACCTTTGGGCTCCTGGAGCCCAAAGTTGTGGGAGCTCCCCCAGCCCCCAATTTAACCCCTAAAACTTACTGAAAAGGCCCTTGGCCACCACAGAGCCTCTGATCATGAGGACATGTGGCACGGGAAAATGATGCCTGTGGAGACCGGGGGATGTGTGTGGAGGGATTCTCCTCAGGCATCATTTTCTCACATCATGAGGATGTGAGGAGAGACACTATGGCAGACAGATACCTTTTTAGTGAGTTTTAAGGGGTAAATCGGGAGCTTTGGGGTGGCTTCGTGTTATCCCAATTTTAGAAAATCTTCAGGTTTTGGAAGGAGGTGGGAAATTAGAACCCTCATCAAAGTGGGTTACTTTAACCCATTTCAGTGTGGGGTTTGGCACTGTCTGGAAATGCCCTAAGGTAGGCAACTATAAGGAAGCCAAAGGCCAAACTCTGTTTAAGTACTAGCCAGACTTGACTCACGTTAGAATGACATTGATTATATCCAACCATCTTTCCCACCACCATGCTGAGGCAAATGTACAACCGGGACAAGTGGAAAGGTTTTCCTTCTCTTGCTTGTTTCAAAGAATTAATTTATTTATTTACAGTATTTATATTCCCCCCTTCTCACCCCACAAGGGACTCAGGGTGGATTACAATGTACACATACATGGCAAACATTCAATGCCATAGACACACAACACATATAGACAGTCAGAGGATATTTAACATTCCAACTTTTCTGACCACCAGGGGAGCTGTCACTTCACCATCCATCTGTGAACTTGTTGCCCCCCTGTGGGCCATGACCCTTGACCTCCCTGATAAACCACACGAGGGCAAGGGTACAACCGGGTTTTATTGGTGATAGCAAGGCAAAGGTGAAAGGTTCAAAGGCGTTGTTATAGGGCCTCTGGATAGTAGCTTTAACAGGGATTAGCAAGGAGTAAATAGTCCCGTAACAAACAGGAACAGCAGGGTTGCAGCGACCCGTTGCAATAGGGCCGCTGGCAGGAATCAAGCCGGATGCCAAAGGGAAAACTCAGGAAAGTATTCGGCCAATGCAAAAGGCCGGGATGTGCTAGATGATTGTGGGGCTCAGCCGGCGCAAGAAGGCTGAGCTCCGTAGAAAGAATGCAAGGAAGTTCAGCAGGCAATTAGCCTTTCATGGGATCGTCCCAAGACTCCTCGATGAACTGGAGCACGGCTCAGTGCAGGGCAGGGCAAAAGTGTCTCTGGAAGAAATCTCTGCCAATGCAGTAAACAGGGCAGCTCTCTGCAAGCACTAAAGGTTCGTAGATAAGATCCCATGCGGAGGGAATCTTGAAACCCCAAACCGGGTGTAGGGAAGGTCTCTCAAGGGAATTCTCACTGTAGCAGGAGGCAGGGACAGCTGTAGCAACTCACTGCAGGTCCTGAAGACTTCCCGCCGAGGCAAGAAAGCAGGCAGCTATGCTTACTGTAGCAAGAGTCCATAACCTCGAAAGATTCCCTGCCTAGGCAAAAGGCAGGAGCAGTGTTTCCGTAGCTTTGAGTCCCCGAACCTCGAGGGATACCTGACTGGGACACGGGAGCAGGTACGAGGTTTCAGTAGCAGGGAGTCCAACCGCAGGGGTGACCACAGGCTTCCCTCTCCAGTTCCAACGGCGTCCTGGAGTGCTTGCTAGGCACGGCCCAGCCGTAGATGAAGCAGGGTCCTGGCACGGCGGAGCAGAGACGAACCAGCTCGGAGTTGGCTGGCTGGCATTCCCTGGGAGGGAAGGCCCCAACGGCCATTCCCTCAGTTCATCTTGAATGCGATGTTGGTAGAGACAAAGACTGAAGGGTGCACTGAGCAATTATAGCATTCTGAGAGTGCGTCGGACGTCAAAACCTGTGATGGATGTTTCTTAGCATGTTGACATGATCTCAGGCCTCTTGGAATGCGGATCTCATTACCGGGGCCCACCTGGCCCAAGGGAGGCATTCTCTCAGGCGCCTTCACTATCAGCCGCCGGAGCAACCCGGCCTTGGAGGCCCTGTTAAGATTATCTTTCCTTAGGTTCACACAGGCCAAGCCCGAAAGGCTTGCACACAGTTCATGAGCAGGGCAAGCTGTTGCAGGATGTAAGTTTCAATTTCCTAGGCTGGAATGTCGCGCAGGCCCAGATGCTGTCTGAGGCTGCCACCGCCTAGGCCAAAACGCTGCCTGAAGCTGCTGGAGTGTAACAGAACTCTGATGAAGTACTTTCTGCATTGATGGAGATTTTTTCTGGCCTTGTAAATTCATTAAATTTGCCTCCTCAAACATAGGTGGTACCTAAAATTCCTACTTGACCGATGCAACAGTCTTTCGGGTTGCACATGTCGAGAACAAGCTACACAAAATTGGTCGGAAGCTCACTCTGATCCGGGCTGGCTCCGAACTCATGACCTTTCAGTTACTAGTGATCTTAATGCAGCTGACACCCAATCAGCTGCGCCATAGTCCCGGTGTGAGAATAAAACATATTTTCTCCTGTACTATTATGATCATGTCCAATCATGTGCTATTTTAAAGACCCCAGTATTTGAGTGTTTTCCTGTTTATGTTCTTTTCCCTGACTTATCATAGATTCTGACTAGAGATGACCGTACCAAAGATAAAATATTGAACTATGTTGTACAGTATTTAAAACTTAGGACTGGGTTATTTAGTTCCTTTATCCAGTTTACCTACCTATTACAGTTGACTCTCACTATTCACAGATTCTGCATCCACAAATTCAACCATACATAGCTTGAAAATATGATATTCAGTAAAAAAAAAATAATCCAAAAAGCAACCACAATTTTAGTATTTTATATAGGGCATTATTTTACTATGTCGTTATTTGTTTTATTGTGCTATGCGTTTTGGTTATATGTTTTAAATGTTTTAACTTTTATAGTTTGTTGGGGTGTTTTTTATTGTTATGTTCATGCAGCATTGAATTTTTGCTAGAGTTTGTAAGCTGTCTTGAGTCCCCTGCGGAGTCCCCTGTGTGAGGTATAAATGAAGTAAGTAATTAGGTAAGTAAATTATATTTAATGGGAGATGCTTATGCTTGTATTTTGGTATCTATGGAGAAGTAGGGGAATCCTGGAAACAAATCCCAGCTAATACCAATGAGTTTGAATAGAATTTTCAGATATATATATCAACAAATGTAGCACAGCAGTTCTCGTTTGTGCCTGGGGGCCAGGGAACAGCACCGGGGGTTGCATTAGCATTAGGGCCTGCACCTGCAGAGATAGATTCAGAAGAGGATTTGGAAGGGTTACCTGAAGGAGCGTTTCCCATCTCTGGGCCCCTTTCTCCCACTGAAAGCTTGGCTTGGGATGAAGGTTGGTTTGACCCTTATGCAGACATAGATGATAACCAGGTGCAAATGGAAAGCAGTGATAGCGAAAGTTATGAACACCCGGGTGGGAGAGGCTCACAGGAGCTTGTGAGTCAAAACATGGAAGAGAGCGGCTGGGAAGATTCTAGGGAGGAGAGCTCTCATGAAGATAGAGACCCAGGTGCTGGGAGACAAGGCCGAACCTTTGATAGGAGACGTAGCATCGAGTCCAGCAGAAGGGGATGGTACCATAGCCTAGACAGGCCGAGGTCCGTCAGCAGAGATTGGAGACGATGAAGCCTAGAGCGTCGGGGACCTCGGCCGAAAGATTAAGTATAGGATCCGTGGGAACTAATCCCCAGTGCTTCGGCCACGTCTCTTCTGGGTAGACGTGTAGCGAAGTGGGTCCACGGAGCTAAGTTGGCTAGTGGCTACCAAGTCTTGCCTTGTATTTCGTACCTTGTTTGTTCCTGAATCCGCATTGCCGTGCGGAGCTTTGCTAAGCCTTTTGGATTATTCATCAAGCTGTTTTTGGACAATTGATTGCTTAGCCTTTGGATTGCTTTTGCTATTTTTATGGACAATATTCCTTTTGAACTGTTTCTATATTCAGTAAAGTAGTTAGCCTTCAGTCCGTCTCTGTGTGTGTGATTAAGGGGCCGGTCAAGTCCATGCATCGTGACAACAAATAAGCAGCTTTTGGAAATTGCATAGAAATATTGCCCCCACCCATGAAGTTATAATTTTGAATGTTATATGCTTCATTTTTTCTGCAGTATTTAGAAATACATCATTTTGAATTCTAATTTCAGAAACTTGCCCTTATTAGATGCAATTTGTAGAGGAGAGAAAGGGAGTATGAGTTAAACTGAGAAAATTATAATGCAAGAAAAGGGTAGTTACATTCAGTTTTTAGTACTTTATCACTCTCTAAGATATATCAATTTAAAAAACCCAGAAAGAGTATCTATATTCAGCCATTACTTATACAGGTTTTGTCTTCAGCAGTAGAACTAAATATGCAAGACTATCTAACATCAACTACAGTCAATGCAGTTATTTTAAACTAGTATTTAGAGTCAGAAATAGCATTTATAGCATAAAAATATGTTCTAAGAAATGTGGAACTATTAATGCAAATTATTTCTATTGCAAGCAGGCGTATAGTAGGAGTCAGTGTGGAAATTAGCTAACAGGAAAAGGAACCATTTCATGATTCAAAAGATGACTGGATGTTTTGTTCATTACTCCTTAGATATTATTGGAAGAGTTCTTTCAAATAGGAGGTAAGAGGTGGGTTTCCAGTTTGCTTTGATGGTGATGATGATCTTTGCCTAGGAAGATCAAAATCCCCCACTCATTAGAAAATACCTTGCTGCCAACAAATCTAATGACAATTTGGTTTCAAACAACTAGAACAAAGAGATGGTGCAATAATGACGAATAGGCCTTTCTAGGGCTCAGTAGCTGACCCAGCCTTCTTTCTTTAATTGGACAGTTCTCATGAATACCCAGATCTTCCAACTATTCTATCTAACTATTATTCAGCATGTCTATGGAACAAGACAGGGCAAGAGAGTGACAGGGAGCAAAGATTTTAACAGCACATTACTGGAAGATACAATGTATCCCCACAGAATTTCATAGAACATCTGGGACTTGGCTGAGGCGACAAAGCTAAATAAATTGTTGAGAAACTGGGGCAGTTAATTTGGGGCAAATCTGTTTGACACAAAAATGGAATTTGCCCTTAATTGGATAGGCTTTGTGATTTTCAACACAAGGTAATGGATATATTTACTAGTATAGTCAGACTGTTTTGAGTGGTTATATTGTGTAAAATGACAATTCAAGGGCTCTCATAATTCCCCTTTCAAGATTCAATGTGTTTAAGATATTTTTCCCCAAACGGAAAGATTGCTTTTATTTTTGTGATACAAGATCATTAACAGAAAAAAAATAAAGCTTCTCTCCAATTCTCATCATTCTGATCTTGATTCACTTGCAAAGATTTTGGTCTCAAGTATTGACATATTCTGACCATAGAGCTGGTTCTCTAAAATTTGGCATCTACCAACTAGGGTCCCGGTAGTCAAAACCATCTGATACAGCTTTCCTCAAAAGGGATTCCTTGCAACAGAGCCTTATATTCCCTGGATACTCTGTACAATGCAGGTCATACATCAAATAGGAACTGATGGAGAAGCCATAACTCAAGGCATCGTGGACTACCTTTTCTCAATTTCTGAGTAAGAAAATGAATCCTAGGAGATATATTTAGAGCTGGGCCAAGATGACAACCTAGATTTAGGAACTCCGAGGTTCATTGCTGTCTCATAATCTATCATGAAGAAATTAATAAGGATCTATAATGATTTTAATATTGTTTTGTTTTACAGTTGAGCTTAAATTTAGCAAACAATTGCCTCACATGAGTGGAAAAGCATAAAAATTATAAACAATGAAGTAGATAGAGGGCTTTTTTGTATTTTTAAGGGAAAGATTTGCACAATATTTGGAAATCTAGTTGCCTGTTCTCGGGATGCATGCTGCCAAATTTCAGAAAGATAGACGTAGGCAAGAGCAAAAAACCCCCACATTAACCTCTACAATGGGGGTGTTTATTGGGAAGATGGCACTCTGCAGTTTAATTTCTTTTTATCTCTTAGGTCTAAACTATTTGCAAGATCATGTCTCTCCATGCAAGCCTGTCAGAGTCCCATGATCTATAGAAGTCTTTAATGCAGTCCCATTGCCACCACAGGTTTGCTTAGCAAGGACATTAGAAAGAGCTTTCTTGGTGGCTACTCTCACCTGTTGAGATTCCTTCCATTGGAAGCTGGACTGTATTCTTTCTGTCAGAAGACAAAGACTTTTTGTTTAAACAGGCCATTAATGAGTAATTGCTTGCAGGGAAATTTGTAATGGGAGGGGATGGGATTTATTTTTAACCTTTGACTACGTTAAAAAAAATGATTTTCTCTTATCTCTCTCACATTCCAAAGGAGTATGTTCAACTGTTGAACAACTCTTATGGTCAACAAGATTTTCCTATTATTTCAGTGAAAATTCATTTCCTGAAATTTGAATCCATTGTTTTGAGTCTTAAGATCTCATCACATGGGGCTTTTGCCCCATCATAGGACACTTTCAACATGGAGTCCATATGGAGCTTGCCGTAACCCATCATATGACGTAGTGCTACTTCCAGCAGGACTCCATTTCCATACTGAAAGTGTGCTGGTAAGAAGAATTTAGAACACGGGTGACTATTCATAGTATGAATGAGTAAGCCTGGGACAGCACGAGGCGAAGTTGGGCAGTCCTGACGTCTCTTGTGTGATGGGGAAGGGGTGATGTGGGCGATGTGGGACATGGAGTGACAGTTTCCGTTGCTGTCCGATAGATTCCCTCACTGTTGCCAAGGTTCAAGACCACAAATGTGTTGAGGTCCCTGGTCTCCAAAGCAGCAGAAAACAAACCTGGCCACTTTCCCTTATGCCATCCTTTCAAATATTTAACTGCGACTTTCATGTCTCCTCTCAATCTGCTCTTCTGCAAGCTAAACATACCCAGCTTTTAAAGGCATAGTTTCCAGACCTTTGTTAATTTTAGTCATCCTGCTGTAGACATGTTGCAGTTTGTCAATTTCACTTGAATTGTGGCACCCAGAATTGTATGTAGCATCCCAGGTGAGGTCTGACCAAAGCAGCATAGGGAGGTATAATTGCTTCCCTTGTTCTAGACACTGTAGTACTTTTGATGCAGCCCAAAATCCCATTAGCTTTTTAATTTGCTGCATCACATTGTTGACTCATGTTCATCTTGTTGTCTACTAAGCCTCCTAGATCTTGATGTTGAGTCAGATGTCACCCATGCTGTATTTGTGCATTTCAGCATAGTATCCTACATTTTTCCTTCCTGAAATTCATTTTGATTGTTTTGGCCCAGCTTTCTAACCTGTTAAGGTCATTTTGGATTCTGATCCCGTCTTTTGCAGTATTTGATGTCATCTGCAAATTTGATAAGCATGCCCTCGAAACATTCATCTAGGACAGAACCCTGTGGCAACCCACTAGTTACTTCTTTTCGTGATGGTTGTATGTACCCTGAAGTTGGGTGAGAAGCAAGGATATCAACCCTCTTCAACTGGGCTAATTCTGAGGGCCTCTTCACAATAAAATGATTCCAGGGTTCCTTTATGATAATAAATGAAAAAGAAGTACTCTGCTAAAATTGGTTCTTGGTTGAATACAGGAGCTGTAAGACACAATAGTACAGCCCACTCCTTTTCCCGTCATGATTATAAATGCTTCTGCATGACAATATCTCTTTTGGTAAACCCAACCTCTGGATTTCCAGTACTCTGAACAAGTGCCAAAACATTGGCAAGACCTTTGAAAAGATTCCAAGTATTTTTTTTACTTCTATTTGGATGGATCTCAAATCTGTTTCCAAAAGCTAAACCTGAATGCAATTCTTAGCCCTACTAGATTCATCTTCCTGTATATTTTCTGCAAAATCCACCTACGGTTCCCTCTGAGTCTTAATCACATAATGCCCTCTGTCAGCCTAGGTGTTTGTTCCTGTCTTCAGCACTGTCACTGTTCACTGGATGTACTGCTTTTCTATCCATCTAGCATCTGACACAACTTTTCTATGCCTATTCGGGACATTAAAAATGAAGGAAGATCCAGTCATTTCAGCCTCTACCTGCAGTGTGAAATGATGTAATTCAGAAGCACACTGCTGTTATTTTCTCATCTATTTCTTGAGAAAACTGGACCTCAGCTTATTTGTTTGCTTTAGATTTTCTACTATTGAAATATATAGCATGTTCCTTCAACTCATCCTCAAAGTTAAGGGTGTATCTTAAAAAAAATGTTCTGTGCTCATACAACAGTAGATTCAAATTGCCTCTCTGAATCTCTGAATTCAGTTTTGCCTTTACTGGTTGAGAATCCCTTATTTAAAACACTTGAGACCTGAAACGTTTTGGATTTTTCCAGATTTTGTAACACTTATATTTTGCAAATGTGTACATAATTAAATGTATTAGAGATGGGACCCAAGTTTAAATATGAAATTCATTTATGTCTGATATGCACATTATAAGGTAATTTTATATACTCTATTTTAATTATTGTGAGCATTAAATAAAATTAATGCACATTGAACCATTAGAAAGTTAAGGTGTTCCTTTCTCAACCTCTTCATGTAGATAGTTTTGGATTTTGGAGTACTTCAGAATTCTGGATAAGGGAACACTGTATCAGTTTTATTGCTGACTTTACAGAAGGAAAATAATATATTCAGATGTTGTAGTAAGTTGTCCTCTTTCTCATGTCTATGCAAAGAATATGCAAATCAGTAGTAAACCTTTGATTTACTAAAAGGGTAGACATTTGCCAAATGTATTGATTTCTCCTGCTTTAGTTCTCCTGGAAAATCTATGGCAGTAAAACACGGCTTGGATTTTATGTAGAGGCACTTAGGACTGGATGGAACTATATAGCTGCCTTTTACTTGCATCCTGTCCCCTTCCTTTATAGCGCCACAAGTCATCCTGTAACCTTGGAAGTGAATCAAGTAATGCCAAAAGCAAAGTAGAGATGCTGAAATGAAAGTGTAAATACAAGATACCGAAGAAGGATGAATCATTCCTCTCTTCCATAGCAGTTGCTACCTGAAGTAGCAGCTTTTTATATCTTCATATATTACACAAGACATTTATATTTCCACATGTGCAAATGCTGTTTGGTTTTTGGGTTATGATATGCCAGCATGATGACGACAATGGTGTTATTAAACAGCTTGGCTCTAGCTTTTTGTCTAATAGCTACAGCATTTGTGCCTCAATATAAGACTTGAAAGCATATGCTTCTGATGTTTTGTGACTTTTTTGCTGTTGGATGGGGGAATGCAATAATTTCCCCTTTCACACATTTGAAGGGCACAAGGTGAATGTATGTATATCTATTGGTGTGTTGGAATGTGAAACTAAGCCAACCTCTCATCCTAAGCACATTCAAACAGACCTAAGGTGCAACAAAATGTTATATGATCCTGCATGGACTTATCATATTCTATGGATCTAACTATGATGGGACTAGAGATATTGGTGAATCCGATCTTGCATGGATTTACTAGGCATGGTTAGGTTCATTCAGAATCTTCGTAATTTGGAAAGAATCTTCGGAATAAATTGGGAAAGATTTCCTTTTTCAAAGTTTTTAAGGAAACCGGAAATCCCTTTGCCCTTCCAAAGCTTTTTCTGCAATTTCTCTTACGAATCAGTAAGTGAGTTGGAAATGATTCAGCTCCCCCCCCCCCCCTGTTCCCTGGCTTTGGTTCAAGCCAGAGAAGCCTTCTAAACTAGTGTGGATGGATTCCTGTTCTTTCTTTTCCCTCCCACGTCAGTAAGAGAAGCAGTTTTAACCAGTGTGGATGGGATGGATCCACGTCCATTTAAACTAGTGTGGATGGATTTCTTTCGTTTCCCTCTTGCCTCCTGAGTCAGTCTTAAGCAAGAGAAGCAGTTTTAACTGGTGTGGGTGGGATAGATCCGTGTCAGTATAAAGCAGTGTGGATGGATTCCTTTCCTTTTCCTCTCGTCTCCAGAGTCAGTCTTAAGCAAGAAAAGTGGTTTTAACCAGTGTGGATGGGATGGATCCACATCAGTTTAAACCAATGTGGATGGAATCCTGCCCCCCTTTGAGTCAGTCTTAGTCAGTGAGAGAAGTGGTTTTAACCAGTGTGGATGGGATAGATCCACATCAGTTTAAACCAGTGTGGATGGATTTCCCTTCCCCCCCCCTTTCCCTCCCATGTCAGTTTAAACCAGTGTGGATGGATTCCTTTCCTTTCTCTCCCACATAAGTTTAAACCAGTGTGGATGGGATGGATCCATGTCAGTTTAAACCAGTTTGGATGGAGTGTGGATGGGATGGATCCATGTCAGTTTAAACCAGTGTGGATGGATTCCATTCCTTTCTCTCCCGCATCAGTTTAAACTAATGTGGATGGATTCCTTTATTTTCCTTTCTCTCACGTGTCAGTTTAAACCAGTGTAGATGGGATGGATCTGCGTCAGTTTAAACCTGTGTGGGTGGGATGGATCTGCATCAGTTTCAACCAGTGTGAATGGACCCCCCCCCCCTTGCTTCAGTCTTAAGCAAAAGAAGAGGTTTTAACCAGAGTGGGTGGATTTCTTCCCTTTGCTTCCCCCCACCTTCTGGAGTAAAACAACTACTTTCAAAGTAAAGACCACCCAATGAAACAGGAAATAACACTTTGAAACCATTAACGAAGAATTTGGAAGTCTCTGAAGTTTTGAAAAGTGTTGAACTTTTTTTCTGTGAAAATCGGAATTGACTTTAGATCCGAACTACCAGCTCCCCCTACATCCGAAATGAGTTTTGAACCATTTGATGGCATTGGAAAATGTGATGGCCAGGAACTCTCTCGTGCTACATGGCCACTGTTGAAGTGAGAAAGGAAGCAAAAAGTAAGCATGGCCACCCAGCAAAGCCAGACCACATTTGGCCCAACTGAAGAATCAGGACTCCACTTCTGCCACTGCTGCAGTTTGGAAATGGAGAGATAGAAACACTTTGGCAGAATCTGAGGCTCAAATTTAGGTGTCCGTGTAGATGATTGTATAGACATGATGAATTTGTTTCTGTTGCTAGATTTGGGACATTTGAAATGGATATTATCATAAAGAAAGGTGAAGTAGTTTCTTTGCCATTCTTATTCAAGAGACAGCTCCATGTTGTAAAAGAACTACTGATATCTGTCTTTGTTTCCTGCTAGGAAATGACCTACCTAATTACTCAACAAGTTCCAACCTAGCAATCACTGGCATAGCAAACAGCAGGGCTTAATCTGAACCAGAGCTGATTAACAATATAAGAAGCCATTAGATAAGAGGTCAACTATTTGTCTTTCTAGCCTTTCATTGTCTGCCCTCGGTGATAGCAACACTCCAGGGAAACAGGGAGACATCTTTCTCATCATCCTTTTAACTGGATATGCCAGGCACTGAAGCTAAGAACTCTGAATGGGAAAAGAATAATGTACTGTATTTCTGAGCTATGGTTTCTGCCTCAAAATGCAGACTTTGTAGAGCCTACAAAAATGGCAGGACTAGCTTCCTGTTGCTTGTTTCCCTTCTGGAGAAAAGAAGGTCAGTAGAGGTGGCTCATTGCAGTGAAATGACACTAGGACATGCTATGGAGCAAGAATGTCCTAAAGGCAGCATTGAGATTTGAAAGAATAAATAGGGCAATGATTTAATCAAGATGTGCCACCACATAGCACACACTGAAGATGATATACTGAACCTGCAGTACTCTTAGCTTGAGGTATATGTGTATAGAACTTTGTGGGATTTTTAATAAAAAGTAGGTTTTTGTTAATTTCTTATGCAATGTATTAAATTATAAATTAACATGTGGAGGAGGAGACTTTTTTTTGACAGAATACAGAATTGGAGTATTTATAATTTCCCTTGCTTCTTTTCTTACACCCACTCATTCACCCTTTCCTTTTTCATGCCGTTTAGATATCTTTGTTAATCAAGTATGTTACTAAAACGAAAATCATATTTTCCTTTGGATGGTGATGTCTGTGTGCTTGCACCACAATCATTTATAGGTTTCTGTATTGTTGCTTACAGGTGCCATAGGCAAAGCATCTGTCTCAATTAAAAGGAGTGGCTCTTCTCTTTCTTTTAATGGTCAGCTTGTGGCTATGTCTGAATCTTCACAGCACAATAGCACAAATAAAACTGGATTCCAGCTCATTATTTTGAAATATTAGCTTACGTTGGCATTCATTTTAAATATTAAGCTCAGAAATAAAACATAATTCTTAATTCTATAAGTGGGAAGATATGCACACACACACAAACAGGCATGCCATTTTTTTATATAATGATTCCACTTCCATCCTTGTTCTAATATATAAATGTGGAACTACTGATATTTTGTCTGATATTTTGTGATTTGTGGTTTGGGCACGGCCCCGTGTAAGCTGCTCCGAGTCCCCTTTGGGGAGAGGAAAGTGGCTTATAAATAAAGTTCATTATTATTATTATTATTATTATTATTACTAGGTCTGCTATGTTTTTAATGTCCAAAAACCATGATGTATGAAACTTTATGGTGCAGCAGGTGTGATTTTAAATTAGTATAAGAAGAATGGCCAGATTGATTCTTACAAGTACAATAACATTGCTGATTATATGAGACCTTTTGTGTGGATTTGTATAGGATGAACAGATAATGCCCCACCACGTTCATGTCAAGGTGCACCAAACTAAATGTCAGGTTACTTTGACATGTCAGGTGGATAGCCACACATTGCTCCCTCATAGATAATGTGGACAGAATGTAAATAAATTAAAGAATATAATTTCACGACATTCTGCATCAGTAGGTTGAGGCTGTTGCACCACTATTCCTAATGTCAGGGATGCTTTGCTTTGGAATCTTTGCACAGATTTATCCACAGGCTTTTTTCTCTGCAAACCCAATATGAACACAAGAGCCTGAGAAGAAAAAGGAGGAGATAACTTCTGTCATCTGAAGATTAGTGGGCTATTGGTGGCCATAACTTGGACAGCAATTGTCAGGAATGCAGCTTCTATATCTCTGACATTATCGACCATATCAGGTGAAACCAGCATCCTAGCATGGTGCCAGTATCATCGTGGGTGAGCTGGAGCATTGGGAATGGACAATAATTATGCAGGGCTGTTACTCACTTCTGTAGTTCCTCTTGCTTCATCAATTGCCTGATTATATTATGATCCTCAAAATGTCAGCATTATTGTTAACTGTTGTGTTGTGTTGCTCTGCTCATGCAACCATATCTGTTTGAGGTTACATTTGGAAATGAATATGTGAACCTCTGATAGAGAGAACACCTTGTCATTCAACCTTGTTTTCATGCCCTTTCCCTCCCCACATGTCTGTCCACGATAGTGTCCCAGTTACCGGCTAAGTGTTGCTATTATTAAGCCAAGCCAAATTAAATTTAAATTAAATGGTGCCCCATTAAACCTAGAAAATTTAAACAAGTCACATGAAATTAATTAAATGACACCACATTAACAGGAGTCAAAGCATGCAAAGACTGTAAATATGAATTTACAGTAAGTTATAGAATTTATTTCCTGTTCTAAAACATAAAATCCTTTACAAGTCTTCTTTTTAGGGAAGGGAACCGATAGAAAGGGACAATCTTCTCTTAATATCTTTCATTCTTTGCTCCTAATTAAGAATTGGCCTTATTTCCCCCATTTTCAAATATTATTTCCTATGATGCATATGCTGGTTTCTGTGCATCAAACTGAAGCTGTGCAAATCAGACTACTGGTGAGATCCACATCATACACTCTCACTTTATTTCTCTCAGGCAAGGAAAAATAATTGTCTGCACTATTGACTCCATATCTGAATGTCCCAAAATTTTGTTGGAAGAATTATTGTTCAAATAATATGTGGGGTTTTTTTTAAAAAAAAATCTTCTCTATTTTCTGCCAGAAAACAGCTTTCTCCACAATTTTTTTCTCAGTAACATTTCAGTCAGTCAGCAGCCTTTATTTCGGTCAACAAACCATCGGCTAAGTCAAGTGAAAGTAGAACAATGGAATACAACATTTAAGAAATTAATAACATCACATTTGGGTTATGATTAATAAAAACAAGTATCACCATTTGCTATCGGTTGAATGACTGCCTTTATAATTTAAAGCAGGAACTGATTGCCAATTAATAAGTGTCCTGAGTACTCTTTGTTACACTCTTAGCGTTTACAGGTTATTCTTGAAGCACTTGCGGCGTTTTGCCACTGGAAAGAGAAATTTGGTCACCTGTAACATTTCAGCATTTTCAAATATGAGGAAAAACGTATGCAAATTAAGTAAAGGTAAAGGCTTTCCCCTGACATTAAAGTTCAGTCGTGTCCTACTCTGGGGATTGGTGTTCATCTCCATTTCTTAGCCGAAGAGCCGGCATTGTCCATTGCCTTCCTACCAGAATGGTACCTATTGATTTATTCACATTTGCATGTTTTCGAACTGAGTGCCTGGCTGCCAGATACCTCTTCTGATGTCAGAACGGGGCAGGGGGCAAAAAGCACTCTTTCTTATTGGATGTGTGGGTTCTCAAATGTGACATCACAAATGTACCCATAGCAACACGGTACTCAGATGACATTCCATGACCAGCTAGGAGTGGTGGGGCAACATAGGCATAATTCATCCCCTTTCCATGCACTGATCCCAGAATCACCTGAGGTTTTCAGCACACTCTGAAGTATCTCCAGACTGCCAAAAGGGGAGAAAATTGGGATGTTTTTTTTTCAAAAATACAAAACAAAAAACACGTAATACTTACTGAAAGGTGCTGTGTGTCATAAAGACTACCAGAAGTCAATTCATAATGAGTACAAGCTTCGGGTCAATGCAGACAAGCCCATACGTTCAAAGGACTGTTCAAGGTCTTCAAAGCCCTATACTGCTTGGGGCTTTCACACTATCTGAAAAAATATATCTTACATGAATCTGTCTGAGCTTTAAGATCTATGGGGTAAATCGTTTCACAGGCATGGTTATTGAGGAGACAGGAGGAAATCTTTTTTGTGGCTGCTCACAAATTCTGAATTTCATTTGGTCCCCTTCTTGCTGTTATTACATAAGTCTTTTGATTGAGGCATTTAGTTTATAGAGAGGTTGAGTTTTGAATGAGCATGTGTTGTTTTCATACTATTATATTTCAAATTTGTTTTAAATTTACTTTAAACTTGTTTTGGAGTTTAGAAATAGAAAATTGTTTTCAATTTTTTTTTAAAAAAAAACCTTTTGCATTAATCATTAATTATTAGTCACATTTTAAAATGGTTGTGCAAAACATTGACTGCTGTGCTGGAAAAAGTAGAATATTAAATAAATAATATAATAACAAAACTGCTGGCTTATTGAAAACTCTCCCATTGGCATTTCCTGGTTAGCAGGCCAGATTGGAGATGCACTTGCTTTCATCCCCATAGCCAGATGTGAAATGATAGCATCAGTACTTAAAATCCAGCAGTTATTCAGAGATCTTGGCATTACTGCAATTATGCTGGGCCTAGCTACCAGCCAGATAGGTTTCTAATAGTGCTGCTCACTGCAAAGCATGACATTGTTGTGTAGAGTGCCTTCAGAGACTTTTCAGTAAAGGGGAGCTTTGGGTGCTGAAGAGGCAACAAGGTACCCCTGCAGTATCTGAAAAAGGACATCTGCACCCAAAAAAGGTTATGCTTGCATATATCCCTAACAGAATGCTGACTGCTGTGTTTTGTGGAAAGAGAGAAAATAGTTAAAATTCTGCTTCATAAGACAAGAGAACAATTCACCAACCTACATTTCTTGTGTAATCTCCATATAGTCTTTGATATGGGTTTGTTTGAGCAATGCCTTCCATCTTACCACTCTTCCATAAAGCCCAGCTATGTGGAGCATCCAGATGGTAATTGTCCTGTGATCATTTTCTTGCTTCCAAACTTTAGATCTTCTTCGGCTGCTTGAATGCTGTCATTGAAAATTGATTATTTCTCTGAATAATGCCCTCTTACCTGAGTTTTCAGCGAACAGTCCTCTCTAGGTAGAGAACACCATGATCCTTTCTGAATTGTAACAATGGATATCAGACTGTTTCAGGAATATCCATATTTTTTATTCAAAAAAGAAAAAGCAGTGGGTTTTTATGAAAGGTTTTAAGGTATACTTGGCTAGATTGCTTCTTGGCCTTCATGATGCAACTTGTTCTCTAACAAACTTTAGGGCCTTCCAGAAACAGATTGTTTATATGAATTGATGGGAGGTGGAATTAATTCCATGCATTAGATAACTTCTGGAGGCACTTGGCTACATTGCAACTTATTCAGGTGTGTTATAAGCAAAGCAATTAACAAATTGCATCTTGTTTTTGTTATATAAACTTTTATGGCACAGCACAGATATTGTGCACCTTAATAATACATCACACCACATGAAGTGCTGACTGTGCCACTTAAATCCATATTACTTCCAGGTTGCAACACAACAAAATGTGGAAAAATCAAGGGGGGTTAGTTACTTCTGCAAGGCACACTAAGTCAATTTATTTTTCTACACTTGGCGCCTGCACACTTACTGACTGGCAGGAAAATATTCAAATGAGCTCTGTTGAAAGCACTCTGTGTGAAAAGATGCTGAATCCCTTATCTGTAGAGTTGTGGATCAGTAATGGTTGACACATACATTCAAGTCACACAGCATGGCATTACTGTTATTGAGTGTTGAATATTCATCTATGGGTGAGACCTTGATGATTGGCAGTGTTTTATGTACATTCAGGGCTCAGTCTGCTATTGCATCATGGGAAGAAGCTTTCATAGGCAACTTATTTGGTGTGTCATGAAAGGGCACTGTTCTAGAATACATTGTATATTAATTGCCCAAGTTGGAGGGAAAGTGCTTGTGGGATTTTCTGCCACTTGTACCTAAGTAGGATGTCTGCCTTTGTGTGAGTGACCGGGTGGATAGGGAGCACCATGTATCACTCTGCCTTGGGCATTAATAAACATTTAGCTGGCTCTATTAACTGATTTTTGTTGAATGATACCTCACTTGAGATTATTCAAGGATGTACACTGATCCATACATTCAGAGCACTGGTTCAATACAGTGGAACAATAGTACATAGGGGAGAGAGAATACAATCCCACCTAATACACAAAACAAAATAATACAGAAACTGGAGTTGGAGCTTTACATCTGAAAGAGCTCATTTCATACACAGGACCTGTTGCATGAAGTTGAAACCACCTAGTTATAAATCTCTGTGTGCAGAGCTACCACCATCTCTCAAATAAACATATTTAGAATGAGGAATGCTCTCCCTTTGAATAGAGTAATGATGTTTTCATGTGTAAAAGCCAAGAGAGCTTAAAGAGGCAGTTATGTTGATATAAAACAACTTCGTGGTGTATATTTAGGTGAACATCTGTTTTGCTTTTTAATGCATGGATAATATCCTTGGGTGGTTCCTTAGCTCCTTAAAAAGAAAAAAATAAGAAAAAGGATAGTCTTGAAATGAAAGGAATCACTCTAAATATGACTCCGTACATTAGGTCTCATTGCGCTGCTGGTAGCTCGCACACTAATTGTGAGCAAGGGCTGAACCGGTGCCAGTTCTGGTTTGAGTCTCATTAGCATATTCATAAGTCACGGCCTCATGCAGGTGCCAGAATGCTGAGAAATGTTTTGTGACTGCTCAGCTCAGCTATAGAAGAAACTCCCAAATAACCCTGTGCTGGTCTTCCTTTCTTCCTCCTACTGTCTTATTTTTTTAAAAGCCATTATGCATCATAAAACAAAACTATTTAATGCTGTAAAGTGGATGCCAGGTTTTTAAATTTTTATTCTATAAACAAAAGACATTCCATCCACCCCCTCATCTGCCCCACTCCAAGAGGGCAGAGATGAAGCATTTGCATTCAAAAAGAGATCAATGAAATGTTCCTTGTTATCAGGCCTATTCCAAGTCATTCTTATACACTCATTCTCTGTTAAGAGATGAGGCAGATACATACAGAGTGGGCTGATTACCTGATTGTTATCAGATTAGGGAAATGTGGGTTAGAACCCATGGATGATGTTGTTGGAGAGGGAGAATAAACTTCCCTTTAATCATTCTTTTAAACCACACAATGTTCTTCATTACTCTAATAAATGCAAAGCAAATGCATATGATCAGCAGGCTTTGTCAGTCTTGTCAGGATCTGCCTGGAACAATCTCAACTTTTATATTCGATCTGAAGTTGATGGTCGTGGGGAGCAGATAAATCACAACATGAATTATATTGGTCCAAATATTATGCAAAGGTTCTCTCTCTGTCTGGATAGATATTCTTTAGATCTGAATGAGTGACTGTAGGTTTGTGAGCCTCTTTTAGACAATAGAAGCTTCCACATGCCACATGAACTATGAGTTTATATGCCTTCATGTCACCTGTTGACTTATGATGAGCTCATAAATTTCATAGAGTTTTCTTAGTCAAGAAATATCCGGACAATTCTCTCTCTCTCTCTCTCTCTCTCTCTCTCTCTCTCTCTCTCTCTCTCTCTCTCTCTCTCTCTCTCTCTGTGTGTGTGTGTGTATATAATTAAAATAAAATAAAATGATCCCCAAAGTGTCTCGGGGTTCCTCTCTGACTTTTTAAAAAGTATAATATTTGCTGTTAAATAGTATAGGGAAACCTTATAAATTAACTAAAAGGCAAATTGTTACACTTTGAGGCACCCAAGAGTAGCAATTATTTCTTTCCCTCCCGCCCTCGGTCTCTCTTTCTCAAAGAAAAAAAGACATTAGTCTAGGGATTTTAGGGATGACAAGGATTTCAAAAACATTCTTTTGGGCATTATGCAGCCCTAGAGCTGTTCTATTTGCTTACCCTTGCAGCAAACCAGCAGGAATTAATTGGTGTTTTTCAGCTGTTTGGACTGAAACCTCCAACACATTTCATATATTTTGGCAATGTTGACCAGTTTCTGGACTAAACAGTTTGACAACTTCTATGGGGCCGCACACTGTTGTAGAATCATGCAATATTACAGTTGAAATGGCCATCTCGTCCATTCTCCTGCTATACAAGAATTAAACCTGGGCAATCCATGGTTCTAAAGTACTTACAAAACTAAAGTTCTGGTGGTGAAAACTAGGTGGCACTGGTGCTTTGCTTCTATAGTGTTGCTAAAGTTCTGGTGGTGAACATTTCAGAACTCTAACAAAACTTTCAAAATTTCGTTATAGATGGCAGTTCCTAATTGGTTCTGTCTTAAAAATCAACAATAATGAAATAATGAAATTTAGAAAGTTTTTTTAGAGTTCTGAAATGTTCACCACCAGAACTTTAGCAACACTATAGAAGCAAAGCACCAGCGCTACCTAGTTTTCACCACCAGAACTTTAATTTTGGAAGTACTTTAGAACCAATTAAAACCATTGATTTTCCAGGCCTAACAGGAATATACAGTTAAAGCATTCTTAAAAGATGTTCATTCAGTTTCTGCTCAAAGACCTGCACAGGTAGGGGGTCCACTGGCTTCAATGTTCAGCCTGTTTCACAGTTGAGCAGCTCTCATAGTAAACAAAATATGCCTGATGTTTAGTTTCAATCTCCTTTCTAGTAATTTGAATCCATTGATTTTTGTTCCACTTTCTGAAGCAGCATAAAACAAACTGACTCTATCTTCTTAAGACACATTGTAAATAAGCATACTGGAATGAATGAATTTTTTTATTTGGTTAGTGGTTTTGAGCAATATGCAGTTTACCAGCTGAATATATTGGGTAAAATTGCATAGAAAGATCAGACTCCAGTTGCTGTGATTTGCTGACAAAATCAGAGGTTATGCCAGCATATGCAAATGTAGGACCACAATGGCAAATGATACAAGAAATATAGCATTAGATGCCCACCGAGACATTTAGTGCCTGGCAGAGAGTGAGGGGATGATTGCCTTACCAGTATCTGGATGTAGTTTTGAAATGAGGATCGGGCTGTGGGCATTAAATCACTTCTAACCAAGAGGTTATGAGTTTGAAGCCAGCCCGGGTCAAAGTGAGCTTCTGGCCATTAGTCTAGCTTGCAGTCTACCTATGTAGCCTGAAAGACAGTTGCATCTCTCAAGTAGGAAGTTTAGGTACCGCTTTATGCGGGGAGGCTAATTTAACTAATTTATGATGCTAAAAAACCTTCCAATAGTGAGCAGAAGAATGAGGAAGTACTCCATCAAAGGACTTGATGTCACAATGGACGGTGAAGCAGCAGCTTCCCCTGTGGCCAGAATCAAGCCGGAATCGAGCATACCCTCATAGAGCCAGACAAGCTTGGACACCGCTGGAATGTTAAATTGCCTCTGTGTCCATCTATATATGTTGTATCTCTAACTGGTATTGAATGTTTGACATGTATATGTGCATTGTAGTCCACCCTGGGTCCCCTGCGAAGTGAGAAGGACAGAATATAAATACTGAAAATAAATAGATAAATAAATAATGAAGAGAGTAGAAGATAGGGGCTGTTCTATCAGGCTTCCACTGAGTGTGCATCTACTTAGATGTGACAGGAAGATTTATCCTCTAATCAAAACTTTAACCCAGAACTCCTCAGGTATCCACTCCTATCCCACTAATCACTAAATAATCCCATACCAGAGATGCTGCCTTGCCCAGGACAAGCCACTGTCCAGTGTGGCTGTATGGATCAACACATATCCATTTCAAATGCACTTGTTCAATAATATTCCAATCCCTCATATAGGTCCAAAACATGCAGGGATGGAAAGAAAAAGATTTATGCCTCGATACATTTGAGACTGGTACACACACCAAAACTAGACAGATTTCGCCATCCCTCCATATATACATTGCTCTGAAAGCAAATGGGTTTGCCATGAAAATGAACAGCTGGAAACATTTCTTCAACAAGTAATTCATTCTGTCCCTCATTATGAAGCCTCTGGAGCAATGTGATAGTGCTGCTGTCACAGGGGACTAAAAGAAACACATCACAATGTTCATTATAACAGCAACATTCTATTCTTCATTTTAAGGAGGGGGTGCTGTTTGCCTTAACAATGATCTGAAATGGATTTTCTGTCATTTAATTTTTTTTTACTTCAAAAAAAATGCTCATGTGCTCCTCAGAGCACTACAGAATTAAGTTTCTGTCAGCCTAATCTGGATAAAACTAGAGTTGGGATGCTTTAAGCACTGCAAAAAGAATAACTGGAAAGAGACCAGAGGCATTTCCAGCAGCAACGAGAGTTTCACATCATTGTGGTTCACACATGCTCAATACCTGGCTTCTCTTGAAAAGTTCAGGCTAGGATAGATCCCTGTCTGAAACTTGGGATAGCCACTACCAATATTGAGATCGGTAGACTAATCTGACTGGTTTAGCATATGGTAGCTTCCTTGGTTTCTTATTCTTTAATGCAATTCTAGAAAACTAACTTCATCTTTAGGAGCATATCTATCTTTAATTTGAGCAGGACAGTCTCAGGAAAGTTGGGTTATTAAATGACAGTAGTCTTTAGGGCTTCACAATTGGATGCACAGGAAAATTACAGTTGCCCTCCAACCCCCTGAACAAAAGAGACGACACACAAAATATTGGGTTCAAATTGAGCAACTTTTATTTATATATTTACCTATTTAAATTTCCTTAAGTCTAACTCAGAAGGTGTCAGGAATCAAGGTGTATTCTAGACGAGGTATCATGCCCCCTCAGCTAATGATATCAATTTTCGGGCGAAACACCTGGATTCCCTGATTATCCAACCAGGGCAACCCCTTTTAGGGAAATGAATGAGAGGTCTGTACTCAAGATCTTGAGATCAGCCTCTTTCATTCCAGGGCCATTACACTTTGTTAACCCCTCAACTTGAACTTTGAGGTGAATGTTAACTTAATGGCCCTCACCCCTGAAGGAGGTGCCTTAGGTGCACACCGACTATGGGCTTTCCCTAGCTATTTTCCGCCACAGATTGGGGACAGGTGTCTACCTAGTCCCCATCGCCCACCAAGGCTCCTAACACCCCCTATCCTATGTCAGACGAACGGAACGTTGCCCAATTCCGATTTTATGATCCAACCACTCAGCAAACAATAAATTGTCGCGAGCCCTGGATAAAAAAGGTAGCCTGCTACCCCCCGTACTGTTGACCACATGGCCCCATCCTTGTTCCCCACTTTATGAGGACTCTCACATCTCCACACGCCATACCACCAACAAGATGGCATCTTGGCGGACCGGACGATGTATACGTGGGGCCAAGCCAGCCAAACAGTACGAATTTGCTCGGGCCTGTAAGACGCTTTGCCCGTCCACAAGCCCAAGCCGTTACCCCCCAGTTGTGGAACCAACTCCTCCAGTACCAGCTTAGAGCCTCAAACCAACAGGGGGTAAGGAGCCGTGAATGCAAGTCTGCCGTAGACCACGTCTACAACTCAGTTCAGGAAAAGTAATAGAGTCAAGGCCCCGATGCTGGCCAGAAAGAAACGTAGGACCCCCTGACGGCTGGTCACTACCATCGGACAGGCCCGATTCACTCACATGGCTATCCTCACACTTCCCACTCAACTGGGCTGTGGGTCGATGGCCAACTCACAGATTGTGACCTGGGGCACTGCCTGTAATTCATGAAAACTGCGTAGCCTGTGATATAACCCTAATATAGGGTTCAGATCAGTATCACCCAGTTTGCTAGACATCACTGGAGATACCCGTTGTGCATACGCCGCGATGGAACATCCTACCGCCAGCCTCTTACAATTCCATTCCCACCGGTAATGGAAGCGAGGCCCATAAAAAGAAAATAGTCTTCTTGGTATTTCTCAGATCATAAAAAAACCCCACATTAGGGGCCAGAGTCAAGCCCTAGCGTTAGGGACTCCCTTGAGCTCCCATATTAGGCAAATGGCCATTATTGTAAAACAGCGAAGGTGGTTACCTGAGTGTCAGCCCATGGGACTGACACCAATAGCTAATAATAACTATATGAGCATCCAATGTATATATTGGACACATCTGCCAAAGGCCAAACTACATTTAACAAACTCTCCAGCCATTTATAAGGCTGAGAGGGTGTGACTCCAACGACTATTATTCTTACATTTTGAAGAAAACTCCCTTTCAAAATCCCCAGCCATTCGTAAGGCTGAGAGGGTGTGATTCAAACAACTAGTCTACTATTTTAAAGAAAACACACTGTCAAACTCTCCAGCCATTTATAAGGCTGAGAGGGTGTACCTCAAACACCTAATCTTCTTCTCTTTTAAAGAAAAATGCACCTTCAAACTCTCCAGCCGTTTATAAGGCTGAGGGGGTGTGACTAAACTAACCTTGTTTCATTTTAAAGAAAACAAGCTTTTCAAACTCTCCAGCCATGTAAGGCTGAGAGGGTGTGACTCAAACAATTAATCCTTTCTTTACTTTAAAGAAAACGTGCTTTTCACACTCTCCAGCCTTTTATAAGGCTGAGAGGGTGTAACTCAAATGATTAATCTTCTTATGTCATAAAGAAAATTCGCTTTTCCAATTCACCAGCCATTTATAAGGCTGAGAGGGTGTGACTTAAATGACTAATCTTCTTATGTTGTAAAGAAAACATGCTTTCAAACTCTCCAGCTGTTTATAAGGCTGAGAGGATGCGACCCCACGACCAACCTTCTTCTGTTTTAAAGAAAATGCACTTTTCGAACTCTACAGCCGGGTAAGGCTGAGAGGGTGTGACTCAAACGACTAATCTTGTGTATTAAAGAAAACGCGCTTTTCAAACTCTCAAGCCATTTTTAAGGCTGAGAGGGTGTGACTCAAACGATTAATCTTCCTATGTTCTAAAGAAAATGTGCTTTTGAAACTCTCCAGCCGTTTAAAGCTGAGAGGGTGTGACTCAAACGATTAATCTTCTTATGTTCTAAAGAAAAACGCGCTTTGAAACTCTCCAGCCATTTAAGGCTGAGAAGGTGTGACTCAAACAATTAATCTTCTTATATTTTTAAAGAAAACGTGCTTTAAAAATCTCCAGCCCTTTTTAAGGCTGAGAGGGTGTAACAGAAACGATTAATCTTATGTTTTAGAGAAAACGTGCTTTTCAAACTCTCCGTCCGTCCCTAAGGCTGAGAGGGTGTGACCCAAACAAGTAATCTTCTCATGTTTTAAAGAAAAAGCGCTCTCGAAACTCTCCATCCATTTTAAGGCTGAGAGGGTGTAACTCAAACAACTAATCTTCTTATGTTTTAAAGAAAACACGCTTTTCAAACTCCCTAGCCATTTATAAGGCTGAGAGGGTGTGAGTCAAATGACTAATCTTATGTTTTTTTTTTAAAGAAAATGCGCTTTTCAAACTCCCTATCCGTTTATAAGGCTGAGAGGGTGTGAGTCAAATGACTAGTCTTATGTTTTTTTTAAAGAAAAACACGCTTTTCAAACTCCCTAGCCGCTTATAAGGCTGAGAGGGTGTGAGTCAAATGACTAATCTTAGGTTTTTAAAGAAAACGCGCTTTTTAAAACTCCCCAGCCATTTATAAGGCTGAGAGGGTGTAACTCAAACGACTAATCTTCTTGCATTTCGATGAAAACGCTCTTTCAAAACCTCCAGCCATTTGTAAGGCTGAGAGGGTGTGACTCAAACGACTATTCTTCTTGTTTTTAAAAGAAAATGCTCTTTTCAAACTCTCCAGCCGTTTATAAGGCTGAGAGGGTGGGACTCAAATGACTATCTTTCTTCCGGTTTAAAGAAAAAATGCATTCAGACTCTCCAGCCATTTATAAGGCTGAGAGGGTGTAACTTCGATGACGAATCTTCTTTTGTATTAAAGGAAACACGCTTTTCGGACTCCCCAGCCGATTATAAGGCTGAAAGGGTATGTTCCATAGGCCTGACCATGCGGTCTTAGAAGAAAAGGTTGTGCGTTTAACTCTCTTGCCATGAATAAGAGCTGAGAGAGTGTGTCTCCTTTAGAGACAACTATATTTCCCAAGCTCTTTATTCGTTATCAACCATAGCAAGGTCCCTTGAAGTCTATATTTATATCCGAAAAACCGAGCAGTAACTACCCACCCACTCAAATGTGAGTAGATCAATGGGTACCACTTGTACGGCAAAACAACCGCGCTCTACACCGCCATGCCAGCCACATGACCCTGGCGATGTCCATGGACAACTCTGGCTCCCCGGCCCAAATGGGGATGAGGACCAGAGCCCCAGACACAACCAGCTTAATGCCAGGAGAAACATTTATCATCTCCATTTATAGCAATGAAGATGTGTTTGCTCCCTCATGTATGGCCCTGGGATTATGGTGTGCCTTATATATTGGTAACAGCCATGAATTGGGAGCTGGGTTATTTAAGCCTGCCGCTTTACAGGTACTAACAATAACCCCCTGTGATGTCACTTGACATCCTTCGCATGTGGCTAATTCACCCTCGACGTATCCCTCTTGTTGTGGCAAGCTGATATATAACTGTACGGAACAGCTCTGTATTATTGAGAATATGTCCACTCAACTACGTCTCTTACTAATAACCTTTAACATTCATCCTCGATGGTCCGCAGTGAACATAATTCTCCCGCCATTCGCAAAAAGGCAAAGTGTATGCCTAATAAGACTGGCCTTAAATTTAGCCTCCCTACAAAGTGGTATATAAATTTCCTACTTGACAGATGCAACTGTCTTTTGGGTTGCAAATGTCGACACCGAGCTGCACAAATTGGTCGAGAGCTCACCCCAACCTGGGCGGGCCTTGAACTCCTGACCCTCAGGTCAGTAGGGATCTTATGGAGCTGACCCCCAGCCAGCTGTGCCACATTCTCG
Source organism: Anolis apletophallus (assembly GCA_030556195.1). NCBI lineage: Eukaryota > Metazoa > Chordata > Lepidosauria > Squamata > Anolidae > Anolis > Anolis apletophallus. The sequence goes on from JARBWK010000004.1 coordinate 99,985,731, forward strand.
GAGAAAATGCTAGGCCGTGCCTAAGCCTTGAGGGGAATTACAAAGTTTTCTTGCTTATATTATTATGATTAATTTTCATATATAAAGCATAGGGAGGCTGAAGGTAAGCCCCCTTGCAATTTCTTGAAAACTGTAACGGCCCAAGCTACCCCATTGGCAGAAAGTTCCCCCCGGCCTAGGCCGGCATCGAACTCATGACCTTTTGGTCCAAAAATGGCCCCGGGGCTTTAGGCCCACCAAATGGCCATAGTCCCCACCCCGACAGTATAATGAGTGGAAGAGAGGAGGGTGGGGCGAGTAGCTTGCTATCCTGCTAGTTAACTAAGGAAACCATCTGATGTAAGAGCTGCTCCACAGGGGAATATGCTCTCCCAGAGTTTGATAAAATCTCCTTCTTCAAAGGCTTTAAAAAAGAGTCTGGATGTGCTTTGATAGTGTGTTGGTGTATAGCAGAGGGTTGGACTAAACGACCATTAGGATGTTATCCCCCCCCCCCCCCACACACACACACTAGTTCTATATATTTGTAATTTAAAAAGGAAACAATGTGTAATGGAACACATCCCATGGTGTGGAACAAGAAAACCATTGGAGGGTAACATAATTATTTACCTATTTCTAAACCTATAATTAGTTATGCAAAAACAGTATATATATAATGGGGCCTAAAGAGACAAATAAACCAACTCCCACTAGCATGGCCCCAGGCCTCCGCCATCAAAATGGCGCTGGCAAACTGTGAAGGACGGGGGGGGAGCAACGGCCATGTGGCCAACATGGCGCCTCCCTGCGCTGGTGCCTCTCTATATGGAAAAAAGGAAAGGGGGAGGGGCCGGGGCCAGCACCCAGGCAGACAAGCCCCCGGCAGGACGATGGCGACCAGCAAAGAAGGCTTCAGTGGGGCGGCGGGCCACACCTCACCCTGCCCGGCCAAAACGCCACCCGAGGCCCAGATGGGCGCTGCTCCCAACCACAGGGAGTATGGGAGCACGCCCCCGCCCAAATCGCTGCAACTAAGCGACGGGGCTTAGCGGAGTGGCAAAGGCAGCAGCCGCCTCTCGCCTGCCTACCCAGCGGGCAACCGCCTTTAGACCTAGCAAGGAGAGGACCAGCCCCAACCCCACGGCCTCGCCTCCCAACAGGGGCGACGAGCCCAAAGCTCCCGTCCCCAACCCAGGACTCGCGGCGGGTTCAGGGAGACCGGATGTGGTCTCTTCAGGGCCGCAGGCGCAAAGCGCCGCCGTGCTCGGCCGCTAGCCAAGTGAACGGGGAAGGAGCGGGAGCCCGACTCTGGCATGGGGAGGGGGAAGGGAAGGGGACAAGGCCCCGTTCCCCAAGTTCGCAGCTCACCTGCAGGAGGAGACCGACCGTCTCCTCCGAGTACTGAGCTCCGACTGAGCTCTCAGGAGGCTGGCCTTCCTAAGGGGAGGCCACGCCCCCTGCTTCAAAGTGGTTCCAAGAACCTCCTCTTTCTCTGGGGGAGGGGGCAAAATCCTCTCCCTCTTTAGCTTTTTGCTACGAGGGAAATCCTGTTGCTGTTGTTGATCTCTGCTGAAATTTGATCAGCTTCATAGTCTTCAAAGGAAAGGGGATGATTTGTTTCTTGAGTTAATGACTTAAATATTGATTGGGGAATCTTAATGGTCATCTTTTTGTTGTTGTTATTGTTGTTATAAGCTTTTATAGATGCAGTCGATTTGACCCAAAGCAAAAGTTTATTGTTTTTTATTCCAACAGATTACTGGGGAAATGAATTCCTCATTTACAGTAATTAATATGCATATCACTGTTGATGTGCACAAAAACAAAAACAAAAAGAGAAGAAGAATGAAAGTTGTTAGTTAAGTTTTCTAGTTTCACTCACACTCTAATATTATTGGACTTCCCTTCCTCAACTTCCTTTATTGGTCGTTTTCCTCTTCTACTTAGGTCCAGGTCCAGTCAGAGTAGCTGTTGGCTTCTTTTTTTAAAAAACAAACAAACCAAACCATTTGCTGCATTTCCATCAGGAAGAGGAGTGGTAGAAGTATTTATATGTGACATGGATGTCAAATCCACTGACAGCAATTTTTTAATTGAGAGCTTGGATCTACTTCTTAGAAGATAGTCCATCTTTTCTTCAAGAAACCACCCTGATCAGTGGCAAGGTGATACTCTGGGATCCAGAAATCATGCTACTACTGTTCAGTTTGGGACAGTTTGCATTCTTCATAAAATAACTTTTCAAGTCCTGGAGGAGAGGGAAGAACATAGTGGCTGATTGCTTGGCTGGTTTGCTCACTCACTTGGAACAGTGATATCCCTGCCAAATAATGATATCATGAATGATAGGTGGAAGTCAGCAAGTGTGATCATAAGGATCAGGGAGCATAGTGACAGGCTGAGCTGATTGGAATAGCACCCAGTGTGGCTACACCATGTTGGGATATTTTAGTAGTCACATTATTAGAATCCACCTGGCTTTTTCATCTTGCTCCAGACTTGCATCAAGCCTCTTTCTCTACATATAAATCTCTACCTACCTACCTACCATGTAATGGATGGGATCCAGAGAAACAACATCTCTGTGTACAAATGCCTTGTAAACTGCCCTGAGTCCCTTCGGGGAGATGGTGGTGGCAGACCGCTTCAGCAGACCGCTGCTGAAGAAGCCGAATTTAGATCCTTCGGCTCCCTCCAATTACCGGCCAGTTTCCAACCTGCCTTTCTTAGGCAAGGTGATTGAGAGGGCAGCAGCGGATCAGCTGCAGCAGTTCTTGGAAGACACAGCTGGACTTGATCCCTTCCAGTCCGGCTTCCGTGTGGGCACGGGACGGAGACCGTGCTTGTCGCCATTACAGACCAACCGCCGCCAGCTGGACCAGGGTGGATCGGCACTGCTCGTCTTGTTAGATCTGACGGCAGCTTTCGACACTGTAGATCACGCACTGTTAACCCACCGTTTAGCCGGCTCCGGGGTCGGGGACCGCCCTTAAATGGGTGGCCTCCTTCCTCCGGGACCGGGGACAACGTGTGGAGGGGGCGGGAGGTCTCTGGGAGATTCCCACTTGACTGTAGGGTCCCCCAGGGGCCATCCTCTCCCCCTTATTATTTAACGTGTATATCGCCCCCTGGCCCAGCTGGCCCGCGACTTTGGTCTGGAGTGTTATCAGTACGCTGATGACACCCAGCTTCTGCTGTGAATGGTCGGCAGGCCGGAGACCGTCACCGATTGTGTCCATCAGTGCCTAGAGTCTGTTACTGGTTGGCTGCGGGCTAGCCGGCTGAAGGTGAACCCGTCGAAGACGGAGATCTTGTGGCCTGGTCGGCCTGGGCGGGGATGAGTGCCGGTTGCCTACCCTGGACGGCGACGGCTTAGCCCATCGCCTGTTGTTAAGAGCCTAGGTGTCCACCTGGACCCCCTGCTGACCATGGAGACCCAGGTCTCCGCGGCCAGCAGGGCGTCATTTTTCCACCTACGACAGGCTAGGCGACTGGCACCCTACCTTTCCAGGGACGACCTGGCCACGGTGATCAAGCGACGGTCATCTCGAGATTAGACTACTGTAACGCCCTCACGTTGGCCTTCCCTTGGCGACAGTTCGGAAACTCAAGCTAGTGCAGAATGCCGCTGCTCGCTGCTGACGAGGACGTCGGTAAGGGAGCACATCACGCCCATCCTTCTCGGCAGCTGCACTGGCTGCCTATTGAGTACGAATTGCCTTCAAGGTGTTGGTGTTAACCTTTAAGGCTCTACACGGCCTAGGGCCTGCGTACCTGAGGGACCGCCTTGCCCCATACATTCCCCGAGATCACTACGTTCTGAGGAGTCGAATTTGCTCCTGATTCCATCGGTCCGCGCCTGTCACCTGTCTGCTACCAGGCAAGGGCTTTCTCTGTGGCGGCTCCGGTACTCTGGAACTCTCTCCCGGACGACGTCCGAGCTGCCACGGAGCTCATCCCGTTCGCAGGGCTTGTAAGACCGCCCTGTTCAGACTGGCCTTCGGCTAGGCGAGTAAGCCGAATGTACTCATCTTCCTAATCAGCACCCTGGTTCAGGGAATGCCATGGCATGCACATAATTTTAATCTCGGGATCTATTGTATTTTGTTTTATTGTATGTTTTATGCTGCATTTTATTGTATGGCGAAATAAATAAATAATTTTTTCTTAGTACATCTATGTAAGGGTTCTCAGATTCTGGAAAATGTGATTTGCCATAGACTGTAGTGGAAAGCCTTGGTTACTGAGATAATATTACACACTTTAATATCTCAAACCAAAATTAGAATTCTGATTTTTCTCTTAATTTTGGTTAAAGTATGGCTCCTTTATCCATGGATTCAATATTCACAGTTTCACTTATCAACATTCCAAAAATTATTCCTCCCTCCGGAAATGTTTGTTGGCCTCTATAGTCCTTTCAATGTGATTTTATGACATGTTTCCAGTATAGTCAAAATATAGAGTTTGCTACTATCAGTGATTTCAGGTATCCATGGTGTGTGTGTGTGGGTGGGTGGGTGTGGGTGTGGGTGTGGGAGGGAGAGAGAGAGAGAGAGAGAGAGAGAGAGAATCCTCTGTGGATACAAGAGATCATATTGGTTATAGGGTTACATCCTGTGCTGGATGACATAACATCCCCCTTGAAGGTGCAGGCCTGCAGCTTGGGAGTCCTCCTGGACTCATTGCTGAGTCTGGAACCTCAGATTGCAGCGGTGCCTAGGGGGGCTTTTACACAATTAAAACTTGTGCACCAGCTGCGGCCATATCTTCGGAAGTCAGATTTAGCTCACACTCTTGTTACATCCAGGATAGATTACTGTGATGCACTCTATGTGGGGTTGCCTTTGAACACTGTTTGGAAGCTTCATATAGTCCAATAAGAAGCAGCCAGGTTAATAACTGGGGCAGCATACAGGGAACTCACAACTCATATGTTATGTCAGCTCCACTGACTGCCTGTTGCTACCTGGCACAATTCAAAATGCTGGCTTTGGCCTATAAAGCCCTAAATGGTCCCAGCCCAGTTTACCTGTCTGAATGCATCTCCCTTTATGAACCACCACAAAGACTAAAATCTTTTGGCGAGGCACTGCTCTCAGTCCCGCTATTGTCACATGCATGTTTGGTGGGGATGAGAGATGGGGCCTTCTCAGTGATTGCCCCCTGGCTATGGAACTCCCTTTTTGGTGAGACTAGATCAGGCGTGCTCAGAATGGTGATCGGGATCACCAGGGTGATCTTCGGGCCTCATCTTGGTGATCTTCAGGCCCCTGACCAGGTTTTTTGCTGTTGGTCCTTTTCATGCGCCGCTGCACGCTGCAAAGTAGTCCTCCGTCGTTGCTCCTCCCCGCTCCCTGCTCGCGCGCCGCCTCCAAAAGCTCCAGAGTCTAAGAGGCAGAATGGGCCCCCTCTTTTGGATTCCTCCTCCTCCCTCAGTCCTTCTCCAGCCACTCAAGAGTTGTAGGAGACCAAAGGGGGCGGGCCTGGATGACACGATGCATGGCTGGCCCCGCGTGCATGCGCAGAAGCGCCCATTCTGCCTCTCAGACTTCTCGTGAGCTCTTGGAGGTGGCACGCATGCTGGCGGCGTGGAAATAGGAGCAACGACAGAGGAGAAGAAGAAGGACGCATCTCAAAGGTTGGCCTTTTTACTTTGGGGTGGGTGCTTGATTGTTCTGTGGCATGTCTCTTTGTTTACTTTTAATGTTTAAAAATGGCCTTTTAGCTCCAAAGCCTCTCTGCTTGCTTTGTTCCTTGAGAAATATATGTTGGGGAATATGGAAATGTGGGAGAAATGGGGTGGTTGGATGTATTTTTGCATGCCCCTTTGTTTACCTTGCTACGTATTAAATGGCCTTGCAGTTCAAAAGCCTCTCTTCTTACTTTCTGGCTGATAATATGTGTGGTAATATGGCAGTGTGGGAGAAATGGGGTGGTTGGATGTATTTTTATGTTCTGTTTTATATTGTTGTTATTAAATGGAAATGTTGATGTTTTATAACTTCATTTTATGTAAACTGCCCCGAGCCTGCTGGAAGGAGCGGTACATAAAAATGAATAATAAATAAAAATAAATAAATAAGAAAATAGTTATACGTTTTACATTTCTGGGCAGGTGATCTTTGGGACTTGGTTTTTTAATCAGTAGCTCCCATGCTGAAAAAGTGTGAGCATCCCTGGACTAGATCATCCTCTCCCTCCTGTCCTTCAGAAAGATGGTAAAGACCTGGCTGTGGGACCTTGCCTTTGGGACAGTGCAATGAGGCAATAATAGGAAATTTGCCCTGACCGGTGGCAGCATGGTATATTGAGATGGTTTTAAACAGCTGATTTTAAAGTAGATATAAGGTTTTAATTCTTCTGTATATTTATAGTTTTATGTCGCGGCATTGAATGTTTGCTGTATATATGTTGTGCTCCTCCTTGAGTTCCCTGCGGGGTGAGAATTGTGGAATATAAAGTTTCAAATAAATAAATAAATAAATAAATAAAAATAAATAAATAATATTGTACATATTCTAGGAGTTCTGAATCACAAGACCTGAAGTTATGTAATAACTAAGATTCTATTGCTTTGCTTTTAAAATTATAGTAAAGGTAGCAAAGGAGACAAATGTCCAAAAAACTAAAACAAGAAAGAGGAGAAAGTGGCATTGATTTTGAAGATGCTTTCTCAAATCAGGTGTTCATGGAACAGGAGGTTCAGAACCAGCTGTGTATATTGCTGTCATTCTCACATTTGCACAAGCAAGGATATTTTTAAAGTACTGACAAACAACACATTTCCTGGGTCATTTGCCCCAGTATGATTCTGACCAAACAAGTTAATAAGTATGAAATTCAGTTCTTAGTCATTCTTAACTTGGCTAGATCATTTGAGGCCAACATAGCTGCACTGGGGATCAAGAGGGGAGGTTAGCCACTCATATTTTCATATTTAGATTTGCTTAAAACCAAGCCCCACTGAGTTCCTTCTGCTCAAGTGTGCACATAACTTAAACTTTAATCTTCAATCCATTTACACCAAAGCATAGGAGCTAAGGAGACATTGTAAAGGATATTTAAAGATTGTTGCAGGAACCATCTGAAATGGAAAGGATGATATCAATAAACAGGAAAATATGCAAAGTCAGTTGAACTAAAGGTAATTTCACATACTATAGGTCATATATGCATACATACTCCAAAATAAGTCTTACATCATTCAAAAGAAGCCTTAAGCCTCCTACTTAAGCATGTGTAGAAATGCAGCGTTTACCAAAACCTGAAAAATTGCATCTACTGTGTGTATATAACCACTTTTTCACACACCTGGGGTCATTCGGTCACTGTGTGAGGTGACTTCAAAATCAAGTCAAAAAGCAGCTTTCTGGGAAATGGAACCCCCTGATAAATCACTGCAACTTACAGTAATTCATCACTACCCTAGAAAATTCAGTGTGTGCATATCAAAGCGGAGGGAGGCCTCAAAAGCAAGACAAAGATAACACAGAGGACAAATTAAATCTCAACAGTCTTTGCTAATGTGTGTAGAATGTATGCAGCATGCAAGGTCACATTGACTGTATCGGCACTGGGATGAGAATCTATGTAAATATCTTCAATGTATTATGTATAAAATGGGTCTGCATTTGATTTCATTGTCAACTATGCCTGTCTCTATTGTCCCTGTGCTTTTCTTTACCAACAAAGCATATTCATTTTGCTTTTGATAGGTATGGAAATTCATTTTCCATTTCTCCACAAGTTTTTTGTAAATGTGCACACTGCTATGAAATCACATAAGGCCCTCTTGGTAATGTTCATGTCCTGTCTGGTCATTTAAAATAATATGACAGTGCTGGGCATGAGAAAGTACAGCCAAAACAACCCAGTCTCTGAAATGGTGCCCTCTATTAGATGAGAAGGCTTGTGGTTCAAGTTCCTGTTTAGCCATATCAGCTGCAAAGCTGCCTCTCTGCATTTTTGACAACACAGTATAAATTGAGAAGTTTGTCCTACTGCAACATATTAGAGTCTGAAGTGTTCCTGAAGGTTTCCAGACATGTTTTGTTCCAAGATCTTCAATTCCAATGCATGCATGTTCTACCCCCTCCCTTTAATGTTTATTCCATGCCACACCACAAAAATGAAATTTTGAAAAAATTGGGATTTTCCCCATCAATAATTCCGTTTCTGAGAAGGGTGCCTCAATTCTAGGAACTTGGAGAGCTAAGTTAGTTACTAGCTACTTGGAAAACTAAGTTGACTCTTAGCAACAAATACATCCCATCCGGATTACTGTAATGCACTCTATGTGGGGCTGCCTTCAAAGAGAGTTTGGAAACATCAGCTGGTCCAAAGAGTTTCAGCTAGCTTGCTAACTGGGGCTGGCTGCAGGGAGTGGACCACCCCCTTGTTACAGCAGCTCCACTGGCTGCCAGTTTATTTCTAGGCACAATTCAAAGTGCTGGTGGCTATTGCCTATAAAGCCCTAGACGGCTCAGGTCCAGCCTATTTGGCTAACCACATCTCCCTGTACAAGGCTGCCCAGGCCCCGAGATCTTCAGGAGAGGCCCTTCTCTCAGTCCCACCTCCATCTCAAGCTTGGTTGATGGAAACAAAAGAGAGGATCTCTTAAATGGCTGCCCTTCAACTCTGGAACTCCCTGCCGAGGGAAGCCAGAATGGCCTCCTCCCTGCTGTCCTTCCAGCAGCAGGCTAAAATCTTATTCAGGCAGACTTTTAAAGAATAAGAAGGTTTTACATATCAATTCAGGGGGTGCTATGGTTTTTAGCTTTGAATATTTTTAACATTGATTTTTTAAAAATACCATTGCTATCTAATTCTGTTTTAAGGTTTGTATTTTTAAATTTTATTGAAATGCTTTTAAAGTAAGCTGTTTTGAGTCTCCTTGTGCAGAGAAAAAGCAGATTATAAATAAACATAATAATTATAAACATAATAATAATGCAATATGTGAGCTACAATGTGCTTTCAACTACAACTACTAGTCTGTGCCTTTTCACAAGCACTATAGAGGACCTTCTCACATCAACACCAAAGACACTCCAAATGGCCAGCTTCTGGTCAAAGGAAATTTAGTATAATACCAAGTTTTAAACTTTGTGGGTTTTAAAAAATATATTATAATTGTATTCTCAATTCACTTCTGACACAATAGATAAATTAAATATATAAACTACTATGAAAGATAACTGTGTTTAAAAATAAAATGCAGCATTATATATTTCACTCTTTTGCAAAAAAGGGTGGATGTACAGGGTTGTCATCAGTGAAGCAATCGAAAATAAGCTCTTGAACAGTTAGCACATAAAAGAAAAAGTCTTCTTTTATTTGGCATACTGTCCTAAATTTTATCTGACATACCGTGCACAAGTTTTGCTTTGGCTGGTGGCATATTAGGCAGTCTGAAATGGTAAATCGCTGCAAGAGCAATGTCAACCACTTTAGGTGATTGTGCAATTTGAATATAACTGGACGGTACTTGTTCTATGCTTAGAGGAGATAGCACACCAAACTCTGCCATTCCCAAAACAAGCTTTCAAATTACATACACATAAGGTTTGTTGCTCCTGGGCAAACACTGTGAGCTGACTCTTGCTTTGGCAGCAGTTGCATTAGGTGGCAATAGCATTAGCACACAATGGTTGGTATAGCAGGCGCATGTATATTTTTGCTCTTCTGAGCAGATACCCTGTTTAGCCAGTGCAGCACTCATAGAGTCAACTTTAGAAATGCAACACTGCAAAGTTAAAAATATTCTTAGATGGTGGTGTCAACAGGATGAGTAAACAAACAACCAGTGCTAATTAATTGGAATGAAAATTGTATGTGCTTGGCAGAAATATCATACTTCTTTCTTGTTGTACCTTTCACCAAAGGCTATCTTTTATTTCTATTGAAGCAAGCAGCAACTGCAATATTGCAAAAAATTCATTGGTATATGTGTTGTTAAATATTTTAACTACACTTCATTAAGGAATACTAGAGAGAGAAAGTTTTATTTCCCTAATCCTTGTAAATTAGTTGGACTATGAATGTTGTTAAACGAATTGGAGTGATCAAGGTGAGAAGAAATGAATTTCTTACATTGATGTTTAACTGAAGAATTGAAGGAAAGTGAAACCCTTCATTGGGATATAAAAACAACACAGATGGCCTGGAAAAGCTAAATAATAGAAGAGACAAAGGGTGGATGGCCTGTTTACTGTTGAGAAATAGAATTGCCATATTAAGGGTGAGAGCACTGCATTTTCCTGGTCTAGTAATCACCTTTTATGGGTACAGACCATGTACAAGAAACAGTTTAAAGGAACAAATATTGAATTTTTGAGGGGATTTCATAAAAATGTTCTGTGTGACACCCACACAGTTCACATGGAGGTCGACATAAAAGAGAGCTGAATTCACTTCAGTTGTTCTTACTTTGTAACGCTTATAACACTGATGACACACTGAATAGTTTTTTCTCAATGTGCCCTGCTCAATATTGTGCCTTAAAAAGACCTATTTCATCTATAGAATCCCTCTGATACAATGTAGTCATAATTGTGAAACCAATCCAGAACAGAAAACATGTTCACTCATCATATTGAAGGTAATATCAGCCCTTGGCATCACATTCCCATTATTACTCTTTTGCCTCCCAATAAACGTCCTCCTAAGCCTTTCAAAGATAAAGTTCCATCAGTTCAGGTTTTACTGAAAGTTGTCGATTATAAGACAGATAGAAAAATTTAGTTTGGGGAACCTGTGCCTCTTTACAGATGCTTAAGCCGCAACTTTAGTCAGCCCCAGATAGCTCCCAGATTTGATAGGAAATGTATTCCATATTTTAAGGATATGTTCACCAGCCTTCAGTTATATCAAACATTATAATATTATATAATACTTTATATACCACTCTATCTCCCCTAGGGGACTCAGGGCAGTTACCACAAAGCAAACACAAAACACAGAGTAGCCATTTAAAAATATAGACAAAGCCTTATCTATATGCTACACAATACTAAACATTAAAACAAACCGATTCCAACATTATTCCATTGTGCAAAATAAGTTAAGTTACAAACGGCCGAACTTTCAGTTTGAAAGGGCTGCCCAGGGCTCGTGTGGTAGTAAAATAGGCCAGGGAATGAGTAATGTGCAGAGAGTGGTCCTAACTAATGGCCACGTTAGGGCCTGGGGCTACTCATTTCCAGGACCTCCTGACAATTATAAAGAAAGGTCTGGGCCATCTACTGAAGATTATTCTAGTGGTGGTTATGACTCCCAGTTGTCATTCTTATTTCCTCCTCTTACGGGTAGAAAAGGTCATAGGTCTAAATACAGTAATATCTGATATGTACATATTAAGCACAACTGAAAGATGTATCCAGAAGTAGCCATGAGAATCCATAAAGTGCCTTTTCAACTAGTGTATATCTACCAACAATCACCCAGATAGTGGAAAATGTAGCATCCTATATGTGTATTAGGGTTATAGCACATTTCCAGTCTGCCATGGAATGTTGTGTGTTGAATTTCAATGGTACAAGGGCAGGTCAATAAGTCAGTGACTTTTGGAATTTCCCGCCTCTTAACTGAAAGGGCAACACTGTCAACAGGCATCCGTCAGTTGATTCCTGTCAAAACTTGAACAAGCTGCATCATTTAGTTTGTGTTTGACAGCCATTGAGAGGACACTATTGCATGATTTGAGGAGAAAATGGAAAAAAGTGAATTTTGTGTGCTCATTAAGCACGCCAAGATGGCCGCGTTGAGCAGAAGCAGAAATGCTGAGCTCCGCCAGGCCCTTGGAAATTTTCCCCTTGTAACGGGTCCTTTGATGAGGTTGACCACCCCAGGCAGAGAGGGTGCCCTCCAGAATTCCGGGGGTATCCCCCTGGTCTTTGGAAGAACCGCTAGCGGTCCTGCAGTTTGAGGCGGAGGCCGTCCTGGAGGTCGGCCTGGAGTCAGCCCTAGCGGCTAGGATCCGGGCAAGTTCGGGAACCGCAGGCCTGCCGGAGAGGACTACTCGCGGGACCCACCCGCCTTGGTCCCCGGTCCCCTGGCCGGGCCTGGGAACGGACATGGAACTGGGGTGGCCGGCACTGGAGCCTCCCATCCTCCCCGCCATCCAGTGGGTGGCTCCCGACCCCCCACCCGACGGAGCCGACAAAGCCCAGGACGGGTTGCGGGGCTTGCGGGACTCTATCCGACAACTTACCTCCCTCCTTCCCACCCTGGGCCGGCTGGTTGGGCAACTGGATGCCCGGCTGGAGGAAGGCCTTGAGACGGGCCTCGGAGGGGTGGTGAGTGGGGCGGCGGAGAGTCAGCTGCGGCAAAGAAGGAGAGGATGGACGAAGGAGGGTAAATGGGCCCCCCGCGACCGCTCCTTTGCATGAGCGGCATCCGAGAGAGCCAGGCCTCCATGATTCCGGGGCCTTAGGGGCCGCTGTTCGGGCCGCCCCCGAATTCCGTTGCCAGGTTGGCCGAGGGAGGCCTTCCCCCTGAGGAGAGGCCCCCGGCTGAAGCCGAGGTGGCGGTGGAGGTCTCACGGGACACATGGTGGAGTCCATGGAGGGCGCTGGGGCACGGCCCCCCCCGGCCGGGAGGAGCGGGTGGTGGCCGAGTCCACTAAGATGGCGCCTGGCTCGACTTGCTCGGCGTCCTCTGCCCCGCCCCCACCCATGTTGGACGTTCCGACCCCCCCCGACCCAGCACACCCGTCATCACTGGGCGCCCGGCTGGCGACACCAGGGGACCTCGACATCTCCCGGGTTCTGGCAAGGGCCCCGGGGGCCCGGCCCCGCCGCCGGGCTCGCCCGTTGTCGCCGGCGCCCGAGACCCACACTGGGACCGCCGCCTGTCCCGTCACCAACCCGTGACCAGGGTAAGACCGGCGGCCCAGCCCGTGGAGAGACGGCCCGGAGGACAGCCAGCCTTGAGGTTGGCACAGTGAACAGTCACCTGAAGCGGAAGTCGCATCGTCGTCGTCGGAGGCGCCATCGCAGGCTGGGGACCATCAGCCCCTCTTCCTCCGACCCCCCCAAAGACTCCCAGCGCCGGGGCTACCGACCCCGGACCTCTACACGCCGGCTAGCCATCAGGAAGGGGAAGCCCCCGTCCCGAGCCCAGGCCTAGGCGATTTTTTCGCTCTAGGACCTTTTGGGGCTCAGGCGCCGAGCGTAATGGGGCTACGCCAGAAGCCATTGAACAATGCCGATGCACTGTGCCTGTCATCTTCTGCCGGGCTACGGGACGGAGGAGGCTGGCCCACACTCTTCTCCTCGGCCAGCGGGGGAGCCTCTCCTCGAGCCCCCACCCTCCCACCCTTTGATGGTCTGATGGGTCTAGCCTAGGCCCTGACCATCCTTGTTTGCCCGAACACTGACTCTGCCCCCCTTCCCCATTCCTTGTGTTGTGTATTGTCTTGTCTGTCTTTTTTATTCTGTATTGTTGCTTCTTGGCTTTGTAAGCCGCTGCGAGCCGTATGGAGTTAGCGGCATATAAGTCCAAATAAATAAATAAATAAATAAATAAATATTTTTTGCAGAAAAGCCATAACTCAAACCAAGGCTAAGCTTGATAAATACTATGGGGACTCTGCACCATCAATTTCAAGGGTAAAAAAGTGGTTTACTGAATTTCTTTGTGGCCATACAAGCACGGAAGATGCCAAATGTTCTGGATGTTCAGTTGAGGTCTCTACACCTGAAACAATTGAAAAAATTCATGATATGGTGTTGGCCGATCGGAGATTGAAAGTGCAAGAGATTGTGGAAGCCATAGGCATCTCACATGGCTCAGTGGTTTCAATTTTAAATAATCACTTGGGTATGAGAAAGCTTTCTGCAAGATGGGTGCCACGTTTGCTCACAATTGACCACAAACACAATCATGTGACAATTTTGCAGGAGTGTTTGGCATTGTTCAACTGCAATATGGATGGGTTTTTGTGCCGTTTCATAACCGTGGACAAAATGTGGATCCACCACAACACACCAGAGACCAAACAGCAGTCAAAACAGTGGGTTTCTCAGGGTGAATCGGCGCCAAAGAAGGCCAAGGTGGGTTTGTCAGCCAATAAAGTCATGGCAACCATTATTTGGGATGCACGCGGTATAACACTCATTGACTACCTTCAAAAGGGTAAAACAATCAATGCCGAATATTATGCCAACTTATTGGGTCGATTTAATGAGGATTTGGGGGAAAAAATGACTGCATTTGGCCAAGAAAAAAGTTATTTTACACCAGGATAATGCAAGGGTGCACACATGTGCAGTTGCCATGGTAACAATCCATGAATTGGGATACAAATTGCTCCCTCATCTGCCGTATTCTCCGGATTTAGCCCCGGGTGACTATTTCTTGTTTCTAAACCTGAAGAAATGGCTCGGTGGAAAGAGATTTGACTCCAATAATGAAATCAACTCACAAACAAATACCTATTTTGATGACCTCAACAAATCTTATTTTTTTGGAAGGGATAAAAAATTGGAGAAATGTTGGAAAAAGAAGGAAGGAAGGAAGGAAGGAAGGAAGGAAGGAAGGAAGGAAGGAAGGAAGGAAGAGAAGAAAGGAAAGAAGGAAAGAAGGAAAGAAGGAAAGAAGGAGAAGGAAAGAAGGAAAAGGGAAATGAAAGAGGAAAGAAGGAAGACACAAAAATGAAAGGTGAAACAGACAGGAAGGAAGACAAAGGAAGAAGAAAGAAGGAGGAAGAGAAAAGGTGAAGGAATGAAAGAGGAAAGGGGGGAGATAGGTAAGAGAGGAGAGGAGGGAAGGAAGGAAGGAAAGAAAAAGGTACAACAGGAAGGAAGAAGAGACTACAAAGCAAAGAGGGTGAAGCTGGTGAGGGGAGGAGAAAAATAAAGGATATAAATGGAGGAAGGAAACTTAGGGAGGGAAAGAAAGGGAAGGAGGAGTGATAGAGAAAAGGAAAGAATAGGGGGAAAGGAGGGAAAGAAAGGGCAGAAGGAAGGAGGACAGGGAGAAGGAAAGAGCTGAAGGATGAGGGAAACAGGGGTGAGAGCAAGAACAAAAGACAAGAAGGGATGTTGCTGTTTTTCTTTGCCACAGCAGTGTGTGGCCGGGTACAGCTAGTGACATAATAAATAGACCAAGCACCAGACTTTCTGTACTGGACATAATTCTGCTCATTAAATTTGGCCAGTGACGATTAGCAAGAATCTTATTTGGGCTTTAATCCCCCCCCCCCTAAAAAAACTTTCAAATTTCTTTATAAGAGAAAGATGAGGGGGCAGGAGTGAATGCAGGAGAAAGTAAAACTGACAGATGTCTGCACCCACACTATAGACAGACAATAAGAAGAAGAAAGGAAAGAAACAAAAGGTAGTAGAGAATTGAAGTATGAAGAATTCTTAGGTGCAATGATTTTTTAAAGAGTGTAATGTATTACAGAAGTGAAAATATTTTAAAAGTTGGGTTACTGTGAGTTTTCTGGGCTGCACAGCCATGTTCCATAAGCATTTTCTCTTTATGTTTCACCCACATCTATGGCAGGCATCCTCAGAGGTTGTGAGGTATGTTGGAAACTAAGCAATATATCTGTGGAAGGTCCAGGGTGGGAGAAAGAACTCTTGTCTACTGGAGGCAAATGTGAATGTTGCAATTAATGGCACTTGCCTCCAACAGTCAAGAGTTCTTTCTCCCACCCTGGACCTTCCAAAGATTTATAAACCTCCTTTTTTAGTTTCCAGCTAACCTCCCAACCTCTGAGGATGCCTGCCATAGATGTGGGTGAAATGTCAGGAGAGAATGCTTATGGAACATGGCCATATAGCCTGGAAAACTCACAGCCACCCAGTGATTCCAACCATGAAAGCCTTTGAGCACACATTAAAGGAGTTGCCCTGACAATGTGTTGAGACACCATCTTGAAAAATCAAACAACTATCAAAAAAACAGAGAATGTTTTCATTGTGAAAGCCAAGTGACAAATTATTCTTCCCATCAAGATCGACACAGTTTGTATAAAATATCTCTGCACACAACTAATCTCTTTTCCAGTTGTTGAGCAAAGTGTCAGTGCACAGTAAGTATATAGAAGGGCTGAAATATTGACCAACAACAGGCAAACAAAGTCTCTACATAAAAAATCCTCTATCCCATAAGACAGCAGAAATAATCACAGTTTGTGTAAAAATAGCCTGTACAGCTTATGTAAACAAAATGGCCATGCAGATGTGAATGCTTATTTGAAGATGTACAAAAAATCTTTCCATCGCACTGTACAAGGAAGAAACATTTGTGACTTTTTTGTCCTTCCTTGGTAGAATGAGCTGAGCATGGATTTCCATCCCTGGCTCTGTTTTGTTTTTAATGGGAAAGATGGTGATTGCTTTATGAAGAAATGTATTTTCCTGAAAGGTAATAGAAAGATTGGAGATGATAGTATACTATAGAAAATGCCAGAAGACTGAAGATGTTCAAAGTACAAAGAAAGAGAACAAAGACATAAAGAATTTGGAAATATAAACATTTGGTTTCCATTCCCTCTATGTATCCTTGGTATTAACATGGGGCCGAGGGTAGTCTTCCATGTGAGAAGTCAATTGCAGCCCATCTCTGCAGCATCCTATACAGAAGAACCAAAACAATATGTTCTATAAGAAGACCATTTTTTAAGAGTTGAAGTTAATCAGCTCTGGGCTTTGATCCAGATTTTAAAGATACTACCTAAAGTGCTGAACCATCCCCCTGCCTCAATATTTCAGCATCCCTGAAGGGTCCTTCACAATGTAAATTCCTGGGACAGATACACTGACCGGCTGGTATGAAATCCACAAGCTGCTGTTAGCGACTATTTGCAGAATCCTCTTCTGCCAAATTCATTCTGATTTTCAAAAAAACCTATACATTTGGGAGGGTTGTGTGCCAAGAACTGGCCAGAAATTGGCTTCTGACCATAAAGGACAACAAGCTAGTTTGTCCGTTGTTGTTGTTTTTTTTTTGGGGGGGGTTGAACCTATTGGGTTGATCTCTACTCATTCAAAAAGGGAGGCCCCCTTAGGGAACTGATATCACTGCTGTTGTTTTTTTCTGGATTAGATGTATTCTGGTGTGTTTATCTAGACCTCACTCAATTACATCTCATGCATAACCAAGCATTAGTAGAAGAGGATTGCGGCCTTGCTGTGTAAGGGCCGCAATACAAACATAAGGAAAAGATAATGTAGAAAGAGATGACCACAGTTTCTAATGCTTTTCTCTTTCTGCCTTTTCCCAGTCTAAAACCTTTCCCTGTTATCTCTGCTACAGAGTAGTGCACTGTAAAATTCAAATTTTCATGGATTGCACAGATGCATGAAATTGGTCTCAGCTCCTATTTGACAGCTAGAGTTTGCCTTTGGCCAGTTTTCATCTTCCCTTTCCCCAGAAGCGACTTTTGCTTTGGGGAAAGAATGGGGAGGGAGAGAAAGAAAACATTCCTCATTAGTTTTTCTTGGTTCTAAAGCTACTCCCTATCCATATATCTTTAGTAAATCCTTCTATTAATAACTTCACTAGAGATGTGTGACCACATACGAAAAACAAAACAAACAAACAAACCAAAAGGAAAAAGGGGAAGTATAAAACACTCTTCCCTCTGAACTCATCACTTCACTTTCTTTTCAATGGCTGTACTTTGCCAGAATCAATTTCTCAAAGACATTTGCAACCAACATTACACTCTCATTTTCACTGCCTCTCTTCTCACCCCCCCTTTCCAAATGCTCTTTATCACAGGTTTTTAATCCAGTGTTCCACTCCTCACCTTTCCCACCTCCACTTGTCATTTTTTCTAGCACCCCTTTTTGTCAATTTTCTGACTTCTGCTGTCCCAGATCAAGAATCTTCCACTCTTCCTTTCTTTCCCCCCTCTCTCTCATATTTGCATTTCACTCTTATTCTCAGCTGTCAAATGCACTCTCAGGCATATTTTCAAACTCCTTTTGTTCTTGCCTCCAGTAGTTCCTCTCTCCAAAAGGGAGCTGGTACTGTCCCTACACATTCAGTGTCCCAGCTGCACACTGACCCTTCTGAAGCTGTTAGAAAATTGGGTGATCATCATCTGACATAAGAACAGCTCAACCAATTGCTGAAGGAATGACTTACTGGGTATAGTCCAAAGCTTGTTTGAACCAATTATTTGTGATACTTTGTGCTGTATAGATCTTAGACATTGGAGTTCTTCTCTTTTCCTAGGAAACAGTGGAAGATATATTCTACCTTCCTAAAGTCTAAGCTAGTGAGACATGGAAAGAACACAGATATAGGAATTTAGCCATTTCATTAAGATAGTGGTGTGATTTGCCATTTGGATTTGTAAGAATGTCATGAGGACCTGCTAATAATGACAATATTGATTAGTTTCAAAATGCTGAGCACTCTGAAAATAAATGAGGTAGATGGACAACTATTCACAGATGCATAGATTCAAGCCAAAACGAATGGCTGGCATCATGCTAGGTAGCTATGCCACTGATGTATGATAATGTTGGTATTCTCAGGAGGAGCAGCAACCCAACTAAAGGTTTGGGACCATTTCATAAATGGAACCACAATAGTGTCATGGGTCCAATTACACAATGGGCATCATCCTGATAAGAGGAACATTGCATATTGAGGTTTCTCATGCAGGACACCATGGTAAACATTACTACAATTTACTGGAAGTATCATCTTTTAAATATAGCTAACTCATTTTAAACTTCCAAATTGCAAACTCTCATGTAGAAATCCAGGCAATTAATTTAGATTTTAAACAAATAAAAAGATGTTTCTCTGCTTGGAAGCAGAAACAAATAGCAGATCTGAACAAGAAAGCAAGATCTATGTGATAAGGCTTGATTTCATCTGCACAGTGTATATGGATAGCAATAGCACCTGAGCCTGGGAATCCATGCTAAAATCAAAATAAATGAATGCATGATTTGATAGAGATGAGGTGCAAACACTACCCCAAAGCTCTAGCTATTTTTACTTTCGGGTAGAACCTGTTAGTATCAATACTGTCTGTTGCTAAGGTATTTCAAAAAAGGTTATAAGCCATTTCAAAGTCTATACAACGATGCAGAATTTAAAGCATGAATATGCTGAAGCAGTGGTATTTAATAACAAGGCACTCTGGCCTAAATCCAGCTTCGTGCAAACAGAGCGAAAAATCTCTGCCAGTGCTGTTCTGTATAAAGCAGTTGCCCAAAAGGTTATACAGCTTGTTGCCAAACCACTATTCAAATCTCTGTGCTGTTGCTAGCATGTCATCTTTCCCAACCAGTTGCATGTTCCCTTGCACAAGCATGCCTGTGATTAAAAGAACCAAAACATTGGGCACCTTTTCTGTGCTAACCCTGAAACTGTGCATCATCTAGTGCAAAAAGCCTTGAATTACCTTAGTAATCCAGTTACTAGATAAAAGCTGTAAACTGCAGTATTACACTCTGAAGATATGTGTCTTGAGCTATAGATTGAATTTAATCCTCTGATGTTTCACTGGGAGTCAAATACTGGCATAGAGGGACGCCAGCGCAAGATCTCTCTTCCAAACCTCTGAGCCACTGTGAACTGCTTTCACACAACTGCATCTACTGGGTTGGAACAAAGATCAACAGTGTGTGTCTGGAGTGAAGTGTGGCAAGGTTGTGGTAATGGTCAGGGTGGGAGAGAGTATAAATGCCCTGGATACCCAGTGTTCTTTTCCTCCAGCCAGCCCCTGCTCTGGAAGAGAATAGCTGCCTTTGATGATGCCAACCATCATTGAAAGTGATTGAAACGAGATCCATTGCTTGCAGAGGGAAGGCATTTTATTTCTAATTAAGAAAAAATGGAAATTGAGATGAGAAAGAGTGGAAAAGACATATTGGTAGAGACCAACAAATAGTGGCATAGCCCTACTTCTGCCCAACTATCAAGAATGTGACAGAGTTTGGAAGAAATCAGACACACCTTCAATAGGGCTGCTTATTCTTAGGATTGTAAGACTAATCTTACAAAACAACAAATTTCATTTAATTTAATGCAGATTATTTCTGAGTAAAGAGGGTTGGGTTGCATTAAAATGTTGCATTCTTACACACATTTACATGTGAGAAAGTTCAACTGAAATGAAATGTATGTAATATAAATATACATTGTATATTATTGTTAGAGAATGATTAAAATGATTTGGTCAGACTAGGAATAATATCATATCAGAGCAATCTTTCCCACACTTA
Organism: Anolis apletophallus; assembly: GCA_030556195.1. Classification (NCBI taxonomy): domain Eukaryota; kingdom Metazoa; phylum Chordata; class Lepidosauria; order Squamata; family Anolidae; genus Anolis; species Anolis apletophallus. Next base: position 100,005,920 of record JARBWK010000004.1, read on the forward strand.
TACTAGTTAGTCAAACAACCACTTGTGTGAATGGGCGTGTGTATGGTTACTCATCCTATCCATTTAGCAGAGTTATATTTCTGAAGGTTTTCTTCAACCATTTGTAATTGTGCCAGGCAGCTATTTTGGATTTTGAGGAGTGGGACAGAAGGTCTGGTAGAGCCCTACATCCTATATCAATATTAGTGTGAATAATTCTCATTGTAGTGAATAGCTATTCTTCTAAGAATTTAGGCACAAGGTTGCTCTTCCAGGTCTCCGCTGGCTGAGGTACTGCAGAATGAGATCAGGACAATTACATGGAAGATATTGATATATTTTCCAAAAGTTACCGCATTTCAGTTGCCTACATTTCAGATTATAGGTACATAATGCAACCAAAAAGAATTATTAATATTTTATTTGTTTATATCACATTTTGTCTCTCCTGCAGGATATTGAAAAGGCCGGTCTTGTCAATGGTTGTTGGCAGGCTTAGGAACTTCCAGCCAAGACATGCTTGACTCACTCACTGCTGTCCTTCCACCAATATACAAAGGACCTCATGGAGGTCCATAAGCTGGGGCATAACAGGGGAATCTGTGGGGGAGCAGGGGAAACTGTCAGACATCACTCTCCCAGAATTAGCCCTGCGTCATATGCCCTGGCTGTGTCTCAGCAGTGTCATAGGATGGGGTCTTCCCCCCCAATGTGAAAAAGGCCTTTGAAACTGTTCAATCAGGGAAAGAGATTCAAATTTTGGCTATTATAATGATGGACTATTGTGTTTTAGTTGATTGTTTTCCTTTAAAACATACCCTTCAGTTCAGAGTCAATAGAATGTTTGTGCTGAAATTATAAGTTCAAAGAGATGTAAAAAAGATTTTAATGGGGTGATAAATAGATGCCTCGATAGATCTTCAAAAAGGGTGAAAGATAAAAGATCTGGCCAACTCCCCAAAGAAGGAAAGGCGATCCTGGAAGGACTTGACTTAAAGGATGGGTGGAGGGAGCAAAACCCAGACTCCAAGGACTATACCTGTTACTCCAACAGACATTGCTCATGGTCAAGGTTGGACATGGTTTGGGCCTCAAAAAATGTGGTAACTAAGATGGGAAAAATCCAAATCCTGCCCCAAATGTTCTCAGATCATAACGCACTCGAGTTTCAAATAGGGCAGAAAATAACAACACTAAAGAGGTGGACTCTTAAAGATGACATGCTACGAACAGATGAACAAAGGGAGAAATATAAATTAATAATTAATGATTATTTTAATTTGAACGCTAAAAAAGGCACACACATACATATGGTTTGGGAAGCAAGCAAAGCGGTCCTAGGTGGCCATTTTATCCAACAAAGCATAATTCAAAGAAAAAAGAAACAAAAGATAGAATTAGAGCTCACGAAAGAGATAAAAGAGGCTGAGGAAAAATTAAAGAGAAACCCAGCAGATAAGGATTGTAGGCTCCAATTAAAAGGATTAAAAAAACAGAAAGAGAGAATAGATTTAGATAAAATAGAAACAAACCTGAAATTTCTTAAGCAGAGGCACTTTCAAAATGCCAATAAGCCGGGAAAATGGCTTGCGGCCAAAATAAGAAAGAGAAAGCACACAAACCATATCACTCAAATTATCGAAAAAGGAAAGAATTACAATACAGATGAACAAATAAAAGAGAGATTTCAAAAGTATTATAAGCAATTATATACAAAAGATGATATCAAAAAAGAACAGATTCAAAAATATATAAGTGCCCTAGTCCTTGACAAGATATCTGATGAACAAAGAGCTAACCTTAATAAACCCATAAATAGAGAAGAACTGAGGCAAGCAATAAGGAATTTAAAGAGCAATAAGGCCCCGGGCCCGGATGGCTTCACGGCCCCCTACTACAAGCTTTTTGAGGAACAAATCGCCACCTACCTGATTGAGACAATGAATGAGATTATGGAAAATTAAACCTTCCCGGAAACCTGGTCAATAGCCAAGATCAAAACTTTTGCAGACGACTTGGTCTGCATAATAGAGGAGCCACTAGACAACATGGGAAAATGGCTAGATAAATTTGAGGACTTTGGCTCAGCTATGGGCTTTAAAATAAACAAGGAAAAACCAAAATATTATCCAAAATATAGGAAGAAGAGAGAAAGAGGACTTAGAAAAGAGATTTGGTATAATAACAGCTGCTAAGATCAAATATTTAGGGATAATTATAACCATGAACAATACAGATCTAGTTAAAAATAACTACGACAGGACGTGGCTAGAACTAAAAGGGAAATTAAATAAATGGAAATACCTTAACTTATCCCTCCTGGGAAGAATTTCTTTGATAAAAATGAACCTTCTGCCAAAAATGATTTTTCTTTTTCAAAATATCCCTATTCTATATAATAAAAAATATTTCCTGACATGGAATATGGAAATAAGAAAGTTTATTTGGAAAGGGAAACCATCTAGAATAAACTGGATAAATATGATTGACAAAAAACAGAGAGGGGGATTCAATGTCCCGGATTTAAAAACATACTATGAGGCATGCGCTCTAGAATGGGTGATGGAGTGGGTAAAATTAGAGAACACATCAATACTCAACTTAGAAGGACATGACCTCAGGGTAGGCTGGCATTGTTATATGTGGTACGATCGAGCCAGCATAGAAAAAAACTTTAATAACCACTATATAAGAAGAGCTCTGTTGAAGGTGTGGAACTCATATAAAGGAAGACTATGTGAAAAAACTCCCCTTTGGATCTCCCCCCAAGAAGCCTTTTATAGGAGACAGCAAGATAATAAAACATGGCTACCCTATAGCATGCTGTTAAAGCAATCCCCAACAGGGCTGATCTTAAAAGATATGAGCACATTGAAAGAGTTGGACAATTCAATGAATTGGCTCCAATACTTTCAAATAAATGAGATCTTTAAAAAAGATAAACTACAGGGCTTTGGAGAAACCAATACAACCTGGGATAAGTTAGTAAAAAAAAAAAAGAATAAGAGGATATCCTCTCTATACAACACACTCTTAGAATGGCAGACAGAAGAGGAGAGAGTCAAATCATGTATGATCAAATGGGCCCAGGACATAGGTCGCTCTATCCCACTGAATCGCTGGGATAGAGTAAAAAAGGAATTGGGAGCCTATACCACATGTGGTGGAACTGCCATAAAGCAAGAGTGTTTTGGAAGGTGATCTATAGGGAGATGAGAAAGATGTTAGAGATCGATTTTGAGTTTAAACCCAAATACATGCTTTTGGGCTTGATTGATTTTGATTTAGAGGATAATAAAGAAAAATTGTTTATATATTGTACAATAGCAGCGAGGATGACCTATGCAAAGAGGTGGAAGGCTGAAGACACTCCCGAGCTATGGGAATGGAAATCGAAAATCTTGGACATAGCAAACATGGACTCATTAACAGCTGCACTAGCGGAAGATATTCATAGAGATAAGACAGACTGGTCCCTCATCACTTCTTACTTCAATAACTCTAAGATTAATTTATTGGTTGAACTTTAGAATATTGATACAAAAGTATTGCCCCACCAGGACTAGGTGGAGGAAGTTCGAAGACTTTTTTTTTTCTTTTGAGTAATTATAAAATCAATATTTACTTTCAGCCGTTTGGCGACTCCCAACACGGGAGCTAACTTTAGGGATTTGAGTGAGTCGGAAGCACTCTGTGTATGTTTTGTTCTGTCCTGTCTTGTTAGTCCTGGGATGGGGGAAGTGGGGGAGGGGGAAGGGGCGGGGGAGGTTACTTGTTGTATTTGGCGCAGCCTTGTATGGCTGTTTTTGTGTGTCTTTTTTGTCAACTTCATTTTATACTTTAATAAAAATTATTTTTAAAAAATAGCCAATATCTCTATGATATCTAAAGAAGGAGGGTGCAGGACAGAAGTGAGCAACTACAGGCCCATATCTCTCCTAAACATAGATTATAAGATTTTTGCGGCAATCTTGGGCGAGAGATTAAAAATCCTCCTCAACGAATGGATAAAACAAGACCAGAAGGGTTTTCTACCCGGTAGACATCTTAAAGAAAATGTGAGGATAGTAGTTGACTCCCTTGAGTATTATAGATCGAATATACAAAAGAAAGCAGCCTTACTTTTTGTAGATGCAGAGAAGGCATTTGATAGGGTGAGCTGGAGCTTCCTATCACTACTATTGAAAGAAATAGATATAGGACATCACTTCTCCAATGCAGTGGAAGCCATATACTCTCAACAATCGGCAACCATAATAATAAACGGCACACACACACAGAAATTCCAGATCCAGAAAGGAACTCGGCAAGGCTGCCCCCTCTCCCCCCCTCCTCTTTATCTTGGTTTTAGAAACTCTTCTGGAAAATATAAGAAGGGATAAAAATTTGAAAGGACTGTCGATTTTCAAAAATAATTTGAAAATCCGAGCATATGCAGATGACCTAGTATGCTTTGTGGAGAACCCAGGTGAGACTATGGAATTATGGATAGACAAATTAGAGGAGTTTGGCAAGCTGACCGGATTCAAAATAAATAAAGGAAAAACTAAAATGATAGTTAAGAACCTAAATCAGAAAAAAAAGGAAGAGCTGGAAAAAAAGGTGGGAATTCATACCACAAACAAAATAAAATATTTAGGAATTGTCATAACACCAAATAACACATAGATTTAATCAAGAATAACTACGAGTCCACCTGGCTGAAAATCAAAAAAGATCTAGCTAAATGGAAGTCACTCAATTTATTGCTATTGGGCAGAATATCCCTAATAAAAATGAACATCCTACCGAGGATGTTGTTTCTATTTCAAAGTATACCAGTATTAGTAAATGATAAGTTAATAAGCATCTGGGAGAAAGATCTCAGGAAATTCATATGGCAGGGAAAGAGGCCCAGAATTAATTGGAAAAATCTAATAGACGAAAAGGAGAGGGGAGGATTGGGGATGCCAGACCTAAAATCATATTATGAGGCTAGCGCCCTGGAATGGGTGATAGACTGGACCACATTAAAAGATAATATGCTGCTATCCCTGGAGGGCTTTGACCTAAGGGCTGGTTGGCAGGGGTACCTATGGTACAGCAGAGTGAAGCTAGAAAAAAATTTCAACCAACACTGTTTCAGGAAACCACTACTGAGAGTCTGGCAGAAATATAGAGAGAGACTCTTTGATAAGACCCCGACCTGGCTGTCGCCCCAAGAGGCCTACTAAAGAAGACAATATGGGAAAAATAACTGGCTAAGCTACGATATGCTATTAAAGGGCCGAGGCATGGAGCAGTCATTGAAAGATATAGAAGAACTAAGAGAGCTGGACAGTACTATGGACTGGCTCCAGTATAGGCAAATTTTTGAAATCTACCGAAAAGACAAAGCCCGAGGCTTCGATAACTCCAAACAATTCTGGGATGGATTAATTCAAAAAAAGAAAGGGAAAATCTCAGTCCTCTATAAAAAATTCCTGCAATGGAACACAGAGGAAGAAACCATAAAAGTGTGTATGGTGAGGTGGGCAAAGGACCTAGGCCATGAAATCCCTCTCAGACAATGGGAAAGGATTTGGAAAAAGTACCATAAATATACGTACGCTAATGACCTAAAGGAGAATGGTATCAAAATATTTTACAGGTGGTACTTGACGCCAAGTAAAATTGCCAAGTATAATCCCAAATACTGTAATAAATGCTGGAAATGTGGAGCAGTTGAAGGGAAAATTTTTCACATGTGGTGGGGATGTAACCGGGTAAGAAGTTTTTGGAAAAGTGTGTACAGGGAAATGAAAAAAGCACTAAAAATTGAGTTTAATTTTAAAGCAGAATACATGCTGTTAGGCCTACTGGATTTTTCAATCGATAAGAATAAAGAAAAACTTTTTATTTATTGTATCACAGCAGCGAGACTGGTGATGGCAAAACATTGGAAGGAAAAGATCCTGCCCAAGACGGATGAATGGTTGCTCAAATTGACGGACATTATGAATATGGACGGCCTGACGAGGGCAATGTCCCAAAACATGGAACCTACAGACTGGTCATTAATATTTGAATACTTGAAAAAACAAGGAAATATGAAAATTAATGAAAATGTTTATTTGTACTGAAACAACGCCAGGTTCGGCTAGGAGGATTTGCTTTATACTATTATAAACAAAGATACGGATAGACCATGTATAGAGGGTGGGATTCAGAGGGGGAAGTCTAAGATTCTTGATATGTTAGTGAATGTGGGTGTTTGTATTTTAGGTGAAGGGTAGTCATGTGTTAGTCAAGCTGAATGTTGTTTGTTCTTTTTATTCTTGAAAACTGCTAATAAAATATACTTTAAAAAGAGATGTAAATATCTAAATCAACATCTAAATAAATGCTCTCAAAAAGATAAAGATAAGTAAAAATCAATGTATTTTCCTTGCAAAAACTGTAAATAGTGTTAGTGTTAACACTTCAGAACAGTGTTAATTCTGATCAGTACAAATATTCACTCACACAAAATTGGTTACATTTTTTTGGAACCCAGTCCCTGATCCTAGACCAACTCTGTTCAGTAGTGTTCATCATTTCTTTGGGAGGGATGTATGACTCTCTCTAGTTTCTCTGAAGAAATAATGATGAGTCCTGAATACAAACCAGCCATGACATTATGATACTTTATCAGATGAACATTTCTTTCTCCAGATGCAACCCTGAACATGCCAGGTTGCAGAAGTTGAATACTAAAGTGATAAACATGGAAGAAATTGTTACCAGCAGCAAGACAGAATATATTTTCCTTACTCAGATTAAGGTTCGTCGGATGTCAGATGTAGATAGAAAGTGGGAGGTTTGTGAGGCTGCCTAAGGCACTTGTGCACTCAGTTCTCATTAAAGTTAACTCAAACTAACTATCCAGTGCTTCTTCGTTGCTTAGGAATCAGTTTGAAAATCACAGTGGGAATGAAAGCATTCTGGGTGGGTGGAAAGCATCCAAAGAACCCACTTAGTAGGCATATCTCTATTTGAAGTTGTTGCTATCCCCTAAGCCACATTTATTTCAAAACAAGTTCCAATTACTTTCAAGCCAGAATTTATATGCTCACCAGAAAAAATCTATATATCCATAGTTCTTTTTAAGCATTTGACCATAGTTGTCTATCTGCAAAATCTGATATCTTTGTTTTGCACTGTGGGAGGCAGTCATGCATTGTTTACTGCTGGGGCAGTCTAAAAACTGCATTTGTTTGGTCAAATCAACTTAGCCTTTGTACTGTCAAATAGTACTTTTCCTTAGGCCCTAAGTTCAAGATCAAATACATGTACATGGACACATATTATCGAATCAGAATTGCCACATCAAATGCAAAGACCTCCAAACTGGCACATGTGTATCTCAGTGTCAGATAGAGTATGTCAAGTTATTAGCTTGTGATTAACCATGAAACAAGCTATCCATTTTGGCATCAATCAAATGAGAACACATTTTCAGAGGAACAGGACAAATGATTTTTAAAAAACCTGACAGAGAAAGATAGATATAAAAATACTAGAAACTTGGGGGGGGGGGCAGTAAATCATACATGTCTGGTGATTTGACATGAGGGGCATGTTCTTCACTTGAAACATATATACAATAAAAATCTCAGATGATCATAGATGCACAGATTTTTATGCAATCATATCCTTGTATACATTCCCTTTGGACCCAGCCTACAGTTATATTAAGAACTTTGTTCTAATCGTATAGATTGTATGTACAGATACAAGAACTTGATAAGCATTTGTCCAATGTGTATGTGTGTATGGGAAATGTTAGAAGGCTACTGATTGACTATTTGCAATGGTAGCTGCTGGTTTCCATGTCAGTTGAATTCTTCTCAGGATTCAAGATGTCAGCAATACGAAAACAATATTTCAACTAGATTCCATACACATCTTTTGTGGCTCGACATAGTATAGTGCAGCATGTCTAAACATGGATCTATACTGGACTGAACTATAAACCACTTCTCAGAGTTACTATACAACTTCTGAAGATACCCAGCTCCATCCACATAACCATGCTTTGTGGGGAGCAGGTAACATTGGAATATTGTCTGGCTTCCCCAGATGTGAAATGATTATATCGCCACTGAGGTAAACTGTGGCCCTCTGAGAACCTCCGCATTTAATATAATCATTCCCATTCCTCACAAGGTACAGAATAGCTATGCAACTGGGGCTTCAGAGCTACAGAGTGTTTGTGTGTGTTCTGGATGTCGTAGAGGGAGAAAGGAAATAGTAACCTCTACAGTGCCCAAAAAGGGACATATACAGGTATGAGGTTTATTTATTAATTATTTATTTATAATTGATGAGAGGGTGCAGTCCCAAAAGTTACAAAACCTGACTAAGATTGTTTGAACAGACTATCATTTTGACAAGCAAACATTAGACTGTGGAGACCTCTAAGCGGACAAACTTACTTCTATCTCATTTCATCTCATGCTTTCATGCTGGTGGTGGAGAACAAGAATATTTTCTTCAAATAGAGATGAAAAACCATTCTTAAGGAGGCTTGCTTTCATTATTTCCTTCAAGAATAATTTTTATATATTCAACACATGAGAAATCTACATTTTACCTGGGAAATTATTCTTGTTTTGTTTTGTTTTACTTGCCAAAATCTGTTTGTGGAGTAATCACATCTTATAATTATTCCAATTCCTCTCCTGATATCCTTTGCTTTTTCAATTATTTATGTCTATCAATTTCATTTGATAAATGAGGATATGAACATTATATTTTATGACTTTTTATAGTCATAGACCTTTATACAGGGTTAGCAACATTTTTAACGATACATGTGATTATGGTGAAACTATTCTGCTACCCTCAGTAGCTGAAGTCAAAAATTGCCCACATATTTTGACGTTTAGAAAATCTTTTGGGGGAAAAACTTATTTCAGTCCCCCTTAGAAACTGTCTTGAACTTTCTTTATTTTGAAAGCTGTTTGCCATTTCTTTGGATCACAGCCTGTTTGTGAAGGATTTGAGGAAGACTTTGGTTACTGTTGCTCCAAGGCTTAATCTTCCTGAGGGGCAGAAATCGAGGCATTTGCAATATCAATCATGATCACTAATAAGAAAAGAAGTCCTGAAATAAGTGGAAATATTTGGTAATAAAATCATATTCATATTTTCTCTCTCTTACTTCTGTTTCCATATTTTTTCCCCTTCACTTTGCCTGTTTTAGACTGTGAGCCTCTACGACATGGAACTGTCTGTTTTATTTCACATATAAATAACTATAGCTTATAGGGGATGATGAAAAAGTGGAAGATATGTCTACATTGTACCTATCACATGCACAAACTAAGAGAAAAAAATCTTACATTACTAGGTCACCTGTTACATTTCTAGGAAGTGTTATTGAAAAGAAATACAGAAATTATGATGTCCTGTCCAATAATCATCATCATTGTCATCATGATCATCATCATCTTTATTTATATCCCACCCCCTCTCCCCAAAGGGACTTGGGGCGGCTTACAATATTGTAATACTCAAGAATTTTTTAACTTAAAAATCTACTGGGTTTGCTCTGATCCAAGATGAGCATCTTTGAAACCACTGATTTTTGTGAAAATAGTTGTTAAGTCTGCAGTGAGCTAATATGAATTCTGTGAGACATATTAGTGCATAATATATGCATAGGATCGGACAATCATTTCTCTCACAAAAAAATTAACAAGCTCTTAAGGCCTCTGCCTTTGGCAAGTTTAAATTCAAAGAAACCTACTCCTAAGTAATCCTCTCTCTCTGGCATTACTTCACAAACAAAGATTCTTAGTAAGGACTCAACCCACGCTTTTTACAAGCGCGTTGATGACTAAGGTTGGATGTTTCCTTCGAGTCTGTGCAATGGATTTTTCTGGTGGAGTGCAGCGTGCACAGAACTGGCCTCACCCTATAAACCAAAGGTTCATCTGCTGGGGCCTAGCAAGCTTGGACGGTGGCAGCGAGGTCCTCAGGTTGTAGGTTTGATTTGAGTTTCCTTCTCTATTTATTTATTTATTTATTTATTTATTTGTTACTTCGATTTATTAGTCGCCCTTTCCCGTAGGCTCAGGGCAACTCACATATATATAAAACCATGAACACCGTAAAACATATAAAACCATTAAAACACAGTAAAACAATAAATAGTCCGCCAATTAAAATTGCAGTGACAAAGCAAGCCAAGCATGGCTTCCATTACTCTTGTATCTATAGGCTGAACGCTTGGGTAAAAAGGAGGGTTTTACAGGCCCTGCAGAATGTTAACGAATCGGTCTGAGCTCGAATTGTGGAAGGAAGAGCATTCCACAGGACTGGCGCAGCGGCACTGAATGCACTCCTCCGCGTTGAACCCAAGTGGATAGACTGGTGGCTAGGCACCATCAAGAGGTTCTGGGATTCGGATCGCAGTGGTCGTGGAGAGGTGGTCCCTTAGGTACACTGGCCCCAGACCATTCAAGGCCTTGAAGGTCAGAACCAGCACCTTGAAGGTGATCCGGTGCTCTATTGGAAGTCAGTGCAGTTCTCTAGATGGTTGACCTTAGAGGGTTAGACGAGCACCATCTGCCCGGGTTTGAAATTAGAGTTTTCCTTCTCTTAGGATAGTTGCCAAAAGGCTAAAGAGCCCATCCTGTCCATTGACACTCTTTGTCAGACCCTTCGGTTGTGACCTGTCTGGCATGGGAGGCCCTACCAGTGGCTATTATGCCACCGCCAGCATAGCTCACAACTTCATTATGGTACGCAAGCCTCTCCCCCACGACAAGGGGGCACCAATGGAGAGGTCCTAAGTAATAGCATTAAAGGTAATAGCTTGTGGATCCATAGATTCCCAAACACTTGTTTTGAGTACATATGTAACCTAACCATCACATCAAAATCAGTGGATGTTAAATCTTCTTAAAGATAGCTGGATAGCACCTGGAGCATTCTTTCTTTTTAGACATCAATCCCAATGAAAAAAGCTACTAAAAGAAGTTCATCAAATGTCAGGCTCGAATAGCTAGTATACCATCATTAATGCTGTTCCCATAGTGTTCCTAATTATGTATAAGTAGCATTTTCCTAATTCACAATTATTATGGAAAAGCATGTTTCTTTCTAGCCTCTTTTTAATGAAGGAGGGTTAATTATGGAAATAACATACTAAAAACAGTCAGATAAAAACCATATTCTGACAGTTTCTGAAAAGCTGAAAACAGAGTTTCCTTGCCAATAATATTCATGAGGAGCTGAACAGTGACAGCTGTGATCCACCAGCCACTTGAGTTGATGTTCTTGTATAAATCCCACCCCACCTATCCTATTCCAGTCTTTTCAATGTAAGGAATGAAGAGATTGTGGTTTGCATAAACCACTGAGCTCAATTTAAGGATTCACTGCTCTGCTTACAAAAGAGAACCTTGAGCAACTTAGCAACTAGCAATAGCTAAAAGCCCAAAGTACATGAGGTCTTCATAATTTGAAATTGTGTCTTAACCGTACCATATCAGCTCTTGTCTCTCCTTCAATTGTGCTAAAGCTTGGGTCAATGATAGCTTAGCTGAAGCATATATGTGGTGGGTGAAACTTTTTTTGAAAGCTTTTTATACAGAGTGGGGGTGAATTGTGTAGTATATCCCTTATGGGTTATACTGAAGATATTGAGCACCACTCTCAAAAGATTGGACTAAAATCTAAAGTAGATTGACTGCTCCACTAATAAAAGCCATGGCTTACCATTGAAAAAGTATGGGCTATAAACTATCATCAGGTGAAAAGCATTATCAATTCAAAGCAGTGTATTCATGTACACAAGCAAAACAAAAGCTTTAGTCAGAGGAAGGAGCAGTGCCTGCGACGGAGTCCTGAAGTCACTTAAGAGATTTTCATAGCTCTTCTGAAAAGTCATAGGTCAGTGTTTTGAATCTTAAGGGGTTTTTTTTTTGCATGAGCCACATTTCTTAAAATCACATTGTATGTACAAATCTTATGAAATAGATCTAACATTCAAGGACAAATGATTTTTTGCACATCCCTGATATCTAAATTGCATTGCTATGTGACAGTTCTAAATACTAAGGAGCAAGTCCCATTGACTACAACAAACTTCACTACAAAACTCAATTTCTACCATACTATTTTATATGAGTTTGTTAAAGCACTGTGAGATTCTGTTTCCCTGTTATTTTTACATGGTATATATCTTCCAAACATACTCCCATGGGGCTAGAGCTGACTGAATTTGCAACGTTTGTATCTTGGAGGCAAATTGTAGCTTCAGGTCAGACTATAGTAAGGGATGCAAAGGTCTCTGTGTTGAATAATGAGCTCTTGTTTATCTAGGTCATTGCAACACCCTGGAATACTTCACAGGTCAGATCTAAAGAACTCAAAGTTTTATTGGGCCATTAGAACTGCAGCTTTAGCACAACTATGGAGAAACATTTTCTACTGAAATCAATGTGTTCATCACCTGATGTGTCCACAATAGACTACAGTACATCATGACTTGAACCTGAATACGTAAATTGATTCCACTGAATAAGTGTGGTATGGGTTAAAATATGAAAAGTTAGGTGTGGGTTTATATTTTTATGTGTACTGTACACTTGTGAGGACTTCCCAAGTCTCTTGAGTCCAACAAGAAGATGTATATCAACGGAACATTTTGTTTGTAAAACAAAATTGCACAATGTGTACTATCAAATGAAATGCTCCATTTATGATCAGGGAACATGTTTTGGATATTTTTCACAGAGGTTCTGTACAGCTACTTAGACAGTTGGATTACACAAATACTTGAGAACCTCTGGTGCACGTGATATTAAAGCAAGACTTGCCAGTGGTGTGATGCTTGGGCATAATCCTTTTCTCATGTACATACCTAGGGAGACATGCTGAAATAACCTCAAGTACTCAAGATGCATACTTAGGCATGCCACACAATCAATGGAGACCGATTTTTTGCCCTATATGTAGCACCAATTACACTTCTTAGTTCTACCTCTCTAAGTTTGCATTATAGCATCCATTTTATTAGGGCACCCAAAATCGTGGATGACAAAGGCTACTATTTATCGGAAAACATTAAACGAGAAAGAAGGTAGATTATTCTTGTGGGTAAGGGAGAGAGAAAAAACATTCCTGTCTTCAGATGTTAGTTGAACAGCTGTGTAAACAGAATCCTCATATAGTCCCTTTAGGTATGCTTGAGGAATTTCCTCTCTAGCAATTGTTATATGAACTAGCTTAATCCATGGATCCCAAACTGATGCTGTTTTCCCAAGTGTTTTGGACTTCAACTCCAGAATCCCTGATCATTGGTCAAGGCAGCTGAGGCTTCGTGAAGAGTTTGGGATCAGATTATAACTTAATTATCCATAATTATCACATTTCCTGAGTGTTCTGATGAGAGTTTTGTATGAAAACAAGGCAAATCTCAATTCACTTGAAAACATGAATTTTGTTTGTGCAGGGTTTCAGACTATGCTGAGTGGGTTATCTGAAGATCCAGTTATCTTCAGATGTTCCCCATCAACACAAAGAGATCAAGGGCAGTAAAGCATGAACACTGCCTTCTCTCCTCCACAATTTCATGAATAGGGCCATTAAACTTAATTCATCTGTAATGTGAGGCTGCTAAATGTGTGATTCCAAGTTTGGGATAAGTCCATCACTGGTGACAACTGTGACATGCTCCCTTCTAGCAAAGATGAGATGTGATGCATTCTGTACTTGTTACAATCAAGCTATATATTTCTGTTCCTGATGGACAGAGAAAACAGGCTGTCAGAAGAATGCAGCATTATTTATTTATTTTTGTTTTGGGATACTAGATAAAACAGAAAAGGAAAGGAAAGGAAAGGAAAAGAAAGGAAAGGCTGAATTCTGGCCTTCTGTCCCAGCCCAGCACATCTCTCCCAGATGGATGAGATGCAAATGTAACATGTTGCAGAATGTCAAAAGACACCTGTACAGAAAGAACAGATGGATGTTATGCCCTAATCCCGCTTTGCCTCAGTACCTCCCATCCATAATAATATCTCTCACACAACACATTTTTTCTATTTCAGTCACAGTGCCTCTTTTCTTCTTAGTGCAGGTTGAAGACCTTATAGGCCTTGCATTTTCTAAGCAATATAACATTTTCAATTCTTGACATTAAAAAGAGTCACTTTGCAAAGATCATGTGTCTATGCTCAACAATATAAAGTGCACATGCTGGCTTTTCAGAGAAACAAGGTTGGGTTTCTGGAAAAAGTGGTAAGAAAGAGTAGACAGTGAGATGGAATGGCAGCTTCATTTGTCTCCTACATTTAATCACATGTTTAAAACAAAATACTATCTGTGCCTACCCAGAAACAAAGTGCTATGAATTCAATAGGATTTTTTGTCAGAAAGTATGTGCTGTTTTGCAGTATTACTGATAATGGCAAAAATAATAGTGTCATAGAATTTTAGAAAAGGAGACAGAATCCTACAATAGTAGCTGTTCAAAGAATGAGAAAAATAGTAAAGAACAAACTAAAAGGAACAGTAAAAAAATCAAATCCCTCCAGAATGCTTGGAAACTGTTTAAAAATACTTTAAAACAAGCCGAACTAAAATGCATTCCTAAAATAAGAAAGAGGCCGGGAAAGTCCAAGAGGACATCGGCATGGCTTACAAATGAAGTAAAAGATGTGATTGGAAAGAAGAAAAACTCATTTAAGAAATGGAAGGCTCTTCCTACTGAGGAGAACAGAAAGGAACACAAGCTCTGGCAAACTAAATGCAAAACAACCGTCAGGAAAGCCAAGAGAGATTTTGAGGCACATATAGCTAAGAATATTTTAAAAAAATAGCAAAACTTCTTTAAGTACATCAAGTAGAAACCCAACTAGAAAATCAGTTGGGCCACTTGACGAAAAATGGTAAGAAAGGGACAATAAGTGAAGACAAGGAGATTGCTGAGCGGCTAAACGACTTCTTTGCCTCCGTTTTCACACAGGAGGACAGGCAACATATGCCTGCAGCTGAGTCAGTTTTTCAGGGAGGGAATTAAATGAATTAAACCAGATAGAGATAAACAAGGAAGATGTTCTCACATGCCTTACCAAACTAAATGTCAACAAATCACCAGGGCCAGATGGCATCCACCCCAGAGTTCTTAAGGAACTCAAGTGTGAAATTGCTGAAATTCTAGCCAAAATATATAACCTTTCTCTAAGATCAGGCACCGTACCCGAGGACTGGAGGGAGGCAAATGTAACCCGATCTTCAAGAAAGGATCCAGGGGTGATCCAGGAAATTATAGGCCAGTTAGTCTAACCTCAGTTCCAGGCAAAGTGATGGAAACCATTATTAATGAAAAAATTACTAAGCACATAGAAGAACAGGCATTGCTGAAGGAAAATCAACATGGTTTCTGCAAAGGCAAATCATGTCTTACTAACTTGATAGAATTCGTTGAGGGTGTAAATAAACACATAGATAAAGGGGACCCAGTCGATATTGTTTACCTTGACTTTCAAAAGGCTTTTGACAAAGTCCCTCACCAAAGGCTCCTAAATAAGCTCTTCAGCCATGGAATCAGAGGACAGGTCTTGTCCTGGATTGAAACCTGGCTAAACTGTAGGAAACAAAGGGTGGTAATAAACGGACATTTCTCTGGGTGGAAAGAGGTGAGAAGTGGCGTACCCCAAGGTTCAGTTTTGGGTCCGTTACTTTTTAATTTATTCATTAATGATCTGGATGTAGGAGTAAATTGTGAGGTAGCAAAGTTTGCAGACGACACTAAATTGTTCAGGGTAGTTAAAAATGAAACTGATTGTAAAGAGCTCCAGAAAGATCTCTCGAAATTGAGTGAATGGGCAACAAAGTGGCAAATGCATTTTAACCTAAACAAGTGTAAAGTCATGCACATCGGGGCAAAGAACCCCAAATACACTTATCAACTGATGGGATCAAAGCTTTCTGAGACAAACCAGGAAAGGGATCTTGGGGTTTTGGTGGACAGCTCAATGAAGATGTCAACCCAGTGCGCAGCAGCAGTGAAAAAGCAAATTCTATGCTTGGCATGATCAGGAAGGGAATCGAAAATAGGTCGGCAAATGTTGTATTGCCTCTCTACAAATCTATGGTAAGGCCACATTTGGAGTACTGTGTACAATTCTGGTCTCCGCACCTTAAGAAGGATATAACGGAACTGGAAAAGGTACAAAGAAGGGCAACAAAAATGATCCAAGGGATGGAGCAGCTCCCTTATGAAATCAGGTTGCAACGCCTTGGTCTTTTCAGCCTTGAAAGACGGCGTTTAAGAGGTGACTTGATCGAAGTGTATAAAATCATGCATGGGATAGAAAAGGTGAATAAAGAAAAATATTTTCTCTGTCACACAACACTAGGACTAGGGGCACTCCCTAAAGCTCAAGGTAGGAAAGTTAGGACTAATAAAGGGAAATATTTCTTCACCCAGAGGGTCATTGGGTTATGGAACTCACTTCCAGAGGAGGTTGTGACAGCTGTCAGCCTGGACAGCTTCAAGGCAGGATTAGACAGATTCATGGATACCAAGGGAATCAGTAGCTACTGAAATGGACATCCAAGTGCCACCTCTGTGTTGATGGAGGCAGGCAGGATTTTCCCGGTACTGGTTGTGGGGGGTCGGGAGCAGGCGAGGGTTTTGCCCTCCTTTCTGCTAGAGATCCCTGTGTACAACTGGTGGGCCACTGTGTGACACAGAATGCTGGACTAGATGGGCTGAGGCCCGATTCAGCATGGCTCTTCTTATGTTCTTATGTTCTTAAGAATATGATATCACTAATGATGAATGAGTGAAATGACCACCAATTGCTACATGAATTAGATACATGCATACAATTTTAACTGAATGTGTCTCATCTTGATCTACATCAGTGATTTCCAGAATCTATGACAATTGGCCATGTTAGCTGAAGCTTTTGGGAGAAAAATTCTATTGATAATTGGAAACCTAATTTCAGGAACCACTCATCTATGAAGAACATGTAGGAACAGCCCACTACAGTAACAAACTACTAATATAAGAAAATTACAAGGACAAAAAGAATTTTGAAGAATGCTTTTGAAGAGGCTAAAAAAGATGCCCTGATGAAGAGAATACTGGACTGATGGTAGTATTCACAGTTCAGAACTTATCCTAAAGAAATGTCAAACTTATGCTTCCTGCAGTGTAACAAGTGGCCAGAATTCATGGTCAAATATACAAATCTGTAGCTTGAGATTGTGCACTGCATCAGATCCATATTGTAGCTGTAGCAATAATGCCATGATCATGACTGGTCCCTAGAACTTCTTTACTTGATATCAACTGTGTGGAGAGAAGGGATCCATTTTGCTGTGACTGGGGGTGGATGGATCATATTATCACCTGCTTGTGCCAACCAGCAAAGCTGTGATAATCAGAATCAAGTTTTATGGCAAAACTTTCTTGTGACAGCCTTATTTACTCACACTCAATTTCCCTGGAGTATAAAATTATTCTCTTAACATAGATGATGTCTGGTAAAATAGGTTAGGGAGATTGGGTTCAAAGACAATATTTAATTATACAAGGAAGGGACCATCTAAGCTGGATATTGTGTTTTCAAATCAGTATTGAAGAAACTGGATTCACTATCTTAGGCATCCTCAAACTACAGCCCTCCAACTGTTCAGGCCTCCAACACCCAGAAGCCCTAGCTAGCTTGTTCAATGGTCAGAAAATATGGGACTTGGATGCCCAAAGAGCTGGAGGGCTGTAATTTGAGGGAGGGTATATAAAATCTGAATTGGAGTAATGAGTCCTCTTTGTCGCATTTGCCATCCTAGATATCTGGAACTGAATAACAGCAGTCTACCGAGTGGAATGTTATTGATTGATTTGAATATTTTTGATATATTACACCACAAATTGTGAACTTTGGATATTTTCCTTTGGATGGGACTGCCAGAACTCCGAGGCGATTGAAAGGATTTTCATTAGTTATTTTGTTTATCAGACACGGGACTCACTGAAAACCACTTAAAGGACTGAGTTGGGGCTATTGATGCCTAGAAATTATTGATTATATTGACAAGTATATATGAATCAGTGTCTATAGATAAGTAATGGTCAACATATAGCAAAACTTGTAAATACATATAAGAAAAAAATGTCAGAAGATTTCCTGCATGAAGTCCATGAGCTTAAAATATTGACAAAACAGTTTTTGGCATTGGAATCAGCCCTATTATACTTCTGAATCCAATTTATGACAAAAAGGTGCAAAGATTACTTGGCAATAGCTATCTCACCATTACACTGTTTTGTACTGTATCCGTTTCTTTGCTGTTTTTTTTTTCAGCTGAAAGATAATTTAGCGGGGTGGCAAATTCATTAAAAACATGACAAACAAGAAGTCAAAAATGACTTAATCTTCTGCAGTTTTGATTTAGCTGTGCAAGCTGATTTTATTGAAGTTACTGAAAAATGTGCATCACCAAAAGCTAGAAAATATACTTTGATTTAAGTTTTGATATTTTTGTGAACTTTTACTATATACACCCACATGGTTTTTTGAAAGTGAATCTAAGTATTACTTTTGTACCATTATTCAAACTGACTTATGTCCTAAATCCTGTCATCCTGCTCTTGACTTTAATGATTTGGGGAAGGGGTGTTAAAATATTCTGGGGCTCACCTCAAAATGTGGGAGCCATGAAGGATACCCTCAAAATTACCTTTTGTTGGCGTACACATATACATTTAGATGCTAGAATGCCAGTTACAGGTGAAATATAAAGTTGTGAGAATGAGACCTATAGTTTAATATTTACCGGAGATTGATAGATTGTTCAATTTTTTCAGAATATGTATGTTTCATTTTTGCCACTATTTTCAAGAGCATAGACATTATATGTATATATGGTGGAAATCACGTTGTTTTGGGACTCTGTACCTTAACTATAAAATGCATTCCCTGCATGCATTCCCCCTGCAATCCTGGATATCTTTATTTGAAAATAAAATCAGATAATGGCAGACATGGAAAACAATTATCTCAGACACCATAGCTAATACCTGTTAAAAGACGCAGTAGCAACCTAAATGGGCTAGCAATGAAACCGAATGAGACAGCCTTCTATAAATACAGAAAATCATGCCACAAATATAAGGAAAGAAGAAAAGGCAGCACATCTGGTTTAGGGAGAGAAGAATAAAGAATCATAATATGATACAACAACAATCTTTCAATCACCATGCTCTTTGATCATTAAGCTGTGTACGTTAAGGCAGTTGAAGTCCTATTGGGAATTTGAGCCCTTTCTTCAAGCATCTGTTTCATATACATATGCATAGAATGCTGAAAATAAGGTCAGGGCTCTGCTAAAACATTTTGCTGCCTGAATCTCAACAAACCAACCAAATTAAGTATCTGTAGCCACCTGAGTTATTTTGACACATAAAACAGAAAGTTCCACAAGTACCTGCCCCCACAAAAGGAGATAAAAATATGAGTCTTAACTGAAAATACAGCACAAAAGTAAATCAGTATCATTCTGCTACCATTTGAAATCACTGAAAATTATTTGCTTGAGGCCAATGGTTTCTTCTGCTTAATGGTAGATCCGGTATTGAAGGTTAAAATAGGAAAACATTTATTTCTACATCTGCAATGAGCTGGCATTCATAGATGGTTGACTCATATTCTGGTCTTCCCAGAGGAATGCTGAGCCCTGTCACTTGAGGCACCCTCTGGGTATCTCTTCTTCTGAATTCTTTTTCCAGGCAACTAGAATCCTGCATACTTTCCTTTGTATAAACACTCAGCTGGCTTCTGGCACTGAACGACTTCGTTCCTTTGAAGAAGTTCTCAGTTCATCCCTCCTTCTCAAAGACTAAATCTGAAGTCTTTAATCAAACAAAAGTGTCATTGAAATCAGCTGGAGTTTTCCTCTATCAAGGGGTGGATTACTTGCTAACAAAGTTTTGAAGTTCAGAAAGGATGGTGCCTGCCTTTGCTTCACACTGCTGTGTTAATTTCAGAAAGGCACATGTGACTTTCTAATGCATCATAGCACTCGCACGCACGCACACACACACACACATACTGGTCTGTTTTTGCAGCCTTGAAGGAAAGAAAAGAAAATAATAAAGCAAAAACAAATATCCCATAAGCACATTTTCATGTTTTCTTACATGCATTTTGGACAATTCTACACAGCTGGGAGTGGGCTGTAAGTCAATGGTGGGGAATTTATGGCCCTCCAGATAATGTCCCATCAGTATATCTAATGGTGATGAATGATGACATAGCAGTCCAAGAATCTATTGATAAGCACATATTCCTATTTTTGACAGAAGTGAGAACCCTTAAAACTGCTAGGAGAATATGGGTGAATCCACACATACATTAAACCCACTTTAGAGCAGACGTAAGAAACCCGCTCCAAAGGGGGTTTCAATCCACACAGGCAGGGGGAAAATGGGTTTTCCCTTTGGCTGTCCACATGCCATCCTGAATATTTATAAGACCATAAAAATACCCCAAACCTTTTTAAAATAAAAAAGAAACTCACCAGAAGGCATTTGGCTTCTCTTCCTGAATGAAGGAACATACCAATGATGCCTGAAAACCTGGTGAGTTTCCTTTTTATTTTTGAGAGTTTTGTGGGGATTTTGGGGGAGGGGTTGGTGTCCTTGTGGTTTTCTGGGCTGATTCAGCCCAGAAAATGTGATAGTGTTGTCTGGCCTTCCTCCTCCGAAGTCTGAGGAGGCAATGGCCATAGTGGGTTTGCCCCACACCTTCCAAGAAAGCATGGGAAAAAACCCACTAAAAATGTTGCCACAAAGTGGCGTTTTCCTGCTTTGTTGCAAAAGCATTCGGGATTTCATGGTGCATTGTTTGGAGGCCCTCCATGAATATCTGGAAGCTTGCAAGCTTTCCACTCTGTGTGGATCCACCCTCTGCTTGTAAGTTTAGATGTGTCAAGGTAGCCTACCCATGAAATTATTTGAAATTGCCTCGAGATAAGAATCTATGAACCCCATTTATTA
Organism: Anolis apletophallus; assembly: GCA_030556195.1. Lineage (NCBI taxonomy): Eukaryota > Metazoa > Chordata > Lepidosauria > Squamata > Anolidae > Anolis > Anolis apletophallus. The sequence goes on from JARBWK010000004.1 coordinate 100,026,927, forward strand.
AGAGATTATATGTGATTGCTATAATTGGCAGTGCCTCAATATTTGGAAAAATTAAATATTGCAGAAAATAAAGTAAAAAATAAAATAAATATGTAGCAGTACACATATTTGACAAATTGCCAGTTCATTCTTAAACCAATAAAACCCCTGCCAAAAATCAAGCAGGCATCATGCAGGAGCAAATACCTCTATAATATTATATATTGGATTATAGGAAACAGAATATTCCAGCCCCTTCATCCAGTAATACACAACAGTATATAAAAAGTTGGCAAACCTAATTCAGTTTGTTATTCAGTAAATGAGACAAAAGATATATTTAAATCAGATAGAATTGCAGTTTAACAAGGGGCTGTGGTTTGAAACAGATAGCAATTCTCATTCAAGCAGAATTGTTGTTAAATCAAGGTAATTGTTAAGAAACACTGAACATATCCCCATACATATAAATATATATCACTGTAATGTGCAGTCCTAGCAATTCTGCAGCAACAGAGAAACTCGGTAATCAGCAAAATACTGAGTACCCCATTATCAGTTTTCACAATAACATAATAGAAACCAGAAGGTAAGTTACGCATCATGATATCTACTTTTAAGGAACAAAATTTTCTAAGACATAAATCCCTACAGTCTGAGGTAGAATTGTTTTATTGGAAATACAGGGATACTCCTGAAAGTAGCACTCCCTTGAGTACTACTCTCCACCCTGAAACTATCATTTTTCCCACATACTTCTTTGTACTCTGCAGTGTGTTGTACAATTTATCCCATGTTTTGATGTCAGATTAAAATCTCTCCTTTCCCAGAAATGGTGGAATTAATCAGTGTTACCCTTTCTCACATTCAAATGATTGAAACATGTTATTTCGTAGCTTGAATTAGAAGAAAGTGAGAAATTGTTGTTGTTGTCATTTTAACTAAACAAGAGAAGTCCTCAATTTATACAATTTGTACAAGGCAAATTCAACAACATTTCCCCCAGCATTTAAAGACAATGTTCATATTTGCTGTCATATACAGTATCTATTAGAGATGAATCTACAAGAGAAAAGGGGGAGGATAATTGTGATTCAGTGCTAACACAACTGGGCTTAAACATGCCAGCATCACCAGGTTTTGTCTACTCTTGGAAACTGAGCAATGTCAGTCCCAGGACTACTGGGGTCAGTCCCTACATACTCCATGAGACCTGGGTCTTTCAGGAAGACCTGGGTCTAATGGAGTGTCAAATTAATTCAGGACAAAGCAGGGTATTCTGCTTTGTCTCAAATTAATTCAGTTTTACTGAAGACATCATTTGGATGTCTCCGGTAAAACTGTGGGAAGTCTCACATTATGGGCCCTGTCTGGATGAACCCTCACTGGAGAATACAAGTGGGAGAGTGCCAATAGACTTTGGTGGGAAGATAATGTTAGACTCAAAAGCTTTGCACTCGAGGTTGCTAATGACACTTCTCACACATTTTTTTAAAAAAAATCAGGAAAATACAGGATGACAAAAGCAGAAGAGAGTACAACAGAGATTTAAGAAGTTGAATTGGCATAAATCATTGCAGCATGTGACCTGTGACTTCTGCTTCCCACAATTAACATCAAATCATTTACAAATACTATTAGGCACTGTTTGTAAATGGTGATTTGTGCTAACTATGCTTTATTTAAAAACCACTTGCACATATACACGGCTAATTCTAGGTTGTGCTGAAAATGGAAGTTGCCTATTAAACACATATACCTTACAGAAGAATGAGGTGCAAATTAGATATAAGCATTCCTAATTGCTTATACAAATAATGCAATAATGGTTTTCCCCAGGCTTTTATGCTCCTATAGGAGCAGAATATAGGCATGAGTATGTTGATGCAATTTAGAAAAGGCAGCATGGAATGTGGTTTGGAATATTAAAACCAAAGGTGTTTTCTCTATAAAATGAAATTGAATAGGAATTGGCGATATAGAGTTTTTTAAATCAGAATTTCAACAAATGGGCATATCTCTGGAGGCAATGATTTTACAACAGAATTAAACAGAATTGCAGGTGCTGTCCCTAGTGCAAAACTGAATGGCATATGTTTCTTCTAAAGTCAGCATCTGAAGTGAGATTTGTCCCAGATAGAGTTGAAAATTAGTTTTTCCCAATTTATTCTAATCCTTTTATCCTGTCAACTCAAGTCAGTGATTTTTTTTAAAAAAAGCACAATTCAATCTTTTGAAAAAATCTAGTAATCCTGTATAATCCAGAACCTTGGCTTGCCTACAGCACTTCCAAAACATACTGAGCTTCATCGTTTCTCTAAAACCTTCTTTAAAAAAGAAGAAAAAGGTTCTTAAGGCACTCTGTAGCAGAAGCAAACTGAAAAGATTTTTGTTTTAGTTTCAACCAATGCCATTCATATTTCAGGAGTCTGAAAGAGAGGGTTGAGAAAAGCTGAGGAGATTACATATTTAAGAGCTTTAAGACAAAAGGCCTTGTTTTTTCATCAGTTATGAGAGCATAATTAAGACAACAAGCTATTTTAATGTCATTCATAATTTAGCACCCATACTTTGCCAACATACAGTTTTGCTATCCAGAAAAAATGGCGATGTGGTGGGATATTCCTTGTGTTTCTGGGAAAAAACTTGTTCGCATCACAAATATTAATATGCCACAGAGCCACAGTCAACCCCCTCCAGCTTCCAGTTTGCAAATGCACTTGGTTGAACTCTAAACCTTATATTTTTCCCAATGCCATTTATTTATTTATAAGGAAACATAACTAAAGGCTAGAATCACCAATGTGAGATTTGAAAACAGCTGTCCTTTTCAGGGAAGGTCGGGAGATGGATTCACAAGATGAAAGATTGTGGTAAAATGAGTCTGATGAATTGTAGGTAGGAACTGAATTGTAGGTAGGAACTAACTTATAAGTTACCAGGTCTCAAGGCACTGGTTTGTCTCAAGGAATACATTTACTTCACTGTGGAGAGAAGGACTAGAACTAGAGGATAAGGCAGAAAATGTCTCTCTATGTTATGTGTCTGGGCCCATGACCACACATCTGCAACAGGGACCACTACTGTCCTACTCATTGTAAAAGTATTTGTATTGCATTGCACTTATGCAAGATCAACACACTAGAGGAGAAGGAACAAAAGCATAAAAAGGAGATGGGCAGAGAGACAGTGCATATATTGGGTCCTGTTGTGCCATATGGAGAAGAATACAGACTGGAATGTTATTTTTGTGATTCTTGAGCCATCTTGTTATACAAACCTCCACAGAAGCAGTGCTAGCTGGCTGCCATCACATTGGTTTAATTTGCAGCCAGCCCTATGAATGAGAGACTTCCAAGACATCTATCATCAACAATCCTTTGACTAAATCTATCTAATTGTAATACTATCTTCCTTTTTTCCTAATGTTTCCCACATTAACAAGCATTATTGTATTTTATAATGAATCATTTTTTCATCATATGACCCTTAAGTTGCTCATTTTGCTTTCTAAGGAGAGTTAGGACTGATTTACTCTCAGGCTCAATTATTGGACACTTTTGCAGTCCATAATATTTGCAGAACTCTTCTCAAGTGCTACATTTCAAATGATTCAATTCTTTTTCTCAGCCTTCTTCATTGTTTGGTTTCATGACTGCATGTAGAAATATGAGGAGAGGGGGAGAAAAATTAAAATATTGTAGTTGTGAACTTACTATATTCAAAGTTCAGAAATAGATTTTTCCCCTAAAAGAAATGAAAAAAATTATGTGCAGGAAGCAGCAGTTTCTACACATAAATAATATTCGTGCATAGAATAATTCTATTTCACAAAACCTTATTTTTTACATACAATAAGTCCCAAAATATGAACATTTGTATTTAAACAAGCTAGACCTTTTTTGTTTCATCTCATTTCAGACATACTCTGGGCAGTCTACAAAAATTTCTTTCAAAGGGGAGATAGCATGTGATGACGTTATTTATACATGATAATGAACATATGTATATTAGTGGATCGACCTATCTGTCTCATCTCAACCAAACTTGCCTCATGTATCTCCAAATCTAGAATGAGCTATATTGCTGGATTCAAAGAATACCACCAAAACTCACCATTCACCCCACCCAACACACATACAAAATCAGGCATATATCACAATTAGAAAATCAGTAGATGAGCTAACAGACACATTAACCAAAACTGACATCAGAACAAAATGCAGGTTTAAAAATGGCAGGTCACATTTTTATCTTTCACACTGGAGATACATTAAAGTATTTATTCTGTAATTAAATAAATGAACATTATGGTAATTACAACTGGAACAACAGACTACAAAGCAGTACATTCCAGTATTAGTACATTCCTTTCATAGTTGCTAACTCAATCCACCTCCATCCCCTGATTCTAAAACCACCACAGAAAGAATTTTTGTGCACACAGGTATCTAGTTAAATACCTACACCATGTCCTTATTACAAAGCTCTGCATGGTGCTAAATTTATTTTTAGTCACCTTCTACTCTTCATATATGATAGTGTGTCTTGGAACACTGCGCAAAATGCCAAATTCAGAAATGCTAAGAAGATTTTTTTTTAAAGATAGTGTTCATGGTGGCTTAACATTTTCAACCTCCAACAACTTGCTGTGAAGCATCAGCTCACTCTAGAAACTGGGCTGTACTTCATGAAACTCCAAACTCCTATATCCATAATATGGTATTTCCATAGAAACATAATGAGAGTGCAGCTCCTAAATCTATGATTTAAGGTTCCAAAGAAACATCAAGCAGTGACCATTGTGCATTACACTTTAAATATACAGTGTTCACTCGCTCCTTTGCGGTTCGCTTACTGCGGACTCACTGTTTCACTGTTTTCTCTGCACGGCCTTCCTCCCCGCCTTCCCTCCCTCTCTCTCACACACACACTTTGTCTTATTTTTCTTTTCCTCTTGAGGCTGTGGGAGAAAAAGGAGGAGGAGGAAGACAATGCTGGGGCTGGGGAGGAAACGGAGGAAGCCGCTGGAGTCGCTGCCCCTTCAACCAAGTCTATTTCTTTCTCCTCACTTTTCCTCCTCTTCTCCCTCTCACTCAGCTTGTAATACTTCTGCAGGAGCTGCCTCTTGAGACTTGGCTGAGAAGGCAGTGGCTCCTGCAGAAGTAGTACAAGCTGAGAGAGGGAGAAGAGGTAGGAAAGCAGAGAAAGAAGTATGTTTTCCACGTGCAGCTCCTGAAGCAGCCTCCCCTTTGGCTTGGGCTCAGCACTAAGATGACTGCATGGCACAAATCTAATGCACATCCTAATATTGGCAAGGTAATTTAGTAAAAAAAGAAGAGGTGAGCATTAGATTCAAGTAAACAGGATAGATTAAAATTACCACTTTAACTAATATTATCCTCTAATTTAATCCTTTATTTCATTCTACATCACAGACAAAAGTTCAGCTTCAGAACTGGATTATCCTCATTACTGTCATGCCCCACTTCAGATGGCATATGCAGCTGCAGGCCCATCAAAATCATCTGGATTAAAGCAGTGTGCATAGTCCATGAAACTTGCAACCAGCTGGGAAAAATCAGTTCAAAATTAGTTTGCATTCACTATTGCAAACAGAGTATACAAATTTCAAGGTCACCTGTATTGAGTATAACAAAATGTGTTGAAGTAAGTATTTCAGACAAAGTTGTTTATGAAATAGTAATCAGAGTAGCCACAAGAAGGGCTGAGGAGGAATGAAAAGATATAAAATCATGGATTCCCCAACCAAATTTTTTTCTGGGTACATTTTGTGGAATTCCTGCCAAGTAGGTCTTTGCTTAAAACCACATAATATAGATGGCTGATTTTGGCATCTCTGAGCATATTTTAAGTCCAACACCAATAGAACCACTCATCTAACTCCATTGCTATCTCTTCCTATTTGTTGTTTTATCCAATTATGAGGAAAGAAGCTGCAGCTCTGGTCACTATGCCCTCTTTATTTATCAATGAGGACTGGGCACAGAGGGAGTGGATAACTAAATTGGTAGAAGAGAAACATCAGTGAGGAAATACCTATTCATAAAACATGGAGCCAGAATGAAAAGCTACAGATTAGATTGAGAATATAAAGTGCTTTTGCACCGCAACCCCTTTTTTTGTAAAGGCAATGAGAAGAGACTCCTATCTCCACCCGTCAGAAGACCCCAAGACACATTATTTTGGAGAAGTCAAGGTTATTGACTTCTCCAAAATATTGGTGCATATGCTACTGTTCCTGTTACGATAAAATGCTAACATTGGTAACACATTGTTGATGCTTCCCCTTATGGGATCTCACATAAAAATTCCATTTTGGAACAATTTTTTTGTTTCATTTAAAGACTCATTTCATTTCTTAGCCAGGAAATATGTAATTATTCTGACAAAAATGTTGATCACAAAACTAAATTTCCAGTAATGTGAAGAGGTATTATGATCATTTTAAAGCAAGGAATAGCGATAGCATTGTCAATTGAAGAGCAAATGTACTGAAATCAGGATGTTCCAGGGTCATCCTAAACATCATCAGTCAAAAGAGCCTTTTGTATCAGAACTATGAAAATCCCTAGCTAACTACACTGAAGGCACCAGATCCTGATCCAGAAGTTAGACATAATCAGACCTGTGACCTCATTTTACATGCCACCAGAATCGCCATGGATGGTGGCATATCTGGCTGTGCCCAGTGGGGGGAGGGAACCCATCGGCCTATGCCCCACTTCACCTAGGTTCCCCTCTACCACATCCCATGAGGGGAAGCATCCGCCACCCAGCTTCCCCCTGTTGAACCCAAGGCAACTCAGGAAGCCTCCCATGTTGCCACCATAATGGCATACGCCAGTTCCTCTGCATTTTTGTGATGGTGTTAAGGGATATATTTCAGAGGAATGTAATGACAAACCACCCCAATGTATTTGTTGCCTAAGAAAACCTATGGACTACATGGGGTCACCAAAAGTTGATGGGCAATCTTAAGACACACAGAGCAACATATACACATCAGTCAGATGTAGCATTGACCTATATTTCTACCTCAGACTTTTATACGTGACCATCCAGTCATGTTTCTCTCACTTCTCAACTGAACATGTTTCATTATTAAACTGTTTGGCACCCTGCCTTAACATTTAGCAACTATAGATCTGGAGCATTACGATTACATTTGCTGAAATACTGAAAGACATCCATGGTGCCTCATGAAGAAACAGATGAAATATAAACAATGTTTTCCATATACATTGTTATTTCTTTCTAGCATGTCTATTTAACAATTCAGAGAAATTACCAAAAATATGCCACAATAGTTATGAGAATTTTTCCACTCTTTCTATGCAATCATTGTCAAATGGCTTGTTTCACAAATTATATAACACAATCCAAGCTGGCAGATTCTGCTTGTTGAAAGTTGGTAAACTCAGAGAAAAGTTAATGAACTGAAACTGTTTTACCATTTAGAAGAACGACTCCGTAAGAATTGTAATAAATGTACAGAAACATGCAAGCGAGACTGCATGATGACGAAAATGATATTCATGCAGAGTGGCTGACTCGCAGTGTAATAAAAAACATGGAAAGTAATTAAAACTCGTCATTTGCAAAGGAGTCAGATCCATTAGGAATAGAAATGTGAATTATTTTTTGTTAGTTGCAAACCAACATCTTTCATATAAGGTAATGAAAATGAAAAATGAGACTCCCTGTTGATGTGAATGTTATGAAAGGCCCCGAGTGTCTTACTTAAATGGAATGTATTCATCCACTAAAATAGCCCTCTACATGGGGTTCTCTCTATCCTTGATGTTTTCAAAACATTAAGAAAGAGAAAAAAATGCTGTTAACATGTATAAGAGAAGCTCTGAAAAGTCATTTGCCAGGTTTTGGTCCATGCTGATCAATACATTTGGTTGAAACCATCTAGCAAGAATCACTTTATTGGTTGACAAAAACACCACCTTTGCCTAATCTAGGGGAGAGCAGTTGCTCCCTTGAATTTGCTATGTGTTGTTGCTTTTATATCAGGAGCTAACAGAGCAGGTGGAGCACAGAACTAGATCTTCCCACACCTTCATTCTTTTTGATTATATAATTTTATTTGATTATTATAATTTCTCATTTCCAAAGCTTTAGATATCTTCTATGAATATTTGTGAACAGAAGCCTCCCTCATTCTTCCCTCAAAAGACCAAAGAATTTCAGAGAAGTGCAGGATATCACCCTACAATCCTTTAACTAACTATAGACTTGTTTTGGAATGTGCTGTCTTCTGGCTTCAATCCCATTTTCTTATAGTGAACACTCTGCAACAATTCTACAAAAATCTTTCTCTGCCTCATATATATAGTATTCTTTATTCTTTGAAATTAAGAATGCAACTTTCTATTAGAATGTATGATGTCCATCATTATTGCTACTAGCTCTTAATGATGTCACATATTAATTATATTTCAACATGCCCAAAATGTAGAGCATATTGTATGTGTGCATATTCTATCAAATTCAAGGACAAGATATTTCGTTGATATGGTATAATTGTTCACACTTTGGATAATTATATGGATTGCCTCAGCTGCTTCAATGGATTGGTGGGGGGAACATAGTAAAAATACATTTTTAATGTTGAGAAGCCCTGATAAGAAGAATCCTGGAGTGATGAGAATCTTCTATTTGGGATTTGTTCTGCACAGAAAAACAGCATTTTCTGTGCAAAAATTAATAATGAAGGAAACTACGTTGATATATAAAAATATTATTCTTTGTACAGAAAATGTTTTCTTGCATAAAATGCAATTGAGGATTTGTTCCTCTCAAAAAAACTTGATGAAGAATTGTATTTGGATCCATGTTACTTATCATGCAGACTAAAGTCCAGGCCTACTGCTTTTTGGTCCAGATAGCACTACTGATTTGTCGAAGACTTTCATGACCAGGATTACTGAGTTGCTGTGAGTTTTCCAGGCTAGAAGCATTCTCTCCTGATGTTTTGCCCATTTCTGCCATAGTTGTGTGGGAATGCCAGAAGAGGATGCTTCTGAAAAATGGCCATACAGCCTGGAAAACTCACAGCATCCCACTGTCTTGATATGCCAGAAATTAGCTTCCAAAATAGCTGGAACAGAGCTTCAAAAAGGGAGTGTTTTGGCATAAAATTCTCAGCCAACCATGGCTTGGGTGCAATCAGCAGGACTCTTATTTATTTACTTACTTAATTTATTTACTTCATTTATATACTGCCTCTCTCACCCCTAGGGAGACTCGAGGCAGTTTACAATATAGTAATGGCAAAAATTCAACACCAACACACAAAGAAATTATAATAACTAATTAGTGTATATACTTCATACATGATAATACCTTACTGGCTTGTTCTAAGAAAATGATATCTGCTTTGACTCCTCAGATTCCCCTCTATCTCTTTTCACATTTTCAGACTGATTGTTCATGTTAGAGATGCTGCCATACTATTTCTTTTTTTCCATACATCTGGACAATGTGTAATAAGTCTGTTCTATAATACTGACAAACCACTGTAACATTAATACAAGTGAAATGCAAACAGAACCCTTTTCATTTTCGGCTATTATCACAAATTCCTTGCTGTTGACACATTACCTTTCGGAAATCCTCGCTGAAAGCAGTAGAATTATGTGCCTGCCGAGTTCCAGCTTTCAGCTATGAATTGTTTCATGCAAAGGAAAGGTTCTGACTTCTATAACCCACTGATGAAAATATTTTCTCAATAGGAAGAAAAAATGTTATAGATGGTGCCTCAATCAAGAGATGAATCCAAGAAATGAAACAGAATAATTATAATCATCCCACAAGATGAAATCAAAATCAGTATTCCAGCACTTCAAGTTGTTGATAATGTATCAAGTAATCATTGTATGTGCTTGAGCACCTGAAATTGCCTTATGTTACGCTCTGAGTCTGCAGCGGTTATTTTTTCTTTTTCAACTGTTTGAATCTCCAAGTAAAGATGACCACAAGACTATATGCCCCAATGATCTGATGCACAGCTTGTAAAATCTTTCTTTTGGGATTGTAACCTCAGAATATCTCAGCCAGCATGGCCAATTACCATCTCGCCCAGTTGTTATTTACAGGTGTCCCTGTCTTCAGCTTTCCAGTATCTCAGGCAGACATTGTTAAGCCTCCTCTCTCTGTCATACACACACACACACACACACACACACTGCCATTTTGTGACATTCACCTGCCTAATATTTATTATTATTTATTTATTTTTCAAATTTCTATCTGCCGCCACTCCCAAGTGGCTCGGGGCGGCTTACATGATTTAGTAAAACACAGTACAGTCTAAAAGATCTAAAAACAAGCATTTCAATTACATCAATTACATCACATTAACCAGGAACACGACAGAAGTGATTTGCAGGGGAAGGTCCATGGTCATACATAGTAAGTAAGAACAGTCCTCTCTGATGAAGACTGGCTCTTGGGTTTTTGGCAATTTATTTTTATTTATTTATTTATTATTTGATTTTGTACAGGGCTCGGGTTACAAGACTACATAGTGATGAAGACTGGACAAAATAAAACAATGCTATAACCATAAAAATAACAAAAATGATACTAAAAAACATCATTAAAACATTGTTAAAATTACACTAAGTGACAAAAAACGGTAACACAGAGTCACTTGCTGGAAGGCCTGGCTGTTAGATTACTTCTAGGTGTTGCGATCTTTATGTCTACAAGAAATATATAGATTTCTATAGACCCATAATAAACTATGGCCAATTACATAAGGTAATCCTGCAATGGCTGAAATAAACATTTTGCATTTTAGTCAACTCCCTTCTGCTAACTCATCTGCATTAAGAACATTCAAAAGGAACACATCCTGTATTAAATACATTTTTCACAATGTTTATGAAAAGAGGCTCTGAAGCAGCCATATCTGGACTTTTCCAGCTTCACACTGCAACAGATTTGTCATCATGTTGTCTATACACAACAGCGTGCTACAGCTAAACCCAACTCTCTGTCAAAAGCAACTGTATGATAAATGAGGCTTTTGAAAAAAGCATCCTGTTAGTTACATTACCGGGGGAACTAAATATAACACTGGTTCATGTAACATTTGCTCTAGAGATTTCATCTTTTGAAAAAGAAATCCAGAAAACCACTCCAGGAGTGGAAAATTTAGAGCCGAAAATATTCATTTATCTTCCACATTTCCCTCAGTCTTACATTGATATGCAGAGAGAGAGAGAGAGAGAGAGAGAGAGAGAGAGAGAGAGAGAGATCTGCCCACAGCTTCTCTCATGTGAGTTCAAAGACACATTTGCTTTCTATTATACATTTACATGGGCATTTATTAACCTTAATAGTGTCCTATATTTCTACACAGTGAGAAAAGTTCAGTGCAAAGACTGAACTCGGCAAGCTTGAAGGATGAACTGGAATATGAACAATAAGGCCTAAAGCCAATTTCTGGTCCCAGCTCAAGTAAACCCACAGAATCAATTGATGAATGGGAAGTCAACATTCTGGGCAGTCCCACTGATTAAATGAGTCTATTATAGCTGAGGCTAATAATTGGATTTAAGCCAGAGTCTCTTCAGGCTAAATATCACACCTCAGCCATGCACCACAAGCCTCAGCCGGGCAAAACAATGTTGCAGTTTTATCAGTGCAACCAACCCCCATACATCACATATATGTACCTCTGTTGGCCAACTGATTACACCCAGCATTTTGATCGTGTTTTAAAATGGGGCTAAACAACAACACAAACTCCTGCCCACATTATGATCACTGTGATATAAATCCCAGCACCCAATGTATCAAACTAAAAAAATAAAATCATTGAATCATAGAATTACAGAGTTGAAAGAGACCTCGTGGGCTATCCAGTCCAACCCCCTGCCAAGAAGCAGGAAAATTGCATTCAAAGCACCCACAACAGATGGCCATCCAGCCTCTGTTTAAAAGTCTCCAAAGAAGGAGCCTCCACTGCTCTCCAGGGCAGAGAGTTGGAGCACTCTGGTGGAGAGTGACAGCACTCCGGTGGAGAGTGACTTACCAAGAAATAAAGTGAAATGAAAATGAAAGAGAGTTCCACTGCTGAACAGCTCTCACAGTTAGGAAGTTCTTCTTAATGTTCAGGTGGAATTGCCTATCCTGTAGTCTGATGCCATTTTTCGTGCCCTAGTCTCCAGGGCAGCAGAAAACAAGCCTGCTCCTGCCTCCCTATGACTTCCCCTCACATCTTGATACATGGCTCTCATCATGTCTCCTCTCAGCCTTTTCTTCTGCAGGCTAAATATGCCCAGCTCTTTAAGATGCTCCTCATAGGGATTGTTCTCCTGGCCCCTGATCATTTTAGTCACCTTCCTCTGGACACATTCCAGCTTGTCAACATATTGCTTCAACCGAGGTGCCCAAAATTGGACTCTATATTCCAGGCGTGGTCTGACCAAGTCATAGTAGAAGGGTAGCATGACTTTCCTGGATATAAACACTATAATCCTATTTATGCAGGCCAAAATCCCATTGGCTTTTAAACCTGCTGCATGACATTGTTGGCTCATGTTTAACTTGTTGTCCACAAGGACTCCAAGATCTTTTTCACAGTGCTATCGAGCCAGGCATCCCCCATTCCCTCAACATTACCAAATAACTATGAAAACACGTTTTTATTTTTTCTTCCTATTATGCCATTTGCACTAAGAGGAAGTAGGGGTAGGGCAGTGTTTTCCTATTGAGTGGTTTATGGGAAGACAAATTGAGCTAAGCCAGTGGTCTGAAAAAAATCACACATAATCTGTGCTACATCAATTATCATATATGAAATATTTACTTCAAACACATTCTGATACGGTTTTCTCAAACACATCAATTTCTCAATATATGTCTCCATCAGTATTGTGCATTTTCTAGATCAATTTCTTGATGTTTCTGAGCATCTGCCATTTTGGGAACTAAATAGGATCAGATCCAAAAAGGGTGAAGTGTGGCGTATGTACAGTAAAGGTAAAATAAAGCTGGGAAAATATATTTTTTCAGGATAGCACATCACAGACCTTTGATACAGCCAGGGTGTGTGGGAGCTGTGCCTTAGAAGAAGATGAAGAGGAAGAAGGATATGATATAGCTTGATGATATAGACAAGGTTTTTTAAGCACATGCAAACTAATTACAAGCAAAATTTCTACACATGGGATGTGTTTGTCAGCCGTCACCTGTGTGGTTGCTGACTATTGACTGGCTCACATATCAGTAGAGATCCCATGTACAAGCAAATTTATAATCTAGGAAGCAATAATATTTTAGACCTATACATCCTGATAGATGACCACAGCCATATAATTCAGAATGGTTGCTTGTGTAGAGTCATTCATTTCTAGACTTGATTTCTCTATGTAATTTTCCCAACACATTTTTAATTCTGTTCCTTTCTCCACATGATCACATGACAGATGAGAAAGTATATGACTTCAAAGTATGCATCCTAATGACGGAAAGGCTACAGTGAGCAGGAAGTCTAAGATATTCTGTTGAGAGATGTCTTACTACTGTATTGATAGATGCACTATATTGCCAAGTTTAATTTCATAAGAATTAATTTCATAAGGCACTATCTAAAACTTTGAAAATTAATCATGACACATTGCTGCAAAGGCTCAAATAAATGAAATGGGCGGGAAAGGGAGCACTGGGGACCTTAGCTTCAGCATCTAATTGGATCTTGATTTTTAAAAGGATAGCATTCTTCTTCTCAAGATCCAATATAATAACTTTAGCAAATGTCAATGTAAGTTCTTCAAGCTTTTGTTGGCACAAAACTTTGTTTTCTTTCTAATGTCTGTCTAATCTAGCCTGTTTGCCGAGAGAAGAATAATATAGGGCTGGGAAATGTGGGGCCTTCAGGTGGTGGACTGCAACTCCATAGCCCTAAGCACCAGCCCCATCACAGGCAGTGCTGAGGGATAATGACTATTAAAGCCAACAGAATTTAGAGTAACACTTTCCCCCATCACTTAAACAATGGAAGCCTTTACTGATCATATTAATAGACCAGCAAACCCAATACAATGTCACAGACAGAAGCCATACTATTCCAGGGGAGTAAAGGGAGGCATGCCCATTGCATTTTATGGAGATAAGAGTGACATGTGACTCTTCTTTCCATATATACCAGAGTTCAATTCCAGATGCATTTCTATCATAATTGTTAAGATATCATAACATTTAAATGTGGAGAAAGTGAGTCTTTCAGAGTAAACCACTCCTATCTCCAACTCTTTTGTTGGCTCACTCTGCCAAGTAGAAGAGTCATTTCCTCTCCAAGCATTAACTTAGTGGTTGAAGATACTTTACTAATTTCTGTTTTTCATGATCACAGAGTAAGTGTTCATTAATCCAAACATAAGTTCACAACCTAAATGTAGGATTTAAGAGGAATTTAACATGCACCGGTTACTTCTCATGTATATTTAAGCTCAGCAAAATGGCACTTGGTTCGTCCCTTGGAAATTAAGAATTCCTTGAATAGACATGGTTACAAAGGCCTTCATATTGTAAGCAGGCCTCCTCAATCATCCAAACAACTAACCACATGGATATGCACCTAGTAGTAAGATTGTGAGAGTAAACAAAAGTTCAATTCAACAATACAATTAGGATAGTATTTACGTTAACACAGAAGACTGAATGATATCAATCTGTTCCAAGTTTAAAGAATGCAACATTATTTCTGATCATTTTTTTTCAGAAAAGAGTTAAGATTGGTAGATGGATGAATGAATGTGTGGTTCCTTTATTCCCGGACCTCACTATGTGGACAGACAATGAGTAGAAAGCATGACATAAATGAGACTCCTCAGCTGTGTGGAGCATTCTATTGATAATTAGTTGGGTGAGTATAAAACCTGATTTCAAATTTTGCTACATGGAGGATGAAGCCAGTATGTGCAAACTCATATACATATCTGTCTTTCAGTTCTCATAGATACTTCTGATCACCTAAAGAAGTGGTTCCCGACCTTTGATCCTCCAGATGTTTTGGATGAACTCCCTGAAATCCCAGGCATCTTAGCAGCTGTTGCGAATTGTGGCAGCTGAAGTCTAAAACACCTGGAGGACCAAAGGTTGGAAACCACTGACCTAAAGAGAATTGTGAATAAAACTGAATGAATTGGTCTATGAAGATATCTTAGCTTCACAAAAGGAGAAAGAGAGTTAAATTCAACAAGGGTCCATCTATGTCGAATTTTGGAAGGGCTACTCTGTGGAAGAAGAACAAGCGACCTCCTCCATAGTGACTGAATGCACCTCAATCTGAACCAGTAGTTCTCAACTTGTGGATCCCCAGGTATTTTGGCTTACAACTCCCAGAAATCTCAGCCAATTTACCAGCTGTTAGGATTTCTGGGAGTTGAAGGTCAAAGCATCTGGGGACCCACAGGTTGTGTGTGTGTGTGACTTGAAAAACTGCAAGTCACTTCTGGTATGAGAGATTTGGCTGCAGGCCAAATCTCTCATTGCCCAGGGGGTGCCCAGATGTTTTTGATGTTTTACCATCCTTGTGGGAGGCTTCTCTCATGTCCTCGCATGAGGAGCTGGAGCTGACAGAGGGAGCTCATCCATGCTCTTTCCTGATTTGAACCTGTGACCTGTCAGTCTTCAGTCCTGCCAGCACAAGGGTACAACCCGTTGCACCACCGGGGGCCCACAGGTTGAGAACCACTGGTGTAAAAACAAGTCATTATTTGTACAAGTATCTAAAACAGAATATAGGCCATTCATGGTATTTTAGTATTTGGTAGCTATCTTTATTTATCCACACATCACTAAACTCCAGCTAAAGATAGCTCAAGACATTGTGTTGCTTGAGGCAGAGTAATGTCCAGGTTTACAGTATCCAAGGTGAATCAAGTTATTTTGACATCTGAGCAGAAAATCTCACAAATCTTCATGGAAGTAGCAATATTAGCCACAACAAATTTAAGGGGGAAATGCATCTAAAAATTTGCTATTGTTTAATGACACCCAACATCTAAAGTTGCCTGAGCTAGCTGCCTCACTCTGCCTGCTGGCAAGGTCATCTGTGACACTCAACTATTATCCATGTCCCAAAGCATCCCCTCTGGTTTGGTTGCTGCCCATTACTGTTTCATTCCATAGCCAACAATGTAGAACCAAGTAATCACATTGCTGCCATCAGCAAAACAGAATGCCAAAAGAAGTGTACACAGAACACACATCAAGACAAGTTTCAATAGCAGAGATCTTCTCCAAAGGCAGGATCTAATTCATTTCTTATCCAATTTAGTGCATTACATAGAGAAAGATAAATCCCATTCAGCTTTCTAAATAAATAAGCATGTAAGATGCTCATATACATTCAAGCATACATTCCTATAGCAACAGATCAAGTTATGGCCTATTCTTAGCTTCATGGCATCAGAGAAAATAGTCCGTCTCAAGCGATAGAAGTAAATAAGCAATCTCCCTACTGCTCCTGTTTTTCATACCTGGTATTACTGAAATCTCTTTTAAGTTTGATGAATTGAAGGTTGATTCAACTGGAAGCAACATCCTTCATATAGCACACACAATATTTATAGCTTCACTGTGGTTCTTAACATCGAAACACAGAAGACTGCATAGCATATAGAGATACATAAATGACTAATAAGGACATCGTAGTGGTATCGTATATGCTTCCAGTTGCATAAATATTATGGCAGCAGTTATACTTTACAGAATAAATAAAACATTTTATAGGATTTAATAATAGATGCAAGGGAGATACATTGCAATATCCCCTGCATTACTCATTTGCCACGATTACTCCACGTTTGTTAATGTCTTCTTTTATAATTTTATAAAGCATCATTCACAGTCATGTTGAGTGTATATGCAAAAATTATCTGCATGATAAAATCCAAAACCACATAATACGTTTCATGGATCACCCAATGATTAATGTTGGCTCATCAATCAAAATCTACTTGTTTGTGTTTAAAAACAAAGTATTAGAAACCCTAAAGATAACAACAGTATGAGCTAATTACCTGAATTGCAGGTAAATGGCATTAACTGAAAGGTGTTCATGTTTTGGGGGTCAAGGGGTTGAAAAGCTATATAATAATCGATGTGACAATGCGTTCATTGGGTTTTGTCTAGAAAGAGAAAAATACATTTACGATTTTTACTCAAAAAGCTATTTACATAACATTCTTCTAAAGTTTAATTCATTTTGTCTTTCAAAAGAAATATAATATAAAGTTTTCTAACACGAAATGGCAGAGCAATTGGGATCCTGTTAAGTTCCGTTGTCCTGTTACATTCACAAATCAGTATGCGTTACATCTAACCAGCACTGTTTCTCCAAGCTGTATTTTTACCTCCACTGTCAGTCCTTTAAGTATTTATGCTACTGATGATACATTCATAACCCAGCTCTGTGACTCAAACTGTAAGCTGTTTGTTGCTAGGTATCCCTAGCAAATGAATGGTACCTTAAGCAGATTTTAATGGAACGTGTTTATAATAAAAACACTGATTAGGCCGATTGATACCTCAACACTTAAGTCTTTATCCACACAATATTCAGATTCAAACCTCCCAAATCAGGAAAATAAATAGTAAAGGGACTTATTTTTTTTTTAAAAAGTCGCCATAGTTTATACAAAGCAACAGGGCTTTTTTGTTTTATTACCAAAAAAAAGTTATACAAACAATATGAAATAGCAAGACAAAATTTAGGAAGTCGCCATATACTCTTGGCATATTATTCAGTTCCCATCTCTACAGCGTTCCCAGTAACACTTCAGCTCTTTACAAACTGATTGTAGAGTGCCTCGTTTCCCTCTGTCATTTTCCTCTCCCTCCCTTTTCCTTTTCCTTTCACCACCTATATGCACCAAAAAGGGAGCCAATAGATGTATATTTTACACAACATCCCCATCTGTTCTTTCTGAAGTTGCGTTTCGTCCCTTCCAGTGCTTCTCCTCTTTAAAAAGGATTCTCTGCCTGCAGAAAGCCAGGAGCAACGTGACTGAAATCTTTCATTTCTCCACTGGGATTTTCAGCGAAGGAAGCTGCAATTGATTGGGGGGGGGGGGGGGGGTTATGCCTTGGCATGTATTACCTAGTTAAGGACCAGCCTATTGTGAAAGGGAAATCAAAGACGATAGGCTCAGGTCTGGCAGAAGGGGGCACAGAAGGATTTATTTCAAGACCTAAAGGTGACTGGACTCAGAGGTGGGAAAAGGGGTTAGGAGATTCCACCAACAATTAGTTTACCTCTCCTCTCTCTCTCTCTTTCTTTTTCTTGCTCCATCTCTAACAGATGTTGGAGCCCAATTGCCACCGGGACCCTAGCCTGTCCATCATACAGTTTAAAGAATTGCTGCCCAATGAAGTCTGGTCCCTGTATTAATGAGAGTGATCTAAGGCAGAGTCAATTAAATCAAATTCCCACCCACCTCCCTCGTCTATCTGCAGTGTGCAGTGGCGGCAGCAGCGGCATTGGCACCACCAATAGCATACCCAGTATTAATAAAGGATTTCAGTGCTGCATTCAAGGGAAGGGAAGGGAGGGGAAGGGCAGGAGGACCACTGCTGAGCGAAATTTACATGGTTTAGAACCAGAAAGAAGCACACTGCAGGACTCTGCACTTGCATGAAAGCAAAACAATTCCCCCCAAGACTCATTCTGGCACCACTAAAATTACAACACAATACAGCAAAAAAGAAAAATCCCCCTTGAAATAAGAAAATGACACAAGAGTGAGGGGGCAATTAACAAAAATAGGAGTGACCCAAGCTTTGAAAACATTTTCACTTTAATACTGAAAAAATATGCCATTATAAAATCCTCAAATAGGATGAGTAAGTCTCCTTTGCTCCCCCCCCCCCAGCTCAGATATCCCCCTCCCCTCATTGGTTTTTTTTTAATGATTGAGAAGAGCACAAAAATATTTTGCCATTGAACTCTGCAGCTTAAGCACTCAGGTGGCACTAAGCGGTCGTGCTTAGCTGCTTCTGATATTCGCATTCTTGTTTTCCTTTCCTTTCATTAAAAAAGGAATTCCAATATTCTAACATTTTTATCACCAGCTATGGGTATTCTTTTCATGTTTGTTTGGTTTTACATTCAAATGGAAAGGCATTATTTGAGATGTGATTTCCCCTCCCCCAAAGGAAACTCGAAAAGAACCAGAAGCAAACCGGCCCCCTCCTCCCTCCCCCCAACAGAGAGAAAATGTGCCCCCAAAAGTAATCTTCCCCCACCCCAAATGCAAAAACCTGAACCCATGAGAATATAGCCATGCAAACATGTTTAAATAAAATCTTTACATTTTTTCCTTGTTTGTTTCACAGTAAAAGGACGATCTCTACTGCCTAGCAATCACACAAAAATAATGGCGAAATGGCACTTTTTATTCTTATTATACTGTATTTTGTATATAGAAAGTTTGATACGATGGAACTTATCAGGTAAGAGGGAGGACGAGGTGAACTGGACGCTGCTTCCATTTGGGGCTGGAGCGTCCCTGGGTAGTTTGTATCCATGCGAACCATGCAGCAACTTGGGTTGGTTGGTTTGTTCTAGATCAGAGTTACTTATTTACAATACATTCATGCCTTCGTGCAACTGGACACTCCTGCCTTGTTCACAGCGAGGAGAGCACTAGTGAGAGTCTTTCTCTCCCCATCATGTACAGCCACTAAATCCACTTGGTCATTGTAGGTCATCCGCAAGAGAGTGTGTTCTCTCTGTGGGTCTTGCCTCCATGTTGAGCTGCTATTGGATTTTCAGTAGATCCTTCTTTCCTTCTCATTAGCTATGCACAGTTACACCAAGCAAAGCCTCAAGTTGGGACTAGGCAGGTAGGGGAATAGGGAGGGGGGAAAAGCAAGCCCCCACTCAAAACTTTCCCTTCTGTTTGGTGAGTGGGGTTGGGTATTTACCACCAGAAGGTAGCTTTAGTCACCAGAAGGTAGCTTTAGGCAAGTTAAGCCTCATCCCTGGTTGTGGTCCATTCACACCAATGGATGAGACAGCAATGCACAGATCACGGGAAAGGAGCTGTTGAACCACTGGAGGGGAATTGAGGTTGCTAGCTGCTGAAGTTGAACTGATTGCCCATATATGATTTGAATTTTTTTAATTTTTGTATGTTCCCACTCTTCTGTCTCAGTCTGATAAGGAGTGAGAGCCACAGTCATATACCCTATGGGCTCCATCTGTATTGTAAGGTCCATTGTGCCAGTAGGAGGAGTCACAAACTGTCTGTAAGGAGTTGATCTCAGAGGCAGAGGAATTGGCATCCCTCCTCTTGGAGCGTTTCCGGTTCCTCAAGATGAAGACCAGCATGCCAACCACTGTGAAGGCAGAGGTGACAAAGACTAACAAAAGGCCAGGCACCAGCACTGAAATAGAGACTCTGCTGGTCTCCAGGTAGGAGTTGGAGTGAGTCCCAGTCTCAGCCAAGCCAGTGCTGTTCTTATGAGCAGAAGTCAAGGTAGGCAAGGCTTTCAGTTGAGGGCAAATGGCCTCATTGGAGAGGGATTCAAAATCCTCTTTGAAGAATTCTTCTGGTGTCTCGCATCTCAGATCACTCATCATTACCTTGGGCCTTAACATCTCCACCCACTGTTTGAAAGGAACGATGGGGCACTTACAGTCCCATGGGTTGTCATGCAGATCTATTTGGGTGATCGAGGTGAGCTGGTCCAGTACACCCGCCACCGGCAAGAACAGAAAATAGTTGTTGTGGATGCTGAGTTTGGACAAAGACACCCCAGCAAAGACGTCAACAGGGAGGGACCTCAGTAGGTTGTTATTCAAAATGAGGACCCTCAGTTTGGGCATGGCGTTAAATGTCCCAGGCATGATCAGTTGGATGACGTTAAACTCCATATTTAAGTATTCAAGGTTTTGCAGGCCGCTGAACTTCTCCCGAGACAGAATGTCCAAGTAGTTATTGTCCATGTATAGCCACACCAGTTCCAAAAGGTTCTTGAAAGTGTTGTTCTCCATGGTAGCGATGTTGTTGTTGCCCAAGTCCAACAGGTTCAGTTTCCGATAATCCACAAAATGTGACTTCCGAATGGTGTGGATCTTGTTGCCCCTTAAGAAGAGCTCGTGCACATTGGCGGGCTTGGGCTTCAGGTCCACCAGGCTGCTGATGTTGCCTTCGTTGCAGTTCACCTTGAATCCACCAGGGATCTGATGACAGGAGCAGGTGGCAGGGCAAGGCGTGCTGGTGGAGGACTTGCCTTTGGCACTGAGCACCGGGCTGGCCACAGTAGGCCTGGTCTTGATCTGCCAGTTGACTGGGATCTTGGTGCCCCCATGAGGAGCGGAGCCAGGGGTGGCTGGGTCCTCCTTGCCCTGGGCCTTAAAGGGAGTGGGGATGGGGCCTGGCTCACAGGTCTCTTCCTCTGCTGGGGGAGCTGCTAAACTGGAGTCCACCCGGTTCTTTCTACACAGCTCTCGCTCAGTGGTCTCGTTTAAATCCTTGCCCTGCAGGCGAGTGGGGGCTTCACAGACCACCCGGCCAATCAGCGCATTTTTGGGGATGTTCTCCAGCCATTCCTTCAGGGAGAGCAGGTCACAGGTACAGTCCCAAGGGTTGTCCTCCAGGAGGATCTCTGCAATGCCAGGGATCTGCTCTAGGACGTCCTCATAAGGCAAGGTTTTCAGGCGGTTGCCCCGCAGGTCCAGGTGGGTGATGGGCACATACTGGAACACGTTGGCTGGCAGGACGCTGATGAGATTGTCGTTCAGGATCAGCACCTCCAGCTTGTTCAGGTCCCGAAAGGCCCCGGGGTCGATGTCCCTCAAGAGGTTGAAGTCGGCCTGCAGGTACTCCAAGTCGTCCAGGCCCAGGAAGGTCTGCTTGCGGAAGGACTTGATCTTGTTGTTGTTGATGTGGAGGCGCTTCACCAGCTGGAGCCCCAGGAAAGCCCCGGGCACGATCTCGTGCAAGCCGTTGTTCTCCATGTGCAGGCTGACGGCATTGTAGAAGTTGGCGAACTCATTGGGGAAGAGGCGCGTGAGGGAATTGCCGTGGAGGAACAAATGGTAGAACTGGGACGTGGGGGCCGAGAAGCGCTGGAGGCTGGTGAAGCCTTTCTTCTCGCAGTCGACGTGCAGGTCGCCCTCGACCTCGGTGCAGGAGCAGAGCTTCTCTTTGCAAACGTCCCCGGTCACATTCCCGGCGGCCAAACAAAGCGACGTCTCCAGCAAGAGGATCCAAAGCAGCATTTTTACACCCGGCGAGTCATCCCCGAGCTGGAGCGCGCCTCGTCTGCACAGCACACACACTGGCCGAGGAGGAGGAGGATGGGGAGAGAGAGAGAGAGAGAGAGAGAGAGAGAGAGAGAGAGAGCACTCGCCGCTGGTATCGCAGTCAAGGAAGTTCCTTCCAGGCTTGGAATGCCCGAACCATCTTCAGGAGGGGAAAAATGGGGGAAAGAAAGGGAGGGAAGGAAGGGGGGGGGGTTAGGATGAAGTGGTGGAAGGGCCAGGAAAAAAAGCCAAACAGCGGGGTGAAAGGGGGGAAAGGGGGTGGGAAAGTAGGGGGCACAGCGTGGTCTCCTCTCAGCCCTCTTTCCCCCTCCAAGCGCTGCAACAGCCCGGGCTCCAGTCAGCGATCATATCCACAAACGGAGAAGAAGGAAGGGGGGGGGGGGCAAAGTTGAAGGCCCCTTTCCGCCCCCTCCAGGGCTCCCCTTTGCCCAAAGGGACAGTCAGCCAGGCATGAAGAGGAAGCCCAGCTCTCCTTCCCGGGCTCCAAGCAGCCAGATCTCTCTCTCTCTCGGAGCAGCAGCAGCAGCAGCGACCTGGTGCTTGCTGACTAGGGCTCGGCAGGAGCCGCTGCAGAGGCGAGGGGCTGGGGGCGCAGCGGAGGAGGGAGCAGGAGGAGGGGAAAGAAGAGCAGAAAGGCCCCCTTGGGCATGGCTCGGGCTCCGGACTGACCTTGCTCGCTCCTCGCCTTTGCCCCGCTGCCGCCGCCGCCGCTGCTGCTGCTTCTTCCTCCGCCCGGGAGGCTGTCCAAGGTGCTGAAATCACGCCCCGGACGCCCAAGCCTTGGCGCGGCCCGAAGCCTCCCACCGCGCTGGCCTCAGGGCTCCGTGCATGGCTCTCCCTTCGCCGCCTGCTGCCTCGCTCTCGCCCCCTCCCTCCCTCCTCTCTCTCTTTCAGTCTCTCTCTTCCGTTTCCCTCGCTCTCCGTCTCCTTCCTCTCCTCCCACCCTTTTCTCTCGCCTTCTCCTTCTTTCCTTCCTTCCTTCCCGCCTCAGGGGCTCGGGTGCTTCCCGCGGCGGCCTCGATCCATCCGAAGCCGAGAGAGAGAGAGAGAGGCAGGGGAGGGGGAGAGCGGCTCAGAGGGAGCGGTGCTGGATCCCGGCGCGGAAGAGAAAGTTGAGCATGGCCTCCAGCCCGCCCTTCTCCGGAGAGGCTTCGACGTCCGGTTGTCAAGCGCCTAGCCGCGGGAGGAGGAGGAGGAGGCGGCGGCAAAGGAGGAGGAGGCGGTGCGGCGCGCCATTTTCGCCCCTCGCTCCCTCTCTGCCTCCCTCTCTGCCTTCTCCCTGCGGTGGAGAGCCAGCCTTGTCACGCTGCATTTGGCGTCTTTCCTGGGCTTTAATCCGGCGCCCCCTCCTTCCTTCCTTCCTCCTCGCCTTCCTCTTCCTCCTCCTCCTCCTCCTGTGGCGTCTTCCTGCCTCTCTCTCTCTCTCTCTCTTTCCTTTCCCTTTCAGTGACTTCAGCTGCGGCGGAGGAGTCCCCTGAACTGCCCGGGAGAAGACAGCAATCTTCTTTCCTCCATCTGCTCGAGAGAAGAGGGGGAAAGGGGAGAGGGGAAAAAGAGAAAGAGACGTCTATGGAGCGGCGTTAGGGAGTCCTGCTTCCCCCCTTTGAGGAAAGAAAAGGAAGAAAGGCAACCGAGGAGGGGCAAAGATCCTCTTACCTTTCCTTCGATTGTGACTATCACAGCATCGTTTGTGTCCTAAGTGGCGCCCGGGAGGGCAGGGAGGCGAGAAGGCGGCGGCGGAGGAGGAAAGGGACGGAGCCTGTCACAATGTCTCCTGGGCTCTGCGAAGCAACTGGGATGGTCTTCCTCCGTCGCTTTGGCGGAATGGCTCCGAGCCCAGAAAAACCAGTTGCATCTCGGCTGATGCAGAGCCCCCCCCTTCGTTCTTTCTTTCCCCACCGCCTCCTTTTCCTCTCTGCGCTAAAGGAGACCCCGGAGCTCCTCCTGCTTTCCTTGCCTCCCCTTCTTTCCCCGGCTTGGACCCTCTCCCAGGCTGGTGCCTCTGCCTTTCTCCAATGGCATGGACTCCAAAGGGGGAAGTTTGCCTCCAACTTGGGCTGGGAGGGGAAGAAGAAGAGCAGGCAGAGGACGGGCTGGAAAGAGTGGGTGGACGGACGCGGGAAGTCAGGAAGGCAGCTTTCAACTCTTCCCACCTCTCTCTCTCTCTCTCTCTCTCTCTCTCTCTCTCTCTCCCCTTCTACTGTACTATTTGGAAAGCCCCCGGTGGCGCAGTGGGTTAATAAACCCTTGTGCGGGCAGGACTGAAGACAGACAGGTCGGAGGTTCGAATCCGGGGAGATAGCGGACGAGCTCCCTTTGTCAGCTCCGGCTCCCAATGCGGGGACAGGAGAGAAGGATGGTAACACATCAAAACATCTGGGTGTACCCTAGGCAACGTCCTTGCAGACGGCCAATTCTCTCACACCAGAAGCGACTTGCAGTTTCTCAAGTCGCTCTTGACACGGAAGAAAAAAAATCGGAAAGCCAAGTCTTTCTGCAGATCTTCTGCTCAGAAAACCCACTAACCTCCAGCTAGAGCTCCTCCGTGAATGCCATGACTTGGGTTAGAGTAGGTGTGGGCAGAGTCCACCTGTCTCTCTGCCTGCCTCCTGTGGCAGAAGTCCAGGAACTGACTTTGTGTTTTTGGTATGCAGGCAAAGGTAAGAGGTGAGGAAAGAGGGAGAGGGGAAGAGGAAAAGGAGTGAGGCAGCCCCAATGGCACAAGGGGCCCAGTTGAAGCTAAGGGGTGGAGCAAGGGGAAATGTGGGCATGCGATGTGTGCAGTGGATTTTGGCCCTCTGCCCTGAGGGGGGGGAGGTATCGCAAGATGGGAATCAGAGAGGAGGGACAGCCAAAACAAAGTGGCCACAGCTGCTTTCTTCCTGCCTCAGGTAGTAGGAGAGCCCAGACCCCAACTGAAGCAAAGTATCTCATGCAGTGGGTTGCTGTGAGTTTTCCAGGCTGCATGGCCATGTTCCAGAAGTATTCTCTCCTGACGTTTCACCCACATCTGTGGCAGGTATCCTCAAGAGGTTGGGAGGTCTCTATCTCATGACGTGCATGGACTTTTAGCTGGCTACAGTCAATGTGTAGAGAGCCCACAGATCTCTTTAAAAGGTCTGTGCTTCTCAACCTTCTCAATGCCACGACCCCTTAATATAGTTCCTCATGTTGTGGTGACCCTGCTACCATAAAATTATTTTTGATGCTATCGCATAACTGTAATTTTGCGACTGTTATGAATCACCATGTAAATATATGATATGCATTTGTATTCTCATTCATTGGACCAAATTTGGCACAAATACTTAATACACCCAAATTTGAATACTGGTGGGGTTCGGGGATTGATTTTGTTATTTGGGAGTTGTAGTTGCTGGGATTTATAGTTCACCTACAATTAAAGAGCATTCTGAACTTCAGTGATGGAATTGAACCAAACCTGGCAAACTGAACTCCCATGACCAACAGAAAATACCAGAAGGGTTTGATGGGCACTGATCTTAAGTTGTCATTCACCTACATCCAGAGAGCACTGTGGACTCAAACAATGATGGATTTGAACCAAACTTGCCACAAATACTCACTATGCCCAAAGGTGAACTGTAGTGGAGTTTGGGGAAAATAGACCTTGACATTTGGGAGTTGTCAGTGCTGGGATTTATAGTTCCCACACAGAACCCCCCAATCAAAGTGAAGGAGGGCTTTTGGTGGAAGGATTCACTGTCTGTTTCCAAAAAGGGAGAAAGGTTCCAACGAGGTTCCTAAGACCATCTGAAATATATGTTTTCTGATGGTCTTTGATGATCCCCTGAAACCCTCTCACTACCCCTCCCCCCAGATGTCCCATCCCCCAGGTGAAGAAACACTGCCTTAGGTGAAGAGTGGAAGCATGCCGGGCTGCCCTACAGGAGTTATGTTCCCTCTTCTCTCTCTTGATGGCAAACCCCTATCTCCATCTACCTCCGTCAAGAGCCTGGGCATTGTTTTAGACTCATCCCTGTCAATGGAGACCCAGGTTGCCACTGTTAGCAAACAGGTCTTCTTTCATCTCCACCAGGTGAAGGAGCTAGCACCATACCTCACAAGGGAGGCCTTGGTAACAGTCATTCATGCCATGGTGACATCTAGACTGGACTATTGCAATACGCTATACACTGGCCTTCCTAGGTCTGTGATTCGGAAGATCTGCATTGTCCAGAACACGACAGCTAGGCTGCTTACACTAACACCCTTGAAATGCCGTATTGCGCCAGCTCTTCAACTGTTACATTGGCTGCCAACAGAATATCAATGTCTCTATAAGACACTGGTTCTGACTTTTAAGGCCCTGCATGACCAGAATCCGATATATCTCAGAAACCGCCTTTCCCCTTATGGCCATCAGTGGTCACTTAGACCCTCCCAACACAATCTGCTTTACATTCCAAGCCCCAGAAAAGCACGTCTTACTAGTACGAGGCATAGGGCCTTTTCTATCTCTGCCCCAGCACTGTGGAACTCATTGCCTCCATATATGAGAGCTATGCACAATCTGCGCCCTTTCACCCAGGCTCTCAAGACCTGGCTTTTCAGTAGAGCATTTGATATGTAATTTTAACTTCTATTTTCACGAGCCGTGTATGTTTTATCCTGTTTTACTGTTTCAGTGTAAATCGCTTAGAGCATTTTGATGGAGGCTGATTAATAAAAAATAAAGTGATGATGATGATTCTCCATAGTTGCCTTGCTTCCCTTCCTTTTTCCTTCCTCTTCCTTTTTCGTTCTATCTTCTTTTGCATCATGTCTTAATTATATTTCTCTCTTTTGCCCTGCAGCTCACATTGATTTATTTCCCTTACCCAAACGAAGTAGGGGCATCACTGTGAGTGCTTTTCTAGCAGTCTTCTGTTTAAAGTAGTAGGGATTGTTGGTCTTGAGGTGGTCAGTTGGCAGGAGGTAGAAGTGAAGAAAATGGGCAAAAGGATGGTGAAAGGAAAGGCATGAGTCTGGGACATAAGTGGCAACATTAAATCAGGCACAGTTGGGTATTTGAAGGAAGGGAAGATGGAAAGCTGGTGGCAGAATAGTGAGAGAGGGTAATGAGAGAGTAACATATTAGAGAGATGGGCCAAAGCTAACAAAATAAAGTTCAACAGTGACAAATGTTCCACTTAGGCAGAAAAAAATGAAATGCAAAGATACAGAATGGGGGACGCCTGGCTCAACAGCAGTACGTGTGAGAAAGATCTCGGGGTTCTCATGGACAACAAGTTAAACATGAGCCAACAATGTCATACGGCAGCAAAAAAAAGGCAATGTGGGTATAGGGTCTATATCGAGGGAAGTCATGCTACACTCTATTCTTCCTTGGTCAGACCATACTGGAATCACACTGTGTCCAATTCTGGGAACTGCAATTGAAGGGAGATGTTGTCAAGCTGGAATGTATCCAGAGGAAAGTGACTAAAATGATCAAGGGTCTGGAGAACAAGCCATATGAGGAGCGGTTTAAAGAGCTGGGCATGTTTAGCCTGCAGAAGAGAAGGCTGAGAGGAGACATGATAGCTATGTATAAATATGTGAGGGGAAGTCATAGGGAGGCGGGAGCAAGCTTGTTTTCTTCTGCCCTGGAGATACAGAACAATGGCTTTAAACTACAGGAAAGGAGATTCCACCTGAACATTAGGAAGAACTTCCTAACTGTGAGAGCTGTTCAGCAGTGGAACTCTCTGCCCTGGAGTGCAGTGGAGGCTCCTTCTCTGGAGACTTTTAAACAGAGGCTGGATGGCCATCTGTTGGGTACTTTGAATGCAATTTTCCTGCTTCTTGGCAGGGGGTTGGACTGGATGGCCCACAAGGTCTATTCCAACTCTGTAATTCTATGGTTCTATGAGTGCAAAGGAAGGGAGGCAAGATGTTGGAGGCAGAAAAGTCACTCCAGGATGGTGGGAATATTGTAGGACTTCACACAAATGCCTCCGTCTCTCTGATGAATGAACTTGCTTGAGGTAGAAGACAAGCTGCGCCTGTAACTTGGAAAGTCTGACTTGGCCAAGGTAGCACACACTCTGATTACATCCCATATAGACTACTGCAATGCTCTCTATGTGGGGTTGCCTTTGAAAACTGTTCGGAAGCTCCAGATGATCCAATGGGCAGCAGCCAGGTTGCTAACAGGAGTGGCGCTCAGGGAGCATACAACTCCTCTGTTCTGCCAGCTCCACTGGCTGCCAGTCTGCTACCGAGCAGAATTCAAAGTGCCGGCTTTAGCCTATAAAGCCCTAAACAGTTCTGGCCCTGCCTATCTGTCCGAACATATCTCTCCTTACGAACCATCTAGAAATTTAAGATCTTCTGGGGAGGCCCTGTTCTCGATCCTACCATCTTCACACGTGCGGTTGGCGGGGACGAGAGACAGGGCCTTCTCAGTGGTGGCCCCTCAGCTATGGAATGCCCTCCCCAGGGACATTAGATTGGCCCCACCCTCTTAACGTTTCACAAAAGAGTTAAAACCTGGTTATTTGAGCAGGCTTTTCCAAATGCAGTGTAGCCGATAAACTCTGATCTTAAGATGGCTGAACAATGCGACTGGACAATGACTGGTAATGAATTGCAGAAGATTTACGGTTTTATCATGTTTTATCAATGTTATTATGTAATTGTATTTTTATCTATGTTTAAAATGTTTTAGCTATTTCTTATATTGTTATGAGCATCGAATTGTGCTGTTTTGTAAACCACCACAAGTTGCCCCCGGGCTGAGAATGGCAGTATAGAAATATAGTAAATAAATAAATAAATAAATAAATAAATAATAAAAGATGAGGTGAAGACAGAATGAAGAGTGGACTTTTCTTTTCATCATAAGTGGCAGCAGATCGCAACCTGCACTCCCAAATGAAGATGTTCTCACCTAGATATTTTTTAAAAAGGGGCACCCAAACTGGCCTAGACCCATGTAGCTCCTAGGGTGGATATCTCCAATTTAAATACTTTGAAAGTCATTAATAATTCCTATTTGAAATTATTTTGACCCTATATCGACCCTTGGTGTCCAACCAGGAAGTAAAGTTTCAAAACCGAACCTGGGATGGCCATTTTTCTAAAGGTCACGTTATTAGGTCATTTTCCCCCCTCTCAGTTCTCAACTGGCAAGAGGAGACTGGAGGCAGCAGCACCCTCCCTTCTCCTCTCGCCAGCTGAGAGCTTGAGGTGTGTTAGTTCTTGGCAGGGAAAGAGGTGCTCACACCTTTTTCCCTGCTAAGAACTAACGTGCATCAAGCCTTGATGCTTCTGATGTGGCGGGAGAAGGAAGGGAGGGGTGGATGGCTCGCATGCACTCCTACAAAACACAGGAGACAATGCACCAAGCATGCACTAAGTTATTGAGTAAATAGCTGACAGTATGGGTATACACAGGTATGCATGCATGGCATGCACTCACTCAGCCTGAATAAGTCCTAAAGCCCACTAACAACATGATAGAAGCAAGCTATATCAACAAATAATCAATTAATGCAAATGAATTCACAGATACAGTATGAGCTTCTTATAACAGGAATATCAATCTCCTCCAAAATTGCTTGTCAGGGTCACTTACACATATAATAAATAATCCTGCAGTTCTGGCTGCTCCAAAATGGGAGCAAAAGCGGGAAACCTTTTCCCAAACACAGCTGCAGGCCCGAAAAATGGATCCGGTGCCAAAAATAATGGTGCGCTGGAAAGGAGGCTGCGGAGAAGCGATTCCGGGTGTATGAATTCTATCAAAAGGGTCCCTGTTGAATACCTAACTTTATTTGATATTGTTGAGAGAATCGCTTCTCTGCAGCCTCCTTTCCAGCGCACCGTGATATTCGGCACCGGATCCATTTTTCGGGTATCGATTGGTCGGGTCTGCAGCTGTGTTTGGGAGAAGGCTTCCCGCTTTTGCTCCCATTTTGGAGCAGCCAGAACTGCAGGACTATTTATTATATGTGTAAGTGACCCTGAGAAGCAATTTTTGAGAAGATTGATATTCCTGTTATAAGAAGCTCATACAGTATCTGTGAATTTCATTTGCATTAATTGATTATTTGTTGATATAGCTTGCTTCTATCATGTTGTTAGTGGGATTTAGGACTTATTCAGGCTGAGTGAATGCATGCCATGCATGCATACCTGTGTACACCCATACTGTCAGCTACTTACTCAGTAACTTAGTGCATGCTTGGTGCATTGCCTCCTGTGTTTTGTAGGAGTGCATGCAAGCCATCCGCCCCTCCCTTCCTTCTCCCACCAGATCAGATGCCATCCTGGGTTATACCTGCATTCATCTGATCTGGCAGGGGAAGGAATGGAGGGGTGGATGACAAGCCAGCTAGCCTAACAAATAAT
The DNA here is from genome assembly GCA_030556195.1 of Anolis apletophallus. Lineage (NCBI taxonomy): Eukaryota > Metazoa > Chordata > Lepidosauria > Squamata > Anolidae > Anolis > Anolis apletophallus. The sequence goes on from JARBWK010000004.1 coordinate 100,057,588, forward strand.
AACCAATTTTCGTTATTAATTACATTTCAATCACAAAATTTATTTTAAAAATTGTAATAATTTCTATAACGACTCAGCAATGGGAACCCCCCCCCCCAAGAGTTCAGAATCAATTTTTTTTATAGATCAACCACCCCTAGTAGCTCCATCCCCAGAAAGTAGCTCTGGCTGGCACTACTTTCTTTGGTCTCCTTTTTGGTGGAGAAGGCAAAGCACTTCCTACCCATAGCTGTGCAGGGGGGAGGAAGTTCATTATTGATGTGAACAGATTATGGCACAATCATTCCCTGTTACCTTGGATAAATATCAATAGAGATGATAAAAAGGATACTTAGTTGGACCTCAGGTGGCAACTTTTAAAGAAAAATTGCACATCTATATTAAATGACTATCTAGAAGACCTAGATCAGAGCTCTCTTATTAAAATCCAAGATAAAGACATTAGCATCTGCTTTGAGTCTTGTTTAAGAGAGGAAAGTGGGGTAATAATAAGAATAAGAATAATTCTATCCCAGCTGCCTCTTGCCTCTAAAGTCAACAAACCTAATATTTATCACCTCAAAGTTTTCTGTAATGAGACCTCAAACAACTGAATATTCACATCCCAGGCACAAATAGGGATTGCATATATAAACCTATAGTTACAGATCTTCAGATACATCATGTTCCGTGAAGGAGGAGGCTGTCATTGTCCTTCATGACACCTTTACAAGCATTGACATACATTTAGGGTCCATATTATATTTAGTCGTAGTTGAAATTGCTTCCATTATTTGATTAAACCTAGCTGTCCTATCAGTTCTGTTAACACATTTTATTTCCATTTTTGGCCTTTCAAACCAGCTATATGAAGCAAAAGAGTCCTTATTTGATGTTTGTTAGTGTCGACCATATTTTCCCTGAAGTCCCTGTAGACCCCCATACTCTTGGTATCTCAATTCCTAATGTTTACTTTAAAAAAACAAAACAAAACAACCCTATTCTAAACACAGTGATAGGGGGAAATGATGCTGTAGACAAATTAACTAAGTAAAGACAGAAATCTCTTATCACTGGAAAACAATTTCTTACTTCCTTAAGTAGCAAGTGCCTCAAGCAAGGGTGAGTTTCAAAACAACAAAAATAACAAGAACTGGTAACACCCAATAGAAGGGATGCAGAGAAGAGATGTCGTCTCAAGGTGTTGAAAAAGACAATTTTATTTTTCTATGAGACCAACATGTTTTGGCCTGTAATGTTTAATGGCCTTCTTCAGGGGCCGATAAAAGACAGAAAAGAAGGCAATACATCACTAACAAAAATATAACTAGAAACAAGTTACTGCTTATCAATAAAGTGTCCATATATCTTACATAAAAGTGCATGCAAAAATTATAAGTTTTCAAACCACTGAATAACACAAATAAATTTATGCAGAAACAAAATATAACTTGCAATGCAACTTTAAATTCACCTACAGGGATCCTAAAAATGTGCACTATTGCCTCACCACTGATCGTCTGAGAAGTAGGAAGCAGAGCATTGCACTGTTCATGTTTTCCATTTTCTCCAACATGTACCAAGAACATCCTTTTCATAACAATTTTACAGTCAAATGGAAAGTTAGAGGATATGTGAAAAATTGGGTTTGAAATAAGATGAGTCTAGGTCTACATGGGGAAATAAATTTTCAAGTCTTAATATGCAGTCCATTTTTTAAAGCACAGTCTTTTCATTATGAAGAAGTGTTTCTCAAGTGCCCCAAAACACCAAAAATAGACAGACAGACAGAAAGACAGAAAGACAGGCAGACAGAGATATGTGTATGTGTAGGCTAACAACCATATTGACTATACAATCATAAATCTGTGCTACATTTCTATTTTCCATCCATCTATATCCATCCACCTGTCATTTGTCTATATAACAACTATCCACACACATACACATATGTACATGTTTCTATATGTGTATTGAGCCACAGGAACAAGCAAAAGAGATGCAGTCATGCATTTCCTACCACATTTGTAAATTCAGAGATACATCAAATGGTTATTGAATATTGATGGAACAATGAGAAGAACTCTGTCACACTTAAGGAAATATGTTATTTTACTTCCAGATGGTCTGGGGCTGCAGAGCATGATGTTTGACTTATAGTTCCATTTGCTCCACTCAACATGAATAATGGCAATGGATAGTGGGAGCTCTTATGCAAAACATCTGGAAGGCTAAAGATTCCTTCCTGGATCCATATCATGGAATGAATTAGATTAGTTAAATGTGTGCCCTGTTCTAATCTTTGGGATAAATAAGTCAAGCTAAGTTCACCCCTAACCTTGATTGTCTTAGTCTGGACTGAAAACATTTTTTCATGCTCCTTCTAGACAAATCATATTCAAACTCCCTTCCTAACTACCAAAAGAGCTTCGGAATGTGCTCCCAAAACTTGTGCCTGGATATGCAACTTGTGTCTAAGATTCCTGAAGGTGAGGAGGAAAAAGAATAGACTATGTTTAAATGTTTGATCAGACCATTCCATGTAGCCATCACACTTACTACAGCCTAATAGACATCTGTATCAATAATATGCCTTCAAAGTGATCTTTACATGCAAAGCTTTCTAGTCATTCCTACAAAATTGGCTAATCTGGGTTGACTAGCATCCCCAAGACTGGATGACATGACGTGGGTTGGTGTTTAATGTATTTTTTCCTCTGTAGTTAGCCATAGGGCACTGGGTATGCCAATATTAAAAATGTCAGGCCTGTTTACAAGCATCAGTGCCTTCTTATACCAATTATAAACATGGGACTGAATCATAGTTCACATTATTTGAAAAAAATGTGCTCAAAATAACTACTATAAGACAACAGTAAGAGTTGATTTTCAAAGTTGCTGTGTTTCAGGCACTTCTTGTTATAATAATTTTAGACTACAAGAAAGTAGGCATTGTGATACAATATAGCTCTCCGCTTTTACTAATTTGACCTTTTACTATTTAAATTCTCTTTCCTATCTTGATACATTCAAGGCATCAAACTAGAAGTGCAATGAACCAACCAACAAGTCATAGAAGAGAATATTAAATTTATCATAACACTTACAGCACAATGGCTTTACTTGGAACATGGCTGGTTAAAGTGTATGCTGCCCTTTTCTCACATAAGTAATAATGTAATAAGAAAGCTTCTCCCCCTTCCTCTTATTTAAAAGTTGCTGTAATGTAACAAAGAACTGTACACATAAAAAGAAATACGGTACTTTTTCAGAGAGCTCCATTAAAAAAGGAATGCAGCACTTAAATTTCTTTTTAAGACTCTACAAAACATTTTTCAATTCAAGGTTAATGATCAAAGGACAAAGTACACTATGTGAGAACATCTGAGGAAAAAATGGTGTCCACTGAAGCCACAAATAGTTTGTCTTGAGGAACTAATTCAGAGATGAAGAAATGGCCTTCTCGATGTTAGCTGACGGCAATGGCCAGAATTGCTCATGTTGTATATGGCTGGGGTTGATAGAAGTTGCAGTCCATAAACAGCTAAAGCAACACAGATGTCAATCCTTGAGATATCTCAACATCTGAGATTTTAGAGGGCAAGACAAAACGCTTCTTTTCACTTAGGTCACATAAAAACAAGTTAAGTAGAACTTGCAGGACTGCCTTCTAGACTAGGCGTGGGCAATTGCTGGCCCTCCAGGTGTTTTGGACTTCAAATCCCAGAAATCCTAACAGCTGGTAAACTGGCTAGGATTTCTGGGAGTTGAAGTCCAAAACACCTGGAGGGCTGGCAATTGCCCACGCCTGTTCTAGACAGTTGAAACAGTGGTGCAGAAGAGCACTGGTTAGCAAACCGTCAGTTCCCCCTTTTGAGAAAGTTCTACAGAGATGATTTAGAAGGTAAGGCTTCACATTCATATTGTGGAGGTTTCGATTTTGAGACTCTGGACTTTCAACCGAAAGCAAGTACCTATGGTAGCTTGACCTTCACCTTCAGATGTTTCCATTCAAAGAAAAAAAATCTGATTTATCTTCTTTTATCTTCTTTGTCTTCAAGCTGCTTGATGTGAATCATGGCACTGCGTTTTTAAAAAAATGAATGAACTCATAATTCAAGTACCATCTTTCCTGTCATTCACTTCTTTCTTGAATATGTTTTGATTTGTCACATGCCATGTAGTAAAAGTCACCCAATGGATAGAAATTAATGTTCCTACCATATTCTAGATGATTCAGTATTGTGTGACACATTTTGAGTAAGTAATATGCAGAGCTACTTATGGATTTCTTCCCATTTCCACCTTCGTGATCGGTATTCCAATAAAGTTGTTTGTTTCTTTGGGATAAAATCCATCATTTTGGAAATGTATGCTTCAGTGGTGTGGCCATTTTTTTGTTTTTATTTATCCCCCCCCCCTTTCCACATGCACACACAGTTGTGTTGCAGTTGTTACATATTTTGGTCAATACAGCAATGCCCTTGCTTCCCTTCCCTTCCCTCCCCCTTGGTCTTCTCTGTTGAGTTACTGTTTCATGGAAGGAGATTATTACTTTAAAGATGTACATTGGGTATCTTCCAAGATAACAACTCTAGATTGGACCCTCTGGCTAATTGTTGTTTTAGCTACTTTTTGAGGACAGTTCCCCCCCACCCCTAGTTCAGTCATATTCAAAGCCCTCTGTTCATAGTTGTGAGTCTTTTTCTCTTTCTCGGCCTTTTGGCTAAGATCAAGTGAGTGTAGTAATTTTGAGGTTTACTGATGAGCATTATTGCAAATGTATCAATTTCTACCAGATTAACAACTTCTGCAATCCACTCTTCTGCTGTTGGTATTTATGTGTTCTTTCAGTTTTGTGTATATAACATTCTTGTCCCAATTATTATATATTGAAATATTTTTGCATTGATTTATTTTACATATTGGTTTTGTAGTCCTTGTAGAAACAGTTCAGGATTCAGATGAATTGTGACATTTTTTGCAGTACTTTTGTATTGAGTTCCAAAATTATCTTGCTTTAGAGCTGGTCCACCACATGTGGAAAAAAGTTCCCACCTCTTTGCCACACTTCCAGCATGTATTGATTGTGTTTTTAGGCATTGTAGGCCAGCCTCTCAGGAGTTAGATGCCATCAGAACATCTACTTGTAAAAAAAATCTTTTAAATCTTGACACAAGATTCCTTTGAGTTTCCTTTGGGAGAGATAAAGTGGAGTATAAATAAACCTAAAAAAAATATCCCAACTTCCACATCTTTTCCCATCTTTCTAATTCAATATCATGAATTCCATATTTTGCACCCATTTTATCATACAGTATTTCACTGGTTCTGTCCATTTTTGAATGTATTTTTTTTAAATTGCACTCAAGATTGTATAACAAAGACATAACATGCAAGAGGGTGCTTTTATGGCATCTGTAAATATAGGCAACATTTTAACATATGGCTGGCTGGGAGCAAGGATGAATCACATACAGAGCGGTAGACCTGGAACTCTATTTGAGCATGGCCTGTCCCTTCAATGCCTCTTTCCTGCTTTGAATTTTTGCCAACTCTCTGACCCTGAGCTTAGCTGGTCACTCTGGAGATGGATATGTCTCCCCCTGGTCTTTTGTTCCTTTCCCCCCAACTGCTTCATACAGTATCTACTTGACTGACTTAATTGGTTTATAGTAGCATTCATAAATTGTTTGTCCCTGAATAGGTTTTGGGGGAGCATATCTCAGTTCAGTGTACATGGCATCTGCTTGATAATGGGTGCTCTGGAACAGCCTCTTTAGGTCTGGTGACTTGGGGGGCTGTGAAAGACTCTGCCCTGGGGAATAACCTGGGGAGCTTTTCCTCTCTCCTGTAAAATATGAGTTTTCCTTCCAGATAAAGGTTGGTCAGAATGAGCAACACATAGCATTGGATTCTACATCAGAGCCAGTTGTTCTTCCCCCTTTCTCTTTCATTCAGATATAACTGACTAAATTGGTCATATAAAGTCGCCTTTTAACTCAAAAACTTTGTGCCTGGCTCATTATTTCATGGTTGATCATCAACTGAAGATACTGTTTGTGAATGACACATCCCCCATTGGCTCAAGTGTTGTCAAGTCGGGCTATTTTGTATACATTTGGAATACAAAGATTTTGTACATGTAACCAAGAACATTTTTGTTCACATTCATTTTCATGTGGCCATAGCCATCTGCCATTGCAAACATATCAGAATGCAAATAGTGTTCAGTACACAGACAATCTGGAAATTGTGGACCTGGCAAATTTACTTCTTCACACTTCCTTACGGATGCTCACAACCCTATTTAACTTATCATCAAGTTGGAGCTTAGTAAAAGGACTCACTGGAGATTCATTCAGACATGATGGAAATTCTGTTGCCGGGAAAAGAAGCCAAATCTGAAAGAAATCTCTTCATCTTGTTCTGGATGAGGTCACAGTTTTCCTTAAGAAATAGGATTGGGATGTTCCTTGAAGTTTCAAACTGCATTAATTCCACAGTGTGGATATTCTCTTAATCGCATGTCAGCATTTTACTTTAGGATCATTTTTTAAAATCTTCATTGTCATATTATGAGTTATTCACTGCATTGGATCACATAGTAAACATGATATTCAGCTATAAAATATGCTATGGTAAGTGTCTCACATTTACTTGGAATGGACTGGTGACCTTAATTTTAATTAGTTCAAATGACAGTGAAATGAAAGAAATGGGGGAATAAATGGCCCAGTTTTTGGCTTTGTAAATTAAAAAGGTATATCTTCTTATTCATCACTACTGTGATTTCTGAAATTCACTTTAACTTATTGCTGTTGGGATAGATTCAGATTAATATTACTTTTTGTGTCAGGAATGGGCCTTAGTATCCACTTCATCAAGTTGATTTTTCAGATGGTTCCAGTGCATGATTTATCCTAGTGCCACATTGTTTTTCACAAAACCTCTTTCCCAAAGTCACAGAAAGATTAGAAAGCAAATATTTTTCTCAATCCACCCTCATCTTTGGCTGGAGAGGTGACTCATGCATTGATTCTCAAGTAATCCCTATAAAATGTGTTCGATATAGAAAAGGGCTGTTTCTAATAAAGAGGATTTGCAGTGCCTTAGTCTCATTTCACTTGCACTGATAATATGTGGAGAAATCCCAAACAACTGCATAACTTAGTCAATGTCAGTGAAAACAGGCCACAGGGAAGGATTGTGTGACCAGTCAGCCTCAGAAGGACAGCAGACCAACTACAGGGGTGACAAAATTACTATGGCACAAGTAAGTAATACTAGGGGCCTTGTGTCATTCACATTTCATTAGGAAGAAAGTGGGTTCATATCTGTCATTAGCACATCGGTTTACAAATAATTTCTGATTTCTTGCATATGATAAAGATCTCAAGAGAAGTCTATACAAGGAACACAAATGTTTTATTGAAAAATCAAACAAATATGCCTTTAAACTCATTGAAGGCCCTCAGAGGTACTTCAGTGTGCCAGCGAAGTAAAATCAAGCACCAGACTTCAAGTTTTAGTGAAACATATAAATCCTGGCTTACACAAGACATTTTAGATTTTATGGGATACACTACCACAACTACATCTTCCATTACCAAATTGAAGTCCTTCCTCAGGTCACTGTATGGCAGTACTGACAAAGTGCACCTTTCCAACATTGATATACTAAATTCTTATAATCCCATCTAACCTGTCCAATTTTAGTAAAAAATGTGGACTACAGAATGGTTCTAAAAACCTATGGTTCCAAAGGAGCCCAGAAACAGTTTCTGTGGTGACTTACCCCCCAGTTTCAGGTGACTTCCAAGTGAACTCATCAAAGCCCCCCAGGTGGCAGGAGATTTTCCCACCACCAGAGCCAGCTGGCCAATGGTGGGGCTGGCCCCACCCTGGCCTGGCTCGTAGTTGGGGCCAGCCCTCTCTTCCACCCGGGCAGCCTACTTAAGGCTGCCCAAAGCCTACCAGCAGGCACTGAGCCTGCATCAGCTTTTCCACCCACCCTCCCTGCATGTATCATTGCTTCGCATTTGTTAGCTTATCTTGCTGCTGTTTGGTGTTCATCTTGCTCTGTATTTTGTTAGTTGATCTTGCTGTTGATGTGTCTTTATCTTGTCACAACTCTGTGTTGGGTGTGTGGCATGGCCCCTGGATGGGGGTGGTGTATTGCCCCTTGTTGGAAGGGGGGATAACATCCTGGCCCCTGGAGTGCTGAGCTTATGGGAACCGGTGGCGTGCCGGTGGCACTCAGGGATTTAAGCATCTTCAGAAAGCAGTGGGCTGTCCGACCCCTGATCCAGGACCCATGCATGGCTGCCAACCCTTGTTCCTGTTATCAATAAATAAGTTGTGGCCAAATTTTACTCCAACTACTTGTGTCAATGTCTTCTTGGTAATATGGGGGGAGGTGTATCACCCATACACACACAATTGTGCTTATTTCAGTCTTTGAATCATAGACTCTGCTGACATCCACTCTTGGCCAAGGTGAATAAACTTGTCAGGATCACCATATCAAGCTGGTGTCGGCTGCTTCAGTTATCTGCCATAAAGAGGGGACGGGGTGTGTGTGTGTGTGTGTGTATGAGGAGAGAGGGTGGGTACAGTTGGGGAAAGAAGTGTAGATAAGACTTCTGTTTTGTGTGGGAAATTGAAACTGCAATTAACAGACTGTGGGCACAGTGTTTGGCTGCTAGGGGATGGATGGGAGTTGGGGCTGATATAAACAGAAGGTTTGAGTGAGAAAACTTTAGAACTGTATTTTTAGGATTGTGGAAAGAAAGAATTAATCACCTGTCTTCAGTGTTTTTTATTGTGAGGTTGATTTTAACTCCAAGATCTTCCAGAGTCTGACAAAACCTTGTTCTTTGTCTTCATCTTATCTGTTTATTATTTGGTCCTCTGGGAGCTTAACACGGCAGGCCTCCAAACCTGAAGTTCTTCTGGTGTTGAAATCACTTAACACAGTGATGAAGGATAATGGGAGCTGTAGTTCATTAACAGCTAATGCATTAGGAATTACTCACCATGAAGTTGTTCTTGATTATCTACATTCTTTTCTTTATGCCTGAGAAACACTTCGTTTACAAACTCTAACTCTTGTTGAGTTTTCAAAGTGGAAGAGTTTCCTCCTTAGTTAACTTGATTAGTACTGAAATATGCAATTTAGATTTTATTATCACATTAATTGAGGTTATAGAAATCAATTCTTTTTTTCAAGAAATTAATTTGACATGAATGCCTATTGTCCATGTGAGAAACTGAGCTGTGAATTAAAGCTATTAAACAGAATGCAAACTTAATGTCAAGACAAGCTTTTGCAATCAAAAAGGTGAATGTCCTTCAGAATTGTGAAATCTGAGTCATTGGAAATATGTGGTGTTCTTGGCTAAAATGTGTGTGTGCATGCACTTTCAAATCACATGTGAACTTATGGAGACCCCATACATTTCAAAAGGATTTTCTTAAGTCAGTGTTTCTTAAACTCTGCTTCTCTAGATGTTTTGGACTTCAGCTCCCACTATTCTGAACAGGTTGTAAACTGACTGGGATTTCTGGAAGCTGAAATACAAAACATCTGGAGGAGCAGAGTGAAGATAACTCAGAGGTGGTCTACAGCATATAGAAAGAGAACTTTATAGGGTAATTTACATATTTTCTTTTGGTTGACCAGTGTTAGCATTGAACAAATCAATCAAATTCATCTTGATAGTTTAATCATGTATTTTTGTTTTACATAAAATATAAAGGCTGGAATTTGTGGCCATAGCTATGAATTTGTAACCTAGAATTACACATTCATGACTGCTTCATTTTTATAATTCCTATTTTCTACATATTCAAAAGTGTAGGGAAGAACTAGGAATTTTGAATGTTCTCTAATTCAGACATACCAGGCAGCAGTCAGTGTAATCAACTGGGATCTGATCTTCAGTGTGAAATGGAATAATGAAAGACAATCTGTTTCTAATTGTCACATCAGAGATCATTCACAGGAGAGAGGTAGAAATATGTCACCTGCATACTGATCAAGAGAACAGAACCTCTTTGCGCTGTTGACCAGTATGTCCAGATGGGGAAGGGATGCTACTTAGCTACACTAACGAAGTTATTGAGAATCATGGTCAGTTTCTTTCTTGTCAAATTCATGAAGAAATTTGATTTTTTAAAATCATTCATGAGAAACAAACCCAATATCATGTTAGCCATCTGAACAAACCAATTGAGAAACAGGTAATTCAGCATCACAAGCATGAGGAAAATAAATTGAAAGTCAGGTTGACAAGTGGGAGAGGTGTAAAAAAAAGATCAGTTCACAAGTATTTGCCTGTGTGGAGGATGCAGGGATCAAGCTCAGAAACATCACAGCTGATAGATTGATGAGGAATGTGATGGCACAGAGAGAGAAATGAATAGGAGTATTGGGGAAAGAGGGAGACATTGTAGTTCTATGTGGGATTAAGGTAGTTTGTAGGAAAAAAGGTAAAAAAAAAGAGGGATAGATATTGACATCAAGAAAGAGGGATGTTATGGCACAAATAGATTCATAGAGATGGGATGTTATGGATATAGGTGGGTAGAGAAGCAGGAAAGGGGATTTAATGCTAGGAAGGGGGAGAGAGGGAAAGAGAGATGGAGATACCGTTTGGAGTTTCTTCAGAGTATATCTGCAGATGATTCATCATCAGCAGTCAGTTTCATTCTAAGTGATCTTCTTTATCTGTTTTATATGTGTTGACTTTATGGCACATGATTACTGCTCTTGAGCTGCCTCAGATATGTTCAACCTGATTTGGCTTGGCAATAACAAAAACAACAAAAAGTCTTGGTGAGAGGCAATTTGATTTCAAATAACAGTTTGTGAAATATAGATGACTATTTAAGAAAATCAACTGGGCACATAAAAATACAAAGAAAAGCTATGAGGAAATAACATATATTTATGTACACGTGTGTTTGCGTGGAATATTTGAACAAAGGTAGTCTGAAATAAAGGAATCAAACACTGTTCTTCTGCATGCCCACGAATCAAGATTGCACACAAATATTGTTGCTAATGTAAATGAAGGCAGCATAAACAAATATAAATCGGAAGCATATAGATAAAAATCTGTTATATCAAATCACACTTGAGTCATACTAAATGTGTTGTTCAGAAGGGAAAGAAGTGAGATTACTACATCCCTAATTAGAAGATGGAAATATTACTGCCGAATTACAAAGATAAGAGGGCAGGTCAATAATTCTGACTTTTTGAATGAAACACAGGTTTTTGGTTAAAAAATCATTTTATTTTTCAATGTAGTCTCCTTTGAGCTCTCTACACTTTGTCCAAAGTTTCTCCATTTTTTTTAATCCCTTCCAAAAATAAGATTTGTGGAGGTCATCAAAATAGGTATTTGTTTGTGAGATGATTTCATAGTTGGAGTCAAATCTCTTTCCACCGAGTCACTTCTTCAGGTTTGGAAACAAGAAATAGTCACTGGGGGCTAAATCCGGAGAATAGGGCAGATGAGGGAGCAATTCATATCCCAATTCATGAATTTTTGCCATGGAAACTGCACATGTGTGCACCCTTGCATTGCGGTCGATTGTGAGCAAATGCGGCACCCATCTTGCGGAAAGCTTTCTCATACCCAAGTGATCATTTAAAATTGAAACTACTGAACCATGTGAGATGCCTATGGCTTACTCAATCTCTCGCACTTTCAATCTCTGATCTGCCAACACCATATTGTGATTTTTTTCAATTGTTTCGGGTATAGAGACCTCAACTGGGCGTTCAGAATGTTCAGCATCTTCCGTGCTTGTACGGCCACAATAAAATTCAGTAAACCACTTTTTTACCATTGAAATTGATGGTGCAGAGTCTCTATAGAATTTATCAAGCCTAACCTTGGTTTGAGTGATGGTTTTTTCCTGCAAAAAATAATGCTTAATGAGCACACGAAATTCACTTTTTCCCCATTTTCTCCTCAAATCACGCGGTAGTCTGCTATCAATGGCTGTCAAACACAAACTAAATGACACAGCTTGTTCAAATTTTGACAGGAGTCAACTGATAGGTGCCTGTTGACAGGGGCAGTATTGCCCTTTCAGTTAAGAGGCGGGAAATTCAAAAAGTCACTGACTTATTGACCCGCCCTTGTATCTTTGTCAGATACTGATCATCCTGGTCAGTTGAAAGCCCAATTTAAGAAAGCAAATTCATCCTATGCCAAGAAAGCTTATGCATCACTTTGAAGTTCTGGTACATAATTGTGCACCCGATATTTGAAACAATATTTCCATGGTGGTCAGAGTACCTCTGTATTGTTTGTTTGTTTGAAACTATAATGATAGCTAGTTCACTAACTGTGCTTCTTCTACTTTTATATCATATTCCACATAGGGGATGCCTTTAAAAAGTATTCAGAAATGAACTTCAGCATGTCTACAATACCACAAGAAGACTGCATAATAAGGACTCATTTACACAGACACTGAAATCTAGAACTGAGTTAGAACATTGCTGCTTTGGACAAGCACCAGATACAATGGCACCATTCAAACTCTCCACCCCATGCCATGGTAGCAGTGATAGCCAAATTCAGACCAACCAATTGGGCCAAAACCAGTCCAGCTCTGCTGAGTGGTCACCCTTACTGTGGTTCCTGTTATCTTGGCAGCTGGAAGAGAGCTCCAAGGAGAAAAACTAGGGTTTTCAAGAAAAAAAAGGGTATAACAGGGCCTGGTTGTGTGAACAGTTGACCAGTTCAAATTAGAGCAATCCAGCTATCCACACTCAGCCCAAAGTGAAGGCCTGCTCTGGAGTTTCACCAAAACATCAGAACATCCTAAGTTTTCCTGCACAAAGTAAAATAGGTAAGCCAGCTTTATTGCATGTTACCAACCAGAAGACCACGGACATTGCCTAGATGTCCAGGAATATAGGGCCAGTGTAGACAAGCCTCTCAGATCATATGACTCTCTTATACCAAAATGATTTACTAGTTAGTAGTTATCTCTCCATTTATTGGCATATTCATATTCTTGGCTACTGCCTATTAAACTCTATGATTTTATATCACAAGAGTCAGCTCAGGTTTCATGTTCTTTGTTTGAGGTCTTTTTGCCACTGCTAAGGTACACTTGGTGGAGTATGTGAGAGGGTTTTCACAGTGGCTTCTCCCAGGTTGTGGAACTCCCTGCTAAACAGAAAGGTGACTTTCCTTCTACCATCTGGCTGCTATTTTTCTTCTTCAGATATTTATTTAGCTGTCAGTTATTAAACTGGACTGTTCTGTTCCTGAAGGGGGTTAAAAGATTAATTGCTACTATTAATTTTTTTTAATATGTTTATTGGGTTTTTTCCATAAACAGACAAACAGTAAAAGTGGGGGAACAGTCTCAGGGACAGGACAGTAGGAAAAATAAAGGAGAGGCTAAGTATGGTGATGGGAGAGAGGGGGAGGTAGAGGGAGTGGGAAGGGGGGTGGTGCTGGGGAGGGGGGGTGGTGGCAAGGAATGGGGGTAGAAAGGGGTATAAGGGGGGGTGGGCGGTGAAGGAGGCTGCTTGGTCCGGGTACTGGGAAGGCTAGTGATGGGCAGTGGTGATGGGAAGAGATAAAGACTGGAGTAACTTGTTTCCTTCTAGGATCCTTGTTCATGAGTGCTTCTTCGTGTTCTCTTGCAATCTCCCTCCTTGTTGAGCTGGTCATTTCGTTTTTACAGGTCTTCTTTCTAGGCTCCTTTTTCCTTCTTTTTTCCAAGATGTGTCATCCTAACCCTCTGTATCTGGGAGCAATCTGTTATTTTTAGCTTTTGCCCTTTTGAGAAACTTTTGTTTTTCCCTGCAGCCCCCAAAATCTTTCCAGCGTTTGATGCCCATTGTCCGTTCCCTGTCTTCCAGCGTAGCCAGACCCGTGCCCCCTTCCCGTCCTCCAACCTCCATTCTAGCCGTTCTCCCTGGGCGATTCGAGGCCTTCCGTGTCCATCCCCGGGATGCCGCATCTCGCAGGCCTGAAGTACGCCTCCAGAGAGTAAGGGCAGCTTTTCTTCAGATTATTCTTCCCTCCTTGCTGGGTTGCTCCTGCCCAGCCTCTCTTCCTAGTGGGCTGCGTCCCATTCTTTTTGTCGTCCTTCTTAGCTGCATCCCGGCTGGGGTTTTTGGGTGCTGCAGTGACCTCTTGGTTCTTCCCCTCTTCTCTTTCTTGGAGGGCAGAGGTGTTAGGGCTCTTCGCGGTCATTCCTGCAGCCTCCAGCAGGTCTGCCTCCCTACTTCTGGGGTGTGGTCCTCTTTCCTCTGATCCTGCCCATGGCTTTACGTTCTCCTTCCCTCTTTCCTTTCCACCTGCACATTTTGTTGCTCTCTCTCCCTTGACCTGGAGGGCGTCCTCTCCATCCTCATAGAAGATCAGCAACCCTGGCCCTGTGGGGAGCGCCTCTTCATTTGTTTCTGATCTTTCCTCTAGAGGATGCCGCCGGTTCGCGCCCATTTGGTCTTCCTGCCGGTACAGCATGGCATCCATCCTCCGCAGGAAGCCGTCTTGGGCCTTCCCTATCTTTCGCAGCTCTGCGAGGACATCCCCCAGCATTATTTCCTCCTCTTCTGATCCCTCTTCCTTACTCATCCTCCGCTCTTTTACTCTTGAGGTGTACAGTTTGTATTTATTTGTTGTTTGTTTACTTGTACAGTTATTCACTTATTTAGCCTGCCTTTCCTCCCTGTTGTGTACTAGGGAGAGGGCTTTGGGTTGCTCCACCTCCTGTCTATTCCCCCCTTTTGTTTTTGGCTTTGTTCTTCTTTTGCCTTCTTCTTTTGTTTTTATCTTTATATTGATTTTGTCCCCCCCCCCCTACCTACTGGCAGTAAGTGGTCCAGCAGGGGCTTCTGTGCTTGTGCCTCCTGCTTTCTTGTGGAGAGGGGAGAAAGAGCCGCTTCAATCCCCCTCTCCAAGATGGCGCTCCCGCCAAAACTCCCTTCTTCTTCCCCTTAGAGGGCTTCAGCCGCCATCTTGTGGCCGTTGCAGGCCTCTTCTCCCTCACTCCCAGCTTTTGCCTGTCAGGCTCTTCTTCCCCCTCCTCTGCTCCTCTCCTTATGGTTGTCTCCGCTCACCTCCTGTCTTTTGGTGGGGGGGGTCAATCCCCTGTGTGTGGGTGCCGTCCGCGGCACCCCTGGCTTCCCCGCTGTCTTCTTCCTTTCCGCGCCGCTGTCAGTGGCGCCTTTTCAAGTTGCGCCGGCTGCTGCGCCCCCGGGCTCACGGCCGGTGCAGGTCCTCTTCTCCTCCTGTCCTTAACTTGGAAGGGGGGAGGCCCGGCCGGGCCAGCAGTGAGTGCGGGTCGCCGCCCGCTCCCTGCTCCCCCAGCTCGCTCGCCGCTCCGGCGGCGCTCCGGGCCCGCCCGATCTCTCCCTCTTGAGGAGGGGGAGACCTCTGGGGCCACCGGATTCCGCCCGTGGCTTCGCGCTCCCACTGGACTCTTCTGTCCGCTGGGAGGGAGGGCGTAGCTCGCCCTCCGGCCAGAGAAGCAGGCGGCACTCCAAGGAGCCCTCAGAGTGCCCGTCCTGCCGCCATCTTTGCCGGGCCGGAAGTCGCTACTATTAATTTTTTAACCATTATGATGTGGCTATGTTTTACTGTTTTAATGGAATTTATGTTTTTATTTGAATTTGATCATTGTTAACTATCACGAGTGTCAATTTTGGCAGACAAGCAGAATAGAATTTACTAAATAAATGCCAATCTGCAACTTAATTTTGGGGAGAAAGATAGCCAGAAAAAATGTGACGCAAATCAATCATTTTCTTCTTTTTTGCCTGCAATATATCTCAAATTATCTTTGTCATCATTAGATGTTTAGCTGAGATTTTTTTAGGTTTGGAAGAGAAAAACTATGTGATGTATAAACAAACCTTGGGGCTTATAGCCAGCTTGCAAACCATATGTTGGCCAGGCCTTTGCTCTGTTTTTTAAAATAAAAATACCAACGAATTATCTCTTGCATTTGACAACAACAGAAAAAATGACATCCTGTGCAGTGGAACGGCTTTGTATCTTTAACTTGAAGAGGAAGCTGTTTGACTGACTAGTACTAGACAGATCTTTATCCTAACTTACATCAAGCAAAGATTTCTGGCTTATTTATGGCTTTCTGTCACCAAATGAGAAGAAATATGGAAGGGCCAAGTCATGCCAGCAAGAGTAGACTTTAATGTAGTGCATCCATGCAAATCTTGTCAACCTTTGACTCAGGAACAAGGCAATGCCTTTACATCTCTTCTTCATTGCCACTAAACTAGGCATCAGTGAGAATGCTGTTAGAGTATGCAGGAAAAAAACCCTGTTTTTTTAAAAAAAGGAAAGAAAAAGTGGATAATGAAGACTACTTTTTTGGGGGAAAATCAGTGGATATGAGAACACATAATAAAGGATTATTTATTTAGTTATTCCCCACTTTATCTCAAAGGGGACTCAAAGCAGCTTGACATAAAATCATTAGTATACAATTTAAAAAATATAAGTATACAAAAATTAAAAACAGAGGATTATTATCTGAAACACAACAAGATGAGTCCACAGCAGACAAGATCACCCTGCTGGCTGTTGTATTGATCACAAGTTAGACACTTCTCAAGTGTCTAGGACTGTGTGATGTATCGGCAAATAATACGTGCAGATCCTATTGAAGGTCTCCTCTTATTCTAAAAACCTGTTGTTGTTATTATTATTATTAGCAGAGGCTGAATGAATATTATCATCATTATTATTATAATGCTCTCACTGAAATCAATTTCCACATATTTTGCTTTTATGGCTCTCTGAGTCAAAAAGGTTCCTGACCCCTGATATAATGAATCACAAATGATACAAATGTTCACATTTTGTTAACCATTGTTTTATAAAATTTTAGTGAATAAATGTCATTTTCCTATGACAACCTTTCTTTTTCATTGCTCATAACATATACTCTTATCAGTCTTATTAATATATCAAAAATGCAATGTAGTGCCTTTTTATTATTATTAAAGAAATTCAATTGATATTATGTAGAATGTAGTTCAGCCTTTAGGTGCGGCCCTCCATAATATATTTTGGATCTCGTGTGGCCCCTTGGAAAAAATAATTGCCCACCCCTGCCGTAGCGGGTTTTTAACCCGCTATGGAGGCTGCTTTTTTCCAGCCTTGGATGGAAAGAAAGCCATCTCCATAGCGGGTTAAAATACCCAGTTTGGAGCGGATGCTGTCATGCTTAAATGGGTTACACATGAGGCCATTACGAAGTATACAAGGTTTATGATTGAATTTTGAGAAAACCATTTTAAAAATCGGAATTAAGACAGATACGAAGCTCCAGCACCCCCTACCTATGAGGCGAGTTTTGAAGAATTTTTTTAATGGATCGCCCAGCTCTATAATCTACTTCTGCTTCTTCAGCAGCTGTGTTTGGGATGTATATTTGGATCACTGTAATATTAAAAGGCTTCCCTTGCACTCAAATTGAGATCATTCTGTCATTTTTTGCTTGTATCCAAGCACTGCTTTAGTGACTTTCTTATTAATTATGAAGGTTACTCCATATCTTCAGTGTTCCTCTTGTCCGCAGTAGTAGATGCACCGATTAGAAGGGCTTGCCTTGGCCAGACCCTTTACCTACGGTAGCAAAATCAAAAATCTTGAAGTTCACAGACTCCCGCGCTGCTGTCTAGAAGACCAACTTAAAAATACTGCCCAATCTACTTGGGCAAGCAAATTAATCCACTCACTGAGATCATGTGGAATACCCACAGAATACCTGAGCAACAACACCACCAAAGTCAGAGCAGAGGTGAAACAGAGAATCCTAGACATCCAAGCCCAAGAGGATCTTGTGTGCCTTGCCAGTGTAGGCTCTTTGAAATGGCTAGCGGCACTGAATTCCAGCTTCAGTTGTGCCCCTTACTTGATGGCCAACCTTCCAAGACAGTTAAGAGTGACTCTGACAAGGGCAAGGTTTGAACAGAATGAGTCAATGGTTAGATACGGTAGATACCATTCCATCCCTTACACAGAGAGAACATGTGTCTGTGGGGCCCAGGAGGTGGAAGATTTTAATCATATCCTCCATCAATGTGCAATTTATGAAAAAGAAAGGAAATCCCTTCTTGAAGTCCATTTACTCAACAAAGCTCACTGGTCTCTGACTAATAGACCCATATTCCTCCTCTAATCCCAACCAGTTAGTAATTTCAAAAATAGCAACATTCTTTTATAAAGCCAGTAAAAGTAGGCAACGATTCATTGCATCAATTGGGATTGATTGTAGAGGGGATGAGGATACATGAGGATCAAATAGAAGGTTATACACGCCAGGATATTTGACCAAAAGAATCAGTAAGGTAGAGGTGATAGGAGAATATTTGCTACTTCACCATGGAATGGCTGTTTAATGTACTGCTGCACATTATGGAACCATTGTTTAATGCCTGACATATGTATCTTTTCTACATGGTTTGTTCTATTTGAAATGGCTTTGCGACTAATGCAATAAAATTTGATACTGATACTGATGTGAAGTGGCCCATTCCAGTCCATTTCAGTTCGCTGACCCCCAGAATGTCAATCTTTAGTATTGACATCTCACCAATAACAACATTCAGTTTGACCTGGCTCATAGATCTTACATTCCAGGTTCCTATGGTGTGTTGATCTTTAGAGCATCAGATTCGTCATTCACCTCCAGCATGGTCAGCCGCTAGACTTCCTTTCGGCTTTGAGCTAGCTGCGTCATCACATCTGGGGCTCGTTGAACTTATGCTCTGCTCCTCCCCAGTAGCATTTTGACCATCTTCCAACCTGGGAGTCCCATCTTCCAATGCATACTGACAGATCTCTGGTTGTACTGGTCCTTTTAGTTTTCTTGGCAAGAATACTGGGGTAGTTTGCCATTGCCTTCCCTAGGGATCATGCTTGGTCTGACTTTTCTGCCACGACCGTCCTGTCTTGGGTGTCCCTTCACAGTTTTGCTCATGGCACCATTGTGGTGCTTAAGCTCCAGTACCATGACAAGGCAGCAATCCTTTGCTGGAGTTACCCTGTGGAGGAAATTTTCAGTGCAGTTTATAAACAAATAATTAATCAAACGTTACAAATTCTTCCTATTTGTTATTGAAAGGGATAGAATGTGTGTGTGTGTGTTTAATTATATGAAAGAGAAAGGAAAATTTTTACATTTTTCCATTCCTATACTTGAATTCAAGTACAATTGAATTCATATTGTTTCAGCAATGCAGAAAAGCACACAAACACACACAAAAGGAGACATACACATACATTTTCTGTGCTGAAGGTGAGCCAAGATTCTTTTTCTTCTACATATCCATTCATTACGTGAGTATTCCTTCCACTGAAAGGAAAGTATATTGGAAGCCAGTCTATTTTTTATCTGTTCAATGTAATCTAGCAATGATGTCATATTGAGCATGCAGACTGCATTATTTTTCACACTGAAAGTAAATATTTGAAAAACTTATCTGAGCCTTCGTGAATGTTCTTTAGAGGCCTAACATAAAAGAATGTTATTATCTTGGCTAGGGGCAAATTAAGAAGCTTGACATGTAGCTAACAAATAACAAGATAATTTAACAGGGTAGGTAAACAAGAATGCTTGCTGCTACTTAGGGGTGGCACAAAAAACTGGTTTCAAAATGTAACAGCTCAGGTGTCTGTCCTTTCAACAACAGAACTGCAGAGCTTCAGCAGCATCCTATATGTAGTGATGGGAAAGAAATGCACATTGATCAAACTATTTCTTTACATTTTATTCATTGTCCATGGGAGTATCAAGCAAACTGTGCGTGCACGTTTTGATGTTGCCCTATCCCTATGAAAAAACTGCAAGTATCAGATTTCTCATACCAATATTCATGCTATGGAAATTAACTCTGCACAATTTAAAATGCATATATTTCAAAAATATGAATAAATTTGTGCCCCCCCCCATTGAGAATACAAAGAAAGGTGTGTCTAGATGTGTATTGAACAAAATCCATATTTTAGAGGAATGTTGCATAAGTATAGCCATGCACATTTCCATGTAGGAGGAAGAAGAAAAGGTAGTGATGATGGCAGAGTTGTTTCCCAACTCAGTATGAAACATACATGGAATTAGAATGATGGTGAAATTCTTAGAAATGCAATTAAAATTAACCCAACAGATCTTTACATTACCTGTTGGCCTACAATTTCCCTGAAGTGCCAGTGATATCACCAATACCATTGTTTCCTATTTTTTAACATAATCCAATGCTCCATTGCTCTGATACCCTGCTGGCATTGCACAGCATTCATAGACCTAATTTCAGATCTTCCTCCCTTGCTCTTGCTATCCGCCCACTCTCCCTGGAAGGGCAACTTTCCTTCCCAACTAGGTCATAATGAGACTTGCTGGGAAGTGTGGTCTTCAGATTTCACGGTCCAAATACAGCTTTACAAACAAATGCAATGAGAGTTTACTAATCTCTCTTCTATACCTGATGTTACAATAACCTTGCCAAAAGAAGAATAAAACTTGCCTGGAACCCATGAACTGGACTTTGTAATGAGCATCAAATTACACAGATATGAAAAATTCAGAGTTCCTGCCACAGCCATCTCCAAATACATACGTCTTCTTTTTATATTAACACTAGCTTAGATTGCTGTACTGTGTTTTGATTAATTGGGAGATTTCAAGGTGTATGTTTTAAAGCTATGAGTATGTGTTTTGTAAGGCTGCCTAGCATGTGTAGAGTTAACAGACCACAGACGTTTAAGTTATTCTAAAAAGAACAGTAAAAATGTTTTCCTGCTTCCTGTGATGAGAGCAGACTTCAATCATCACAATGGAATTTGAGAGGCGTGCCTTTAAGGAGACTGCAATCGCCATCTTTCGAAGATGTTCCTGCATCAGTATGGACATACTTTCTGTGTGCTATGTTTGTGTATACAGTGTAAATAAACTAATTACTTTATGGCTGCAATTGATCCAACTTTTATTACCACTTCAACATAGATACCCAGCATTGCTTGGGTATACATTTTCTAGTGGTACCATTTACATGATATTATCATCTTAAAGATTTTTTTTAAAAAAAATGATATATTGTTAGCATAAGACCTAGCACAGTGTAAAATAAGTGTTTTCCTCCCAAAAAATCTGACAAACATTTATTTCCATTTTTTTTGATAATCTGGAGTGACTCCAAAACTTAAATTTGTTAGATCTCCCTGGATAAGTAACTACATTTTTTAATATTTAAACTCCATGAAGCTCAATAAGTTACCAAAATTATTGAATGTCACTAAAAGTTGCATCATTGTCCACCATAGTTGCTACAGACATTTGTACCACCAAAATTCATTATCTAGTTCCAATCTTGATTGGAAGGGCATGTTGTTTCTCTATAGACAGGTTGAAAATGTATAGATTTTCCAAATTTTCCAAATTTTCTTGAGAAAGGCTTGAAAGGCTTTTGAAGTTCTTCGGTAAAATGCTTATCATTCAGCGTGTCTGTTTTCTTTAAAAACAACCAGTGCTCTGAGGTTGCGGGCAAAACTAGTGATAAATCATTCGGTGAAGCTGGGAGCAGTCTTATAGGAGCAAGACAGAAAAGAAGAGAACATGTTCAGGAACTTCATTTTTTTGCCTAATATGCAATGAAAACTTTGTTCAAGCCATTGTCCAGCATCATGATTTGCCAGTCTCCTTGGCAATATTGGGTGGCAGCGGGGCAATCCTGGTACCCTGGATTGCAGCTGATATTTCCTATTCCACATGGGAAAGCATCACCACTCCACCAAAGCCCCATTTTTCCTAATGGAATACAGGGCTTCTTCTGTGTTGGCGGTGGCAATGACCCACCACAATGCCCCCCAGTTTGTCCATGGAGTCCCACTGCAAGTCACCCTATGTTGTATGATGGGTGGTGTGGAGCTCCATGGGTGAAATGGAGCAGAAGCATCCTAGAGAGCAGTCTTACAGGAGCAAGACAGAAAAGAAGATAACATGTTCAGGAATGTCATTTTCTGCCTAATATGATCAGCCTAAGATGCTTCTTCTACCCTGTGTGATATGGCTGTCAGTCTAAAAAGACGGCAAAAGAAATCCTTCTATAAATAATTTTTGCCAAGAAAACCTTTTAAAATCAGAGTTGACTTGAAAAGCCAAAATGACAACAACACAGCATGAGCAATTTTGTAAGCTTCTGGATTTGAATACATTCTGCAGGAAGATACAAAACAGAATAAGAACTAATATCCTTCCAAAAATGAAAACAAAAAAGTCAAATAAAGCAAATTGTATATTATTATGTCAAGAAGACAATACATTATTATGTCAAGAAGAGAATACGGTATTATGTCAAGAAGACAATCAAGCATATTATACCTTTATCTAATGGTTGTTGCCTAAATACCATTTTGATTATGGAAGCCTTAATTAGAACTTGGAAAAGAAACCACTACAGAATATCAGATGCTGTTGTCTGAATTTCATAGAAAAGAAATGGCAAATCACATCCAGGTACCCCTGGTTTATGCAATCCTTATGAAATTCAAACAGTGAACATAAGTCAACAGTCCTGAAGGCACTTAGACGTACATAATATTTGTATGTTTAAACAATTCAACAATCCAAAGTCATTTGGATACAAAACACTAATTTAAACATATAAAATGCACCAACATATACCTATGCACACGTTATAATGAAATTAAAAAAGGTCACATAAAGTGTGATTTTCTTTAATTTAGGGAGCCTACGTCAGTATTACCCAAACTTTGGTCTTCTAGATGTTTTGGATATGGTTCCCAGAATTCCTAACTGTTGACTAATGTGGCTGCAGCTTCTCAGGAGTTGGATTTAATACATTTGGATTAAAAAACTTTCTTTGCCCTTTTTGTGTTTGAGGACAGGAGATGCCAGGTGGCTAAGGAAAAGTTCCCCTCTAAGAACCTTCTTTCAATAATCTGAAATCCAAGCTATAGAAACAGTTTAAAATCTTCAGTTCTATAAGTATGGGGGAAGTTCAAAGTAGAGTGTGTGTTTCTCCTTGGGATACATTATGGTTATTTAAGAAGTTATGTTCAAGTTATGATAACAGTGTTCACCTAAAAGTTAGATGCAATTACAACACTGCAATCACAATTATGTTTGGCTATTCTCAAGAGTGTTGGGGTGTTTATCTCAACAAGCAGATTATAAGCATATTTGGTAAGCAACTTCAGTAATAACACATTTTGGTACTTAAAACAGATTAAGAAAATTGTTCAAAATAGTCCTTCCACAACATTCAAAAATTAGCTCTTCTATGTGTGCTACAGCAAGTTAAATTAAACAAAATATAGCCAAGTAGAGTTTTGTTGTTCTTAACTGATGTTGACTTCAATTTATTGTACTCTTGTGAATAACCATACAAATTATCCCCAAGACTCTGGAGCAAACTGGGACTTTGGACCTATGTATACAATTCAGCTGATGCCAATATGATTCAGAGACGGGACAACTGCAACTGTTTATATGGTCATCCAATAGTCTCCAGGCTCAGGCAGTTTGGGGACATGGGATGGCATCAATTGTTCACTCCCTTCATCATTCTTCTTGTTTGGTGGGTGTGACATGGCTCATGTCAGTAAATCATCACCTAGATTGATGAATAGCCAGAGCAATGAAGCAATCGGTGAAGAGGAAGAAAGGAGAATTCAATCATTTACCCTACTGTTTGATCTCTTGTGCATGGATCAGTTTTAGCTGCTTTACTTTGGCCAAACCAGCTACTTCGGCTCTATCGGATAGCTGTAACAGCAAGGGTCCTGCCATCTGGTTTTCCCATCTGTAACGGGACCACGTGGGAGCCAGTCATGACTTCTCCTCCCCTAATCAGCATCAGTGTATTTTTGGCTTGGCTTCTGGCTTGGCCACTCTCTTGAATCTTTTTGATTTTCCTTTAGTTTCTTCATTCTTTTTATTTAAAGCATGTAAATATGATAGTTAATGGTTTTTATTGTTGTTTTATAATATTTTGTATTAATTGTTTTTATGGAGTGTATTTATATGGCATCATTGATGCGGTTGTGAAGCCACCCTGAGTCCCCTTGTGGGAGAAGGGCAAGGTAGAAATAAAGTAAATAAATAAATAAAATAGTGGGACTGACCGGGAGGTGGGAAGTGCAGGATGGGTGGGAAGGGTGCACATGTGTGTTTGGGGGCTTGGAGAATCACCCTTTTAGTTTCTTTTTCTCCTCCCCTACTCTTCTTCAGAAAATACTTCTAAGATAATTATTTTTATTAATACTGTATATACTCAAGTATAAGCCTAGTTTTAAGCCATTTTTTTAGGCTGAAATATACCCACTTGGCTTATACTCAAGGTCATCTATTATTTTACTTATTATTATTATTATTACTATATTTATCACTTTTACTCTATTATTACATTTATTATTTTACTTTATTATTGTTACTATTACATTCATTATTTTACTCTATTATTGCTAATATTACATTTATTATTTGACTCTATTATTGGAAGGATACATAAGCAAATTTACATTGAAGAAGCTTAGAATAATGGGTTAATCAGAATTGGACAGTCTTATCTTATATTACAATTTTATGTAAATATTCAATACTTTTAACCTACTGATGCCTCAATTAATGTAATTATATTGGTATCTATGTTTATTTTGAAATTGACCAGTAGCTGCTGCATTTCCCACTCTCAACTTATACTCAAGTCAATCCATTTTCCCTGGGGGGTTGGTGTTAAAATTAGCTGCTTTGGCTTATATTTGGGTCAGCTTATATTCAAGTATATGCAGTAATAGTAATCCCAGCAAACAAAAAGAAAAGCCTCATTCTCAGAAAACGACTACTACTTAGTTATCTCTCCTCTAGAGTAGAAAGTAGAAACAGCTTTAAGGAAGCATTAAACCCAAGGCAGAAAGGCATGAGAGAGAATAGGCAGGTCTGTAGTGCAATCAATAGAAAAGCAAGGGCTTTTTAAAGGAAGCCCAGGGTAGTATTTATTTATTTATTATTTATTTCAGGATTTTACCCCGCTCTTCTCAACCCCCGAGGGGGGACTCAGAGTGGCTTACAGTAAGGCACAATTTGATGCCCACACAGTAACAATATAAAACCCCAGAACCCTTCAACAATTAAAATACATTAAAATACAATTACATTAGCATCATACACATTCATTCCAGATTAAAACAATGTTCTGTCCATAAAAGCATTGGCCCTATTCATCCACTTTCCATTAAAATCCCATCTAAAATGCTGCCTTGTGCTGGTGTGCAAACGCCTGGTCCCACAGCCAGGATTTTACTTTTTTCCTGAATGCCAGGAGGGATGAGGTGGATCATACATCGATAGGGAGTGCATTCCACAGGCAGGGAGCCACCACCGAGAAGGCCCTCTCCCTCGCCCCCACCAGCCGCATTTGAGAAGTAGGCGGGAGCGAGAGCAGGGCCTCCCCGGATGATCATAGATTACAAGGTGGGACATAGCGGCTGATGCGTTCGGACAAGTAAGCTGGGCCAGAACCGTATAGAGCTATAAAGGTCAAAACCAGCACTTTGAATTGAGCTCGGAATTGGACAGGCAGCCAGTGGAGCTGACACAACAGGGGGGTGGTATGCTCCCTGTATGTAGCTCCTGTTAGCAATCTGGCTGCTGTCCGCTGGACTAATTGCAATTTCCGAACTGTCTTCAAAGTCAGCCCCACGTAGAGTGCATTGCAGTAATCTATTTGGGATGTGACCAGAGTGTGGACGACCGTAGCCAGATCAGACTTCCCAAGGTACGGGCGCAGCTGGCGCACGAGTCTTAACTGTGCAAAAGCTCCCCTGGCCACTGCCGAGACCTGGGGTTTCAGGCTCAGCGATGAGTCCAGGATCACTCCCAGGCTGCGAACCTGCATCTTCAGGGGGAGTGTAACCCAATCCAACACAGGCTGTAACCCTATGCCCTGTTCGGCCTTACGACTGACCAGGAGGAGTATAGCTCCAGGTCATCACTTTTCCTTCCCTGGGAAGTGGGAAGCCTCCTCAAAATGCCGTGGAAAGCTGCATGTGGTGAAAGAGTACACGTGCCAACAGCACCTATAACACTTTTCTCCTCTAGAGTAGAAACAGCTTTAAGCATTAAACCCTGATCTCCTCTACAGACCAACGGAAAGGATCACAGAAAGTGTGGTATTTTAACTCTGATGCTTTTTAATCCAGATCTTAATGAAGGATATAAGGACAAACAATGCCATTGCCAAAAAAGACAGGAAGGGCACCCTGGGGAGCCCTCCCATTGCTGCCAATGGGTTGGTTCTAGCCATATTTTTTGGCTGTGGTCCAAAAATACCATTGGGCTGTGCACCCGGTTTTTGGGAGGCATGTGAAAACTGATATGGGAGCTAATGGTATCCGGCCAGCAGAAACGGATTGAGGTTCAGCCAAAATGCACAAGCCTAATCTCTTGATCTTAAGCCAAATTTTCCTACAATGTTTGATCCTGATCTGTTTCCTAAATTTCATTCTAATTGCTTGTGATTAAGAAGAAGTTGATTACCTCCTGGGCTCTAACACACAATGTCTCAATTTCTTCCTCCTCCTTTTTCCTCCCTTTTCTTCTTCTCATTTTCTCCTGCTGCTTCTTCCACCTCCTTCCTCTTTTTCCTCTTCTTCCTTGACTCTTTATTTGGAGCATAAATGGGGGTAACCATGTTATTGATGGGTTTTCACTGATGTCTTACCAATTTCATTCAGTCAGATTATATTTTGATTGTTTTTGCTATAATGTATTTATTTATTTATTTATTTATTTATTGTTTCGGCTTGATAGACCACCCTATCCGAAGCTCAGAGCGGTTTACAGCACGCAAGCACAACCCAATGTCTTCTCACTATTAATGGCACCCCATTTCTACTTCAATTTTCATTTTCTGAGTAAACCATTGTATATTTTTTAACGCAAAATATCCCATTCCTATCCATTAGAGCTCATTCACCCCAGGTTTTACAATTTTTACATATTCCAGATCTTGTTTTACTATGCCTAGCCTCCCCAATTCATATTTCTCACATTACATATTCCTATGTGTTGTATGAAAATTATGTATGCATGGTAGCAAGGAAATAGAAGTATCCCCATTCACATCCCTCCATGAAGGCCCTATGCCCCTTCCCAATGTCAATCTTGATCATTGGGCAATCATTCTGAATAGCTGGATTTGAAATACAGTAGGCACATTGAGTAAAGGTCACCAACTTTACTAGCTCATGGTGACCAATTGTCAATATCATATTTTGCCCATTGAAAATACTAATGTTATATCATGTGTAATCTCTTATTGTACTGACACTAATAACCCAATTTTAAAACTAACCAATAAACTAGATTTCTGCATGGTTCTTATTGTCTTCCTGTTAAAGAATCAGAAACAGAAACGCTAGGATACAATGCAAGAATGTTCCATGCATTTAGTGAACAAAATTAACATGCTATTTTTCTTTTTGTTTTGTTGACTGATGATAGTGTGTGTGTAGTAGTGGTGCCGGTGGTGATATATGTTAACATAAATTGTATATAATCAGGACCCTTGTTGCTAGGAAACCTAACATCTGTATTGACTATTCTACCATGACAACCCCCACAACAAAATGTAACCTTCTTCAATGAATTGTATGTATTCCAGCTTCTTTTCTCCTCTACTTGTGGAACCATGGAACATATAATCTAAAGTTTTCATTGTCTATGCCTGAATAATCTGACGTTTCTATAATAGAAATCTGTTATACTACACACACACACACACACACACACACCAACTTGCATCATTGTATTACTATGTTGCTAGCAAAAGGTTCTTATTGTGTCACAGGATGCCACAAATTTGGAGTGCGCTATAATGTGTTTGATTCATCAAAGCAAAATTGTGGCCAAGTAAAGGGACAAAATACCATTGCTTATTAATAGTCAGGTACTGAACTATAAAGCATACAATCTCATCCAAATTAAGCTGGGAAACTTTGATTAAAATCAGAATGAAGAAAACAAACAGAACTTAATCAAATGAGTCAGAAGTGTTCCAATGCCAGTGGACACTAATGAATACCTAAATATAGATGCATATTACTTGATTGAGGCTGCACTCCTATAAGCGTGATTGTGGAGGAAGCTCTCCAGCATTGGAAGGTCTTGTTCCTGCTAGGCTCTTGCTGGCAGGATGGAAATATTACTGGTGTTGAATTTTAAGGTTTTTTGCAGAGCTTTTTCATCTGCTCAATTAAAAAAAACTCCTATTGCAAGTCATGAAGGAAAAGAGTTGAAAAGTACTCTGAGTATACAGTTGTAAAAAACAGAACTCGCTACACTGTGAACCCTTGTTTAGGTAGGTGGTAAAATAAGCTGAAATGCAGATCTGTGGGCACTCAACGTAGAGATGTCATGAAGGTAGTAATGAGTAACAATAGCAATTTTCTTTCTGCTGTTTTTGAAGACTATTCACAATTTGGGGCTTATTCTAAAAATGGCGTGTAGTTGTGGATTTTCTGGATAGAAAATAATAATGTAATGAAAGAAATCTTCATTCCTGCACACTGGGTACTGTTTACTGCACATACGATATTATTTTCTGAGCAAATAAATCATTATGTATATTTCATGGAGAATAAATCCCCGAAATTAGAAAATGTTTTGTGAAGAAGACAGGGTTTTACTACTTCTCCATTGAAGTATTATTTTATATGCAGAAAATCCATTTCCTGCATAGAAAATGTAGTTTTCTGCACAAAACAAACACATGCTAATTTTATGTGGAATAGATCTTAAACAATGAAGATTCTCGTCAATTCATGATTTTTCTTTTTTAGAACATGTTGCTTATACTTAGTTTCCGTTGGGACTTATACTTATCCATATTTCATTTTTATGTAATCTTGCTGCGCCTTCTCTTTTTCTACACCCTTCTCTCTAAAAAAGGGAAGGGAAATAATTCATGATTATTCTTGGCAGGGTTTTTCAAATATTATTTTCATCTTTAGTGCAGCATAAGATGTGCATGGGGCCTTTCCTATACTTTACAAAGGAATTGTGAGTCCACTATAAGTGTCATGATAATGTCCTTAGATTTGCAGTTTGGTGAGGCATTAGAGAAGATGTCTATCTGATAATCCTACATTCGTTTCCCTCCGCTGAATATCCCAGGATTCCATATTCACAATTATAGTGGAGTTGCAACCTGAAGGAGGTAGACCATTGTTGCTAGGAAACTAATATGAAGATGTGGTCACAAAATTCTAGATTCCATATCTTTAGAAGATGAAATGCACCACTTATTTTAGACAGCACTCAACCTCAGGTAGGCAGTTCAGAAAGGTGATTCTGAAACATAGCATGCAACTAGATGTGGCATTGACAGATTTGTGACAATATCATCTGCCATTTTAAGCATTGTTAAATCCACATAACATCCAGTATAACAAAAAATGTAGTTTATGTGTGAAAGTATTGTGTTTCCTCCACATGCATAAAAACCTAGAGAATCTAATGAATATAGGCCAATTGTATTCCTTCATACACAGTGTTTGGCCCACTGTGGCTTTGTAATAGGACAAAAGATGACATGTTGGTACTGCTGTATTAATGTGGCAAGCAGAAAAGGTCACAGAATTATGAAGATGGAGACTGAATGTGTTTCTTCATAATACAAGATTTTAAGGTGTTCATTGAAGCTGCTTTCAGAGTACACCAACAGAATTCAAGGAACCAATGCGACAAAATAGCATTTGCTATATCATTAGGGTCATTTGTCAAGGAGCCAAAGCTGGCTACAGCTCCCTGTGGAGAGTATGTTTGATGACTGGCACAGGTTTGCTACTGTGCAATGTGTTCATTAATCCTCATAATCATACTTCTGTAGTCCGAGTTGGCACTATCATCACACAGAGTGAGGCACCTGCCTTGGGGCAGCAAATGCTAAGGAGGAGAAGGCTTGTGGAAATATATTAGAAGACAGAGTTACATGTACTGCACAGCTTGCCCTTAACTGCCTCAGCCAGGTGCCCTCAGGTGCAAAAGAGGAAGCATTCCTATTATCAGTGTTGAGGCATGATTCAAATGCCATTCCTGTCAGCTTCTCTAGGCAGAACTGCAGTTTGGGATAACAGAAAATGAGGAACCTGTCATTTTTCCCATGCCACTTTGTCCTTTGCCTCAGGCAGCACAGCTGGCCCCTCTTTGAGTTATTGAAACAATTTCCACACAAGAGTCTAGTCCCACTCAAACATTTAGAACAAGCTTAAATAAATTTATGAGCAGAAGGGGCTGGGTAATTCCACCTCACCTCTCTTATTGTTATTCATAGTAAGTGAAATGCTATAGTTTGAAAAGAGAACCCATATTATATATGCCACGTATCAATTGAAAAAAGCCCGATTTTAAAGCTTTTTGGGGTCATGTGGAAAGCCTTCTTGTGCAGTGGAGACACTCTCCTACAGACAGCTGATATCCATATGAAGAAAATGATCATGGTATGAATGGACATTGCTTTCTCTGCCCATGTGTTTAATGTGATTCTTTTTTAGACCTGAACAGAACTACTCTAATTACATTTGAATTATATGCATTACCTTAATAAATTGTAGTTTGTGAGGATTTTGTGCTTTGGTATTGAAATTAGACTTCTGCTCAAAGTAACTGCACTCACCCACATATTAAAGATCCTAACCCTTCAAATAAGGACATGCACTTGTTGTATTGCTCAAGCCACATAGATAAGAATTTCTATGAGTTGTCAAAAGGTTTCGTGGACAGAATCACTAGATTTACTATGAGTTTTCTGGGCTGTATCATATGGCCATGTTCCAGAAGCATTTTCTCCTGATCTTTTGCCCACTGGCAGGCATCCTCAGAGGTTGTGAGATATATTAGAAACTAAGCAATATATCTGTGGAAGGTCCAGGGTAGGAGAAAGAACTCTTGTCTGTTAGTGGCAAGTGTAAATGTTGCAATTAATCTCACTTGCCTCCAACAGACAAGAGTTCTTTCTCCTACCCTGAACCTTCCATAGATATAGTGCTTGGTTTCCAATATACCTCATAACCTCTGAGGATGCCTGCCACAGATGTGGGCAAAACATCAGGAGAGAATGCTTCTGGAACATGGCCATACAGCCCGGAAAACTCACAGCAAACCATTTCCACGAGTATTTTCAACTTCATCTCATATATCATTAGATCCTGCAGCCAAAACATTTACAAGTTCAAAGGAGTGCTATTTCTGAAAAATAATGGGTTTTTTCTTTTGTACCATTCATGTCTGCATATGTGCAATCTTGGGGACATCCTTGATTATGCCCCAATGCATCTATAATCTACTAGAAAGAGTATCTAAGAAATCAGTCTGCAGGTAAACTTTGCCTTCAATCAACACACTTGATTGCTATGCTTGTAAAACACACCACAATACAGCCCATGAAGAAAAATAATGCCGTGTCCTAGATCATAAATGAATGGATAGTCTCAATTAAACGGTGAGACAACACTGGTGTGAATTCAACAATTCCCTTATTGCTGGAATTAGCAATAGGATTTAGGACCTTATCAGTCTTTTGTATCATATGTTTTATTCATTTTCCCTTTTTCCTTTTTAGCAGAAGCACAAGAGGTTAAATTGTATACATTCCTAATAGTTTTACATCTTTATGTGGGAAAATGACCAGAAAATGCGAGCAAGCAGCATTATCTGACTTGCAATTTGAACTAATAATGAGTAACATATAGCTTTGCTACACCCTTATTGCACTAAGAAGTCTAATCCTAAAAGCATATTTATTTGAGATGTAAAATGTATATGATTGCAGCAGAATGTGAGAGTGCTTTGGACTACTGACTAATCTCAGGTTGTTGGGAACATAATGTACAAGATAGCAATGAACAGTGTCTGTTTGATTATGTATGTTGAATGTTTTGCTGCCCTCAACAGGACACCTCTGTACATACAATTTTGTGTCTCATTTGTTTTTTAAAAAAATACTGCTGTTGTAAACTAAAGCAGATTATGCCTCATATAACTCCAATATATCACAGCGTGATGGATTTTTCATAGGATAGATATCATCTTTATATGTATAGACTGCTTTCACATATACATATCCATATACAGAAAGAGATGGACAGAAAAAGACAGAGAAAGCATTGCTACATGATCCATTTAGCTGGCAATGTAATAAGATAGAAGCATATTTTTAAAATGTTCCAAATATTCACCTGAACATAATAATAATAGTGTGTGTGCACATGCAATTTATCATTCTGAGCACTTACTTGAATACAGCAGATGCATTAAACAATAAAAAAGGTTATAAGAAAGACCTGGAAGCAAAATTTATCTCACGCACAGTAACAAATTACAACTAGTTTATATCGTCAGCAAAATAAACTGTTACAGGGACCTGGGTTACATTGTTTCAGGCCACTGGTGTGGATTATAGATATTATTGGCTTATTTTTCTTCTTTTAGCATTTTTGTAAACCATTTTGAGCCTAGTGCTAAAAATAAGGGAACACATGTTACAATGAAAATGCAATGCAATGCTCTATAACTACAATTCCTTGGCCTTGCCTATATGGGTTAAATAAAATGCTCACATCTCAAATTCACTATGAGCTGTCCATATGGTCTATGACAAGTTACACAGCAGCGGTGGTGCTTCCAACCTTTAATCTGGTACAAGAAGATTCCAAGTGTACTCTGGAGTTTCTAGGGAACGTCATTATCCCCAATGTTTTTGACGTGTGGACAGCTGGATTGGGCTAGATCGAGAGTGATCCAGGGTCAAAAAGCTCCATTGCTGTTTCACCATCCAGAAGCAGCTCCCTCATAGAGGGCGGTTCTACACATACAAATAATGTGGGCAGAAACAGGCATACAAAATACCAGTTGTGATCCACATTGTGGCCTGAAAGGGTAACCCTGAGCTACCTCAGTGTTGGGAGAGCATCTCTAATGAATAAATCTAATCTGAGTAGATTTATTCAGGAACACCTTGTGAAAGATTCCCTTTAGGTTTGCCATATGTCAAAATTACTTGGAGGCAAACAACAACAGTAATGTAATTCATGTTATTTGGGCAATGAATCTATTCTGGTGTTTATCCCAGTCATCCACAGATCATGTCATGCTGATATTTAGGAAAATCAGGATTCGGTATGTTAGATGTCTTCTCAAAATTTCAGACTAAGATTGCATCTAAACCAGACAATGGACAAACTTTAAGCCCTCCAGGTGTTTTGGATTTAAACTCCCACAATTCCTAACAGCCTATCAGATATTAGGAATTGTGGGTGTTGAAGTCCAAAATACCTGGAGGGCCAAAATTTGCCCATGTTTGATCTAAACTATAGACTTAATGCATTTTGACACCATTGTAACTGCTTTGGCTCAATGCTATGGAATCCTGAGAGTTGTAGGTTAGTGAGGCACCAGAACTTTCTGGCATAGAAGGCATAAGAACCTATAAAACTACAGTTTCCATGATTCCATAGTGTTCAGCAAGGACAGTGAAAGTGGTGACGAAGTGCTTTAATTCTATAGTATAGATACTTCCTTACACTCAGAACAGATACACTGTCCTATTCATATGAAAGCCAGTTGCCACTAGAAGTATTTCTGCAATAAACACCTGAGGCAAATATGGTATTATATTTGTATACACACAACAAAAGCACGTCATGTGTTATACAAAACTAAGCACTAAGTATCCAGATATATCTATAGAATATGTAATATAAAGTCCTGCGGCTGAATCTAAAGCATATATAACAATAATAATGAAGTTCATGTACTGTAATCAAATGATGTAGCAGTCACTATCAAACCTGTGTGGTCTTGTATAGACCGGAGTATTCCTTCCTCACCGCTGTGGTGCGGGGCTTCCTTGATCAATATGTCCGGTATAATAACAAAAGTCAGTCTGTGTCCTGGTTCCTCAGACCTCTGAAGAGTGTGAGTCTCTTAAACAACCCAGTTCTATTGCAAGGAAGGTGAGACCGCATGTGTATTATTGTTCCTGCTATTATATCCAAAAGGAGCATGTGCATTTGCTGTGCTCATAAGAGATTGAATAATGAAGACTGGTAGCATTTCTGCTGCTGCCATAGTCTGAAACTTAGGCCAGCTGACTATCTCAGAAAGCCTCTATATATGCAACCCCAATGTCCTTCCCTTCCGATACATTAGGGGGAAGATGCGTCAGCAGACAAGTTGCTAAATTGGTGCAATTTGTATGGCCCCCAGATACTTAAGAGTCCCTCTCTGCATTAAAAGCTGTCTTGGAAACCACAGGGGAAACAAGGAGAAGAAAAGAACATGAACGTATTGAAGTGACAGAAAGAGGAATGATTGAAACATCACCACCTTAAAATGGAAGGAAGCAGATATTCCACATAGAAAAGAGCACACACACAAAATATGCTTCCTAGTCCCTCTCAAGGGAGCAAAAGTGACCCTTGAGCCACAGGACGGACACTGCTGCTGTAATCGGTTTAAAAATAAGCACTAGAAACATTTGCTTCTTCCTTTTGCTTTCACCTTGTCGACTTCTTTTCACTTAGCCGTCACAGGATTTGCCTGTCAGCCTCTAGAGGATATTCGAACGAAAGCATCTGGCTTCATGGAGAGCTCTACAGGCATCTGTATAGCTTTTCTTCACTTGCCTCTGGGTCTATTATCTAAGCCGCTTTGGTGTTTCTTGCCTCCTATCCCCTCTGCCTAATTTCTCATTCTCTGCACCAAGCACCGAGAATCTTCAACAAACCTATTGTTATATCCTCAGTCTGTTGTGGAAGCAGAAAAATAATAATTTCAAAAATAATTCTAAGAGGGTATATTGTAGGGTTATCACTTTTTGATATGAGAATAACGGACAGGTACCTAAGAATAGGGAATTTTTCACAACAATAAGGGACACTTCATAAAAACTTGAAAATCAATTGATGAAGTTTTTATGAAGTGTCCATTATTTTTGTGAAAAATTCCCTATTCTTAGGTACCTGTCCCTTATTCATTTGGCAACCCTAGTATATTGCTTTTTACCACTGATAGTAGAAACTGTCTTTAAATCCAAAGGTAAAAGCTGATTATTATTGTTATTATTATATTTATATCCCACTTTATTTCTCCCCAAAAGACTCAAAGCAACATAAAATTTAAAAGATACAGATATACAAACATTAAAATAGAATTGAATATAAACAGTATGAAAAAAATCACGATTAAAATCCATTAAAACACATTCAAAGTTCAAAACCACAGCACCTCCTGACTTGATCTTACAAACCTTCATATGCTTCCCTCCTACTACATAACTTTCATTTGAAAATATGTGAAGATGGCATTAACTGTAAACTGATAATCCAAGATTAATATAGTGGGGTTTTATGTTCTTATGCTGCTTGCAGAAATAATTTCTCATTGTGGTTTTAAATATATGGTCATAGAACAAGTTTGAAGAACCTGTGGGCATACACATTTATTTTATTTTTTTAAAATTTATTTAGGGATTTATTAATTGCCCATGTCAGATGTCTCTGGGCAATTTACAGTAAAAACATACAGCTAAATACCTGAAACATCAAAAACATCTAAAAGTATCTAACATCTAAAAACATCTCAAAACAATTAACAATCTAACCAGTTTCTCAGCCAAACGCCCTCTCAAACAACCATGTTTTACAAGCCATTCGAAAGTCTTTTAGATCACAGGTGGTTCTGATTTAAAAAGGGAGGACGTTCCAAACTGATGGGGCGATCACTGAAAAAGCTCTACGCTGGGTTGATGTCAAATGGGCATACTTAGGGCCTGGGACCTGTAATAGATTCTGATGGTCTGATTGAGGCGATCTCAAGAGTCGACATGGAGAGAGGCATTCCCGTAGGTATGCCGGCCCTTTACCATGCAAGGCCTTAAAGGTTAGAACCAGCACCTTGTGAGTAATATGGAACTCAACCGGAAGCCAGTGCAGTCAGTATAGAACAGGTGTTATATAGTTCCTCACGGGGGTTCCCTTGAGGAGTCTGGCCGCCACATTCTGTACTAGTCAAAGTCTCTGGGTCATCAACAAGGGAAGGCCAACATAAAGGGCATTACAATAGTCAAGTCTTGTGGTTACTGTGGCATTAACCACTGTGGCCAGGTCATCCCCGGACAGGTTGGGCACCGGCTGCTTAGCCTGCTGAAGATGGAAAAAGGCTGACTTACTGATGGCAGAGACCTGGGCTTCCACTGTCAATAATGAGTCAAAAATGACACCAAGGCTTTTGAAGGTGATAACTGGAGAGAAAGGCTCACCATCTAAGATGGGCAACCGAACCTCATCTAGTCCAGGACGACCCAGTCACAGGATCTCCATCTTTTCTGGATTCACCCTCAGTCTACTGGAATGCAGCCAACATGTTACGGCCTCAAGGTAAGATGTGAAGTTACCAGGAACCGAGTCTGGTCAGCCGTCCATCCGTAGAAGGAGATGGGTGTCACCAGCATACTGATAACACTCCAGCCCATAACTCTGAACTACCTGAGCAAGTGGTCGCATATAGATGTTAAATAACAGTGGAGATAGAATGGCCCCCTGAGGACGTCCCGTTCCATTCCACTCGCTGCCAGCGGTTCTGGAGGAAAGAGTCCACCCAATTAAGGGCAGACCCTTGGACCCCCGAGGCAGTGATACGGTGGGTCAAAAGATCTCAATCAACTGTGTCAAACGCAGCTGTAAGATCTAACAATACAAGCAATGCCGATCCGCCTTGGTCAAGCTGGCATCGGAGTTGATCAGAGATGGCAACCAGCACAGTCTCAGTCCCATGTCCTGGACGAAAGCTGGACTGGTAAGGGTCCAGCCAGGCGTATCATCTAAGAATTTTTGGAGCTGGTCTGCTACCGCCCTCTCAATTAGGAAAAGAGACTGGGTGTACTTGGAAGACGTCAAGGAGTCAAAAGAGACGGGTATATAAGGTATATTTCAATGGTTTATTCTTCAAATAGTCTTCATATGATAAAGTAAATGTTCATCCAAAAGTCAACTGAGAAGTGGAATGCAAATAGTTGTTGGTCACTATGTGTGCACTCTCTGGCCATGAAAAGTCCCAAAGGAAATCATAGATAAATGTCACATCAATAATACATTCTTCATAGGACGGTCAGAGAGGGAAATGGGTCAACGGTCTGAGAAAGGCCTCGCCCTTTCGCCTATAATTAGGCTTCTTCAGAACCCAGGTGTGTGAAAACAAATAATGTGACCATTCCACTGATCCGGGTATCCTAGGATATATAATAATACATATTTTAAGTAACTAGAGCATTTCTAATTGAATAGCACAGTACAACAGTAAAAAAAACCCACCAAGTACAAACCCAACAGTACATTCAATACCATAAAGTACATACCAATATTATAAATGCATATACATGGTCATCATCCTGGTATGGGTGGACAGCCACCGGTGTAACCAGACGCCCGGACAAAGGGCTGAGGAGGAGGGCCAGCTTAAATACAGAATAGAAGGTAATTGAGTGGTATTAATTGGACAAAGGATTACATCAGAACCTCATTAAGACTTAATTGGTCGTTAAGACCTAAGGGCAACTCAGAAGAAAGGGAATTTATCCAGGCACATTCTCTTCTGCGTAGTAAAAGTTTAACATCTTGGTGTGGTAAAGGGATAATGCGCTCCAGAACCACCACCTTAAAATCCTCAAAGTGGTGTGTGTTTTTGAAGTGACTGTATAGGGCTGAAGATTCATTTCGCGTTCTAAATCTAGAGCGATGTTCTTGTACTCTCACTCTTAATTCACGTCCAGATTCACCTATATAGTATCTAGAACACGTACAGATTAGACAATACACGACATTTTTTGAGTGACAGGAGGACTAAGGGCCTTAGTCTAGCGCCATCTGTGGCCAACCTGTATGTTAATGACCTAGAACAACAATTTTTGTTCCCGATTTTGAAATTACCCTACCCATTAGGCATTACTACAGGTACATTGATGATATTTTTTTCCTTTTGGGCAGACCAGGTGACCTTGATTGCATCAGTGATTATTTTAATACATGGGCAGA
Organism: Anolis apletophallus; assembly: GCA_030556195.1. Classification (NCBI taxonomy): domain Eukaryota; kingdom Metazoa; phylum Chordata; class Lepidosauria; order Squamata; family Anolidae; genus Anolis; species Anolis apletophallus. The sequence continues at coordinate 100,095,693 of JARBWK010000004.1, forward strand.
ACGAATTAAATTTACTTTCACTGCTGATGCCCAGAGTGTCACCTTCTTAGATCTCACGGTCTATAAAAACGATGGCATTTTGAATGTAAAGAATTTTGTTAAACCTACCCATAAAAACTCTTACCTTCATTACCACTCTTATCATACTCCCTCCCTTAAAAACAGCCTCCCATTTTCCCAATTTACCAGACTTAAACGAAACTCTTCCACTGACCAGGATTTTGAATCCTCTGCATCTGACCTGGCCGCCCAATTGTTGGCCAGGGGCTACCCCCGGTCTGTTCTTGACTCTGCATTTTGGAAAGTTCATAATACTCCCAGATCTTCGTTATTTTCCTCTCGCTCCAAACCCTCGCCCGACTGCATAGTATGGCCACTTATCCACTCTCCTCACGCCACACAGATTCGCCGCATAGTGACTACACACTGGCCCATTGTTGATTCCATCCCGGGCCTTGAAAAAATTCCTATGATTGCCTTTAAAAGGACTACAAATTTTCGCCAACTTCTAGTTCACACACGCCATCGCCAGGAGACCCCAGGACCCTTCACAAAACAACACACGGTACCTTGTACACACTGCTCCATATGCAAGCATATATCGACTCAAACCACGATTACTGACTTGCGCAACAAACAAACTTTCACCCTCAGGTCAGGGTCCCCCTGTCACTCAAAAAATGAAGTGCTGGTTTTGATCTTTAAAGCTCTATACGGTTCTGGCCCAGCTTACTTGTCCGAACGCATCGGCCTCTATGTCCCACCTCGTAATTTAAGATCATCCGGGGGCCTGCTCCTCCCGCCAACCTCTCAAATGCGGTTGGCGGGGGACGAGAGGGAGGGCCTTCTCGGTGGTGGCCCCCGTCTGTGGAACGCACTCCCTATTGATATTCGATCAGCTTCATCCCTCCTAACATTCAGAAAAAGAGTGAAATCCTGGCTTTGGGACCAAGCGTTTGCACCCTAGCACAACATGGCACTTTAGACTGGTCAGTTGGCAAATTGGTGGTTAAGATCTAAGACTGTGGATGGAACATTGTTTTAATGGTGATGAATGTATATGATGTTTTTTAATATTAACTGTATTTTAATGTATTGAATTCTAGGTGTATTTTAATGTATTTTAATTTTAACTGTGTTTTACTATGTATTGTGTGGCATCAAATTGTTGCCGTCTGTTAGGCCGCACTGAGTCCCCCCTCGGGGGTTGAGAAGTAGCGGGGTATAAACACTGGAAATAAATAAAAATAAATAAAAAATGTCGTGTATTGTCTAATCTGTACGTGTTCTAGATACTATATAGGTGAATCTGGACGTGAATTAAGAGTGAGAGTGCAAGAACATCGCTCTAGATTTAGAACACGAAATGAATCTTCAGCCCTATACAGTCACTTCAAAAACACACACCACTTTGAGGATTTTAAGGTGGTGGTTCTGGAGCGCATTATCCCTTTACCACACCAAGATGTTAAACTTTTACTACGCAGAAGAGAATGTGCCTGGATAAATTCCCTTTCTTCTGAGTTGCCCTTAGGTCTTAACGACCAATTAAGTCTTAATGAGGTTCTGATGTAATCCTTTGTCCAATTAATACCACTCAATTACCTTCTATTCTGTATTTAAGCTGGCCCTCCTCCTCAGCCCTTTGTCCGGGCGTCTGGTTACACCGGTGGCTGCGTCCACCCATACCAGGATGATGACCATGTATATGCATTTATAATATTGGTATGTACTTTATGGTATTGAATGTACTGTTGGGTTTGTACTTGGCGGGTTTTTTTACTGTTGTACTGTGCTATTCAATTAGAAATGCTCTAGTTACTTAAAATATGTATTATTATATATCCTAGGATACCCGGATCAGTGGAATGGTCACATTATTTGTTTTCACACACTTGGGTTCTGAAGAAGCCTAATTATAGGCGAAACGGTGAGGCCTTTCTCAGACCGTTGACCCATTTCCCTCTCTGACCGTCCTATGAAGAATGTATTATTGATGTGACATTTATCTATGATTTCCTTTGGGACTTTTCATGGCCAGAGAGTGCACACATAGTGACCAACAACTATTTGCATTCCACTTCTCAGTTGACTTTTGGATGAACATTTACTTTATCATATGAAGACTATTTGAAGAATAAACCATTGAAATATACCTTATATACCCGTCTCTTTTGACTCCTTGACCGTCCTCTCAATTACCTTGCCTAGGAATTTGAAACCAGGCGGTAACTGGAGGTAACTGAAGGATCTAAATTCGGCTTTTTCAGTAGTGGACAAACCACTGCCACTTTCAGCCCTTCTGGAAAAACTCCTTGCTCAAGGGAGCTATTGATAATGTCCATCAGAGGGCCTCGTAACTCCTCACGGCAGTCCTTGACCAACCAGGAGGGGCATGGATCAAGGGAACAAGTGGTTGACTTCATTCTAATAAGAATCCTGTCAACAGCTTCTGCATCCAGTGCAACAATCTAACTGAAGGCAGGCCTGGCGAGTGGTTGTGGGACTTCAAGCTCGGCCACTGTATCTAGGGTGGCGGGGAGATCATGGCGAAGCAGCAAAATCTTGTCTGCAAAAAACCTATTAAAAGCCTCCGCTGTAACATCCGAAACCATGGAATTTAGGACAGTAGGGGCTGGATTTGTCATAGATCGAATAATTCTGAAAAGTTGGGCTGGGCAAGAATTTGCAGTCGCTATCAAAGAGGCATTTTCTTTGCTTCTTTGATAGCATACTCGTAGGCATCTGCACTTGCCTTATAAGCTGATTTTGCTTCTTCGTCATGAGTTCTCAGATATTGTGGAACTCTATGCTAAGCAGGCTGGTCAGAGGATTGATATCCATGCCAGGTATAGATGATAAACACAAACTAGACACAGGGTGGCACATAACAATTTCTTCAAGTCTATCATATACTAAACATAAATATGTGACTCAATGATGTATCTGGGATATTATCACGCAAAGCTCCAAAAACAGATTTTGCTGTTGCAAACCATCTTACTTGAGACTGGAGTAAGTGTGCCGAACCTCTCTTTCTATCACACCAAGTCTAAATGAAAGTGCTTTGAGATAGATGAAGGTATATTTACCTTACTGCAGCTGCAGGAATGTTAATCCTCCATTCATTGCCCTTCTTCACATATGCCTTCTAGAGTTGTGCACGGAACTCCAGTTTCCTTTGTTTCTTTTGTGTCTTTTGTTTCTTTGGGAGCACAGAATAGGAAGGCTCCTTCCGCTATGAAAATCAGCTCTGTTGAGAAATAGCGCAAAATAGTATGGTTCAAAGATGGATTCTTGAATGTCTTCCTTCCTGTGTAGAGATTTGTAGTTCTTACTGGGAAAATTACTGTGTTTTGAGTAGTTATATAAACAATGTGTTAAGTATCTTTTCTCATGAGACTGGAGGTGCAGAACAGAACTGTTTATCCTCATGGGAAGCAAGGTCTCATGGGAAGCAAGGTTACTGAAAAGCATAACAATTCTGTAGATATAGGTGTGTTCTTTCTATATAGTACAGCCTACTACTGATGACTATATCCAATTATATTAAACAAGAAGGGAGGAGTTATAGTTGTTGTTTGAATACTATAAAAGTCCTCCATGTTAAGTACATCTTACTTTCTTCTTCTTCTTTGCTTTTTTTTTTACTGTGTGTGTTATTTTATTCAATAAAGTTTGATGCTTTCCTGGCATGTTTAAAAGCTACTGAATTGTCTCCTTTCCTATTTTTTCAAGAATACTCTTTCCACACTGCTCTAACATGCTCTGCTTACAAGCTCAACACAAAAGCAAGCAGGAGCATGCCCCAGTTTCTGGCCTGCTCTTCGCAATCACAGAGTAAGAGGTGCTTGGCTGCAGGCCCTGGCAGGCATGGGCGCTCTAAGCCTAAATGCCACATATGCACTCTCTTTGCAAGGAAACAGAGTGCAGAAGCACCCAGGCCTGCCAGGGCCTGCAGCCAAGCACCCCCTTTTGAGTAAAAACAGCAGGTAAGAAGAAGTTTCCTTAAGAAAATGAAATGTTTGATTAAGAGAGGAAGATCTTATCAGCGGCTTGATGCAGCCATGGAGCTCTGGACCGACTTTGTTTGTTTAGAAATATAAACCATTTTGAGAAAGAAAAACTTTCAGCTTTGCAGCCAGGTTTTCCTTCTATCTACCTACTGGAAATGGTAAAGACAGCTGATTGGGAGCAGTCAATAGCAGCAGAGAGAAGAAACCACCCATAACATGACACAATACATGTCTCTGGCCCAATACCACTGCAGAAGCAGCCTCATACCTATATGGCTGAAAATGCTTTGGAATCCCTAAAGTGGGATTTGCATATTTTCTTAAACTATTACTTCAATGCAACTTAAAGACTGGTTTGCAGTGAGTTTACAATGACATAATCAACACAGTACCCAGGCCTCATGCAATAACATCCCTGGTATATTTGATAATATAGTCCAACAAAACAAAATCCTGGTATCTTGATTTTTAGGTCTGTTCTTCGGTTTATTTGGGGCACTAATTCAGAAAATTTCATTGGATAGAACACATCTAGTTTCTTAGATGTGGTTATCATGCTTTTCTATGGGCAAGCAGATGGCAACTACTAAATGGCATATATTCTGTATCTCAAATCTACAGCTGATAGCAGAAAACTGCTGCCATTTTTGGAACCAGCAGGCCGAATATACCCAGAAAAAAGACTAAGCTTTAAGACATCAAAATGTGTGTTGGCCAGTGTAATTTTTAACACTTCTCTACAGCAAAATTATTTCCATTAATAATAATGAATTGAAACACATTATAATAGTGGCCAGAACAAATACAGAGATACTGAAAATTGTATTTGACCACAGTAAAGACTATGGGCCCCACAGTGTTTTTAAAACCCACAGAAAACATCTGTTTTCCCTCAATTAGGTTTTATTTATATGCATAGATCTCCTTTCCATCTAGGAGGAACCAAATCAGCTCTAAAGGAAGCTGAGAAAAACAAAGTATTACTGAAATGCTAATAGGAACCCTATAATGATTGCTATGGCTTTGCACTGTGTGTAAATAAAAACAAACAAAAACTTTTGCTTCTTCAAGAGATCAAGTTCGAATGAAATGAAAAGTGCCTGTTCATTCCTTTGCGGGATTATGAATTGGCAGTGTTATACCCATCTGCATTCATGATTGCATCTGAAGAGTTATCACAGAGCAAGACTATAGGAAGGTTTCCATGAGGGGAAAGAAATGATGAGAATGAAATCCCACACTGACTTCAATTGGTCTCATAAAATAAACTCCTTTCTGCAAATAGCTCCTCCTATTTCTTTTACCTGGGAAAGAAGAAATAAACAACACAGGCTGAACACCATAGGAAGGAGCACAACACAAATTTAAAATGCATAAAGGCACAGCAAGCGATACAGCCTAGTATATAAACTGTATGTTTTCCATGGAGAAATCATAAATGTTGGAGAGTATGGCTTGTTCAGAAGTGGCTTTTATATAGCTGTAATAAAGAATAAGGATGCTTTCATCTTCAGCCTGGTCATGAAGGTAAGAATGAGTACCATCTCTTGAGGCAGGGATGAGGAAATCAAGTCTCATGGATGTTTGCAATAAATCCCATCAGTTCTAGCTTGCCTCCAACAATGTACAGAAACAGTTGCAAAATAAATGGACTGTACACTTGAATCTTAGTGGTGAAAAATGCTTTGAGTTAGGATAATCTTTTTATGGTCTCCATGGTCATGTTGTGCAAGGTACAAGAACATGGCACATGATGGAGGACAGAGTCACAGGCTATTTAAGCTTGGCTATCCCTTTGTGGGAGTTTTTGGTTTTCACAACATAGCCTCCCCTTCTGCCTACCTCATACTGTATCTGAATAATATTGACAGCTCAGGATGGTGTCAATAAATAGAATGTCATGTGGCAGATTGAAGAGAATTTAAGATTTTGAAGTATGCTTCTGTAAGCTTTTGGCAAAGAATATGGTTCAGCAACTACAGATTCTGGGATCAAGGGAATGAAGCAAGAGCCTACCTTGAGTCTGAGCTGGGTATATTCTGCTCTCACCTATAAGGCCCTGTGAGTAGGCCAGATGGGGAACATCCTAACTATTGGATTATCTCAAGGGGGCACAAAACTATGGAAGTGAATAATTACGCAGAAAAACCAGTTATTTACTTAAAGCATTTTACCTCTCTCCACTGTACATTTTCTCCAATGAACATAAAGTAATATATATGCCTTTCTGCATACCTACATTAGTTTCACAAGATCACAAAATGATGTAGACCAGACTTAGAAGGAGTGAGAAACCTCTAGTCAGCCAGTGAGTTTTCATTGAGGACTAGCACTTGGATCTCCCATATTCATGTCCCAGACTGTTACAACTAGACCTCATGATTATTATAATCATGACAATTCCTGAAGACAGGCTTGAACTCTGAAAAGACATGGTATAACAGGGGTGGGGGACCAACATAATGCTGCTTCCCAGGTTACCTGCTGTTTACTGCTGTTGACAGTTGACGAAAAAGATTTCAGAGTGGTGATTTTTAAACAGGTAAAACAGGCTTCTCGTTTCATTTCCCCTTATGCAAGCCTCCATAATTAATTTATTTGTCAATCTTTAAACTTTTGAATCTTATTGGCAAACTCAATTAGAGTGGATCCATGGAAATAATACAATTAATATACAGGATGAATGTGTATGTCTTCTTGGATCCCATGCTGGAAGAAAGGCATGATGAATTAACAAGAATAAACAAGTCAATAAATCTACTCTAGTTGAGACTACCCATAGCTTTTAAGTCCTGATGTGAAATTCTTGGGTTCTTTTTAATGCAAACAACTTCACATTGTTACTTTTTAATCTTAAAATAGCCTATACTTTTCAATGACTCATTATTTAATTTCTTTCGGGGTGCTTCCAGACAGCGTCAAAATGCAAATTTAAAAACTGGGGCAAAAATCCAGGGACCTGACAGCAAGTTCACACACAGACCTCTCAGTCCTGGGGAAATGATTGTCTACCATCCTCACACTTTCCTTTGAAGCGAATCAAGCTGAAGGTGGAGGGAGGAGCAGGGGATATCCAGTGGAAATTTTTAAAAAATTATCTCCAAGATGTGCTGGACCTCATATGCACTCATGTGGAGATCTACATGTACATACAAGTTTCATAGTTTCCATGTTCAAAACAGCAATAAACAAAAAAAAAGAATTTCACTACTAACATTTAGCTTACAATTTATCTGCTCTTATGTAGAGCCCCCAGTGGTGCGGCAGGTTAAACTCCTAAGCTGCTGAACTTGCTGACCAAAAATTCAGTCATTCACATCCAGGGAGTGGGGTGAGCTCCTGCTGTTAGCCCCAGCTTCTGCCAACCTAGCAGTTTGAAAACATGCAAATGTGAGTAGATTATAGGTACCGCTTCAGTGGGAAAGTAATGAAGCTCCATGGAGAGGAGCACCACCCCAGAGTTGGACACAACTGGACTTAATGTCAAAGGGAAATATTTACCTTTTTGTTTAGAGCAAAAGTAGATAGAAAACAAAGGCATGTTAGTATTTATTGACTGATCTATCCACAGACAGGTACATAGATAGAATTTGGTTAGTGAAGTTCCAGTCTTCCTGTTCGTTATGTTTTTCTTCAGTAAAACTACCACTTTAGAACTCTGTTTTAGTGGAGTATTTAAGGACAGGCTTTTGTCACGCTTGCTGTTCACCCATCTTGTTTCCTGATCACTGTTCCCTGGAAAGTCCCAGAACCATTTAGTGAGAATAGAGAAAAGTATTTAGAAATGACAGACAAATTACTTCTTTGAGCCAAAAGCTGAGAGGGTCATATTATACAGGGGAAATGAAGCTTCTGTAGGAGAAAAGTGTTTATGTGGTTTGATCAAGGAAGTCCCTTACAGCAACATTGAAATGAAAGTGCTTGAGAAAAATATTAATCCCTAAGGCTTTCAACAATGTAATACTAAAAATAAGTGACATAATAAAGACATTAAAACACAGTCATGCCAGAGAGAGAGAGAGAGAGAGAGAGAGAGAGAGAGAGAGAGAGAGAGAGAGAGAGTATAATTCTTTACTGTTGAAAGCTTCTGCTACAAGTGGTCTGCAATTTGTTTGATTTAGTTGGCAATGAATCCCCAGAACAGAAGTGAGTGAAGTTCAAGATATAATGGTTTGTATACTTTATTTTTTGCTTTTTGCATTCTTATTTTTTAATCACTGAGAATTGTATTTAGTATTGGTGACCTAATTAAAACTGAGTAGTTTTTTGTTATAAGAGCTTTTCCAGTATGATTTTGCCTTTAGAGAAAAAACATGCCTCTTTTTGATTGTACCAGCTTTGCACAGTGAGCCCTTAGTCCCAGCACCCACTATACACATTATAATCTGTCAATGTTCAAATCTACACAATGGCATAGCAAAATGGTACTCCATATATAAATTTGCAAAATCAAATTGTGTGTGGGGGGAGTGGGGTGAGATGGGAGGCTGGATCCATTGATACTTGAACCCTCACTGAAGCTGCATCTATACTGTAGAGCAGGGGTGCTCAGAATGGTGATCGGGATCACCATGGTGATCTTTGGGCCTCATCCTGGTGATCTTGAGGGCCCTGACCAGGTTTTTTGCAGTTGGTCCTCTTCACGCACCCCTGCACGCTGCAAAGAAGTCCTCTGTCGTTGCTCCTCCCCGCTCCCTGCTCGCGCGCCGCCTCCAAAAGCTCCAGAGTCCAAGAGGCAGAATGGGCCCCCTCTTTTGGATTCCTCCTCCCTCCGTTCTTCTCCAGCCATTCAGAGTCGTAGGAGACCAAAGGGGCGGGCCTGGATGATGCGATGCATGGCTGGCCCCGCGCGCATGCGCAGAAGCACCCATACTGCCTCTTGGACTTCTTGTGAGCTCTTGGAGGCGGCATGCATCCTGGCGGCATGGGAATAGGAGCAATGATGGAGGAGGAGGACAAGGACGCGTTGGGGTCATTTCCTTACCGCATCTCAAAGGTCAGTCTTTTTACTTTGGGGTGGGTGCTTGATTGTTCTGTGGCATGTCTCTTTGTTTATTTTTAATGTTTAAAAATGGCCTTTTAGCTCCAAAGCCTCTCTGCTTGCTTTGTTCCTTGAGAAATATATGTTGGGGAATATGGAAATGTGGGAGAAATGGGGTGGTTGGATGTATTTTTGCATGTCCCTTTGTTTACCTTGCTGAGTATTAAATGGCCTTGCAGTTCAAAAGCCTCTCTTCTTACTTTCTGGCTGATAATATGTGTGGTAATATGGCAGTGTGGGAGAAATGGGGTGGTTGGATGTATTTTTATGCTCTGTTTTATATTGTTATTAAATTGAAATGTTTTATAACTTCATTTTATGTAAACTGCCCCGAGCCTGCTGGAAGGAGCGGTACATAAAAATGAATAATAAATAAAAATAAATAAATAAATAAGAAAATAGTTATACGTTTTACATTTCTGGGTAGGTGATCTTTGGGACTTGGTTTTTTAATCAGTAGCTCCCATGCTGAAAAAGTGTGAGCACCCCTGCAGTAGAGCTTTTTATGCCTCAAGGGGGTTGCTTTGGGAAGGGATAGAGGAGGCTGCCAAGGAAGAAAGAAGAGGAGGAGCTGCTGCTACCAGGCACCCACTTTTGTCTAATTTGTAAAGCCACCCACACACCGTGGCCTCTGCCTCAGGTAGATTGCAGCTTATCCCCATAAAACCCATTAGTTCCAAAAAAAGGTTGCTAATGATCCATTCTGGCTAAGGCTTCAGCTGGGTCCATTTTTGGTGATCTGGCAGCTGGATCACCAAATTTTCCCCAATCCCGAATCACCAAATGGAATTCTGCACACTCCTATTGTTGATATTAGGTAAGTAGGCCTGAGTTATAATCAGCCAGATATTCTATGTCATTGTGCAAGACATGAATATTTGCATGAAATGAATGAATAAAATATAGTTTCTTGGGCTTGCCGAATCAGATCTCTACATTCTGATGCAGCCTTTTCTTTCTTTCCATCAGTTTTGAGATGGATCACATATTTACTTTGCTCGGATACAGCTCAGAGGGAACCTCTCCTTCTATAGTCACTTTGTCTGTGTGTGTTCCTGAGACTATCCATCATAGCTATACATTTTCAGGATCTTAAGTATGTTAAGATTTTATCTAGTATTTTTTTTACTATTTGGCATCACAAACATGCTCATTTTATAGCTTCCTAACCTAGGCAATTCATGGGTTACACATCCAAATTACAAATGACTCATAGTTAAGAATGGGAGCGAGACAATAGGAAATGAGAGAAATGAATTCTTCAAAAGGGAAATTCACTTCTGAAAGAGTTATTGAGGGAAAAGCTATCTGATTGGTGAAGTTTTCTCACTAATCCTTGTTTCTACAACAAGCTATTTTTTTCAAAGTCCAATTATCATAGGGGAAAAAAGTGAAACGAAATCTTCTGAACAGACAACAAAACAAAACCCTTTCCCGTGCTATCCAAAGATAGCAAAAATATACCTCCTCCCACTGACAAAGAAATTCACTGTAAGGAGAAACGTACAGAGCTTATCTTGTTCATAACTTGGGGACTGCCTCTAGACTGGGATATAGGGGTGTGTGGAAGGACCTTATGAGCATATTAAAGATGAAGCAGGCTTGTTTTCTGCTGCTGTAGAGACTGCACACAGCCCTATATCCCAGAATATCAAGGCAATAAATCCCACAATATCTGCTTTGAACTGGGTTATCTGAGTCCACACTCAAAGAATGCGAGATTTTCTGCCTTGATATTCAGGGATATAGAGCTATGTGGAAGGGCCCTAGGATACAGACCAATGGATTAGGATAAGAGACTCCACCTGAATATTAGGGAAATCTTCCTGACAGTAAGAGCTGTTTGAGATTGGAACATGCTACCATGGACTATGATGGAGTTTTCTTCTTTGGAGGTTTTTAAACAAAGACTGGATGACCCCTTGATGGGAATGCTTTGATTGTGTGTTCTTGAATGGCGGAAGATTGCATTGGATGGCCCTCATGGTCTCTTCCAACTCTATCAATTTGTGGATGGATCTACACTGTCAAATTAATGCAGTTTGACCACTATTTTAACTGGAGTTGTAGCTTGTTGATGCATCAGCACTACTTGGGGTCCTTCCACACAGCCCTATATCCCAGAATATCAAAGCAGAAAGCCCTCAATATCTGCTTTGAACTGAGTTATCTGAATCCACACTAAGATAATGTAGGATTTTCTGCCTTGATATTCTGGGATATAGGACTGTGTGGAAGGGCCCTTGGAAGAGGTTAAAGATCTTGTAAAACTTACTTATTAGGTGATCCCACATTGTCCAAGTAAGACTGTCCTCCAAGTTTGATATACTGGCGGTGGGTATGTAGGTGACTATGGCGCCCTATTTTTGATCTGCATGTTCTCCCGCAGTGAGAGCATGAGTTTCCAGATGGAAGGTGGTCCCAGTTGGGTTTGGCTTGACGCGCCTTCTTCTTGGCATGTTTCTCTCTTTTGCCCTCCATTCATACCTCTTCAAATTCTACAGCACTGCTGGTCACAGCTGACCTCCAGCTAGAGCACTCAAGGGCCAGTGCTTCCCAGTTCTCAGTGTCAATGCCACAGTTTTTAAGGTTGGCTTTGAGCCCATCTTTAAATCTCTTTTACTGCCCTTCAACATTCTGTTTTCCTTTCTTGAGTTCAGAATAGAGCAACTGCTTTGGGAGACGGTGGTCAGGCATCCGGGCAATGTGGCCGGTCCAGCGGAGTTGTTGGCGGACCATTGCTTCAATGCTGGTGGTCTTTGCTCCTTCCAGCATGCTGACATTTGTCCGCCTGTCTTCCCAATAGATTTTCTAAAACTACAACTGCTATGATTCCATAATGCTGAGCCATGACAGTCAAATGGCTGTGAATATGCATCAATTTGACAGTGAAGATGCACCCAAAGATTCTAATATGTAAGTGACCAACTGCAATGATTTGTCCAAAGAGGAAGAGACCATGACCAAGAGATTACTGGGACCTGAGTTAACATTACTATGGAAATGCAGGTGCATATACAGTAGATCAGGAATCTGCTTCAATACATCACTCTCTTTTGCTAAGTGGCTGTCAGTAACATCAAAAGAATGCTGGCTCTTTGCTGCTAAAGTATACTGTTTTTTAGAGAATAAGAAGATAAAAACAGTAGAACCAAGGTCTATTACTCCCATCTTTCTTTAAAAGATAAAGAGGCACAAAGGTGATTGTTCTTACACATAACATACTTAGAAATACTAACACGGCCTTGCAGAACAAATGGATTTCTATCTTCTGAACCATCAAAGCTGTATTTCAGCTTTAGAGCAGAAACGAAACAAAACAAAAGTTTCCATTCTACAAGCAAAACAGCACAATTTCCAACAACATTTTAATTTTTTTCAGGAAAAAAGTTTACATTTATAGCTCTCTTCCCTTTATCAACGGAAAAGCACACTCCTTCATTTCTTTATAGGTGCCCATAAAAATAATCCACTGGAAAAATGGTGTAGTATGGTACATTAACCTTTACAAAGGTTTAGGAAATGACATTTGTTCAATAATTCACTTACTATCACTTCACAAGTCTTTGCTGGCTCACATCTCCTGATGAACAGGTTTGAATGTGTTGTGTTGTCAAGATCCTATCCATGTTTATGTTGTGGCTTTCTTCAAAACAAAGTTAGAAAGAACAATATAAAGTTTTTCCTTATGGTTCCCTTCTTCTTTTAGGTATTTCTCCTCTAAGGTTATTACCCAGGTAACTACAGTGTATGTAGAGATAAATGGCATATAAGCAATTTTGAATGCCAAGAAAGTGTTTTGTCTGAGGGGAAAACTCTTGCTAGAAGTGAAACTTAAGAGACCCAGTTGCTGAACTCCTGTCAATATCAAAATTGAGAGAGAGAGAGAGAGAGAGAGAGAGAGAGAGAGAGAGAGAGAGAGAGACCCTTGCAATGCAGTGGGAGGTTAGAGGCTTGTTAGGATTTAGTGATTGTTGACAGGTAGCAAGGTTAATCACTAGGCCATTCAAGAGAGATTTCAGTAAGAGCTTTATTACATGAACCTACTATTCAGCTACCAAATTATCTTTGATAGTGGATACATACTGGGGTTTTGTGAGTTTTCCAGGCTGTATGGCTATGTTCCAGAAGCATTCTCTCCTGATGTTTCACCCACATCTATGGCAGGCATACTCAGAGGTTGTGAGGTCTGTTGGAAGCTAAAACAGCCTTTCTCTCCTGGCGAAGCCAGGAGAGAGAGGAATTTGCCCCCTCCACTGGAGAAAGAGGAGGTTCAGTGTTGGACCTATCAGAGACAGGGGGCGTGGCCTTACTGGGGAAGGCCAGCCTCCTCAGAGCTCATTCCGAGCTCGGACGTCGAGGAGCTCGGACGGAGACCAGCAATGGTCTCCGCAGGTAGGCCCTTGGGGGGGGAGGGGGGCTTTTTGGTTCCCCCTGTCGGGTGAAGAGGCCATGGGGTTGTGGCTGTTGCCCTCCCCGTAGCCGGCCCGCTCCTTCCGTGACCGCCCGCTTGTAGGGCCTGGCCGCGGGGTTGCCTGGTGCGGCAGCCGCGCGCGCTCAGGTGAGCAGCGGCGGCGGCCCCCTTTGGCATCGGAGCGGCTGGCGGGAGGCGCCTTGCTTCCCTCCCGCCTGCCCCCCCTTCCTTCCCCTCGTGCAGGCTTACCTTGCCGGGGAAGGCCTGGCTGCCCTGCTGTGTCCGCGCGCTCGCGTGGGCGGCCCTCCTTCACTCACTTCCCTTGATGGCGGGCGATGCGCTTGGGCCGTGACGGGGGATTCTTTTCCCCTTCCCGCCCAGCGTGCTCGGCGAGAGGCCGTCCTTGGGGCGTGAGGTTGAGTGGCAGGCTGGCTAGCTCGGCTTGATGGCTGCTCACAGGGCTTGGCAGGCTGGGCCCCTTTCCCTTCCTGCCTGGCGTGTTCGCCAGGTATGGCATACATTGGGGTGGGGGTAACTTGAAGCATGGGCTCGGCCTGTTGCCATAAAGGCCCACCCCCTCCTTATTTAATTTCATTGGGTTACCCCCTTCCATTGGATGGCAAGCAGCAATTCCTTGGGCAGCTCCTCATGGGGTTTGTGCCCCAGACCTCCTGTGGCCGCCATTTTGGCTGCATGGCGCCTGCCCTTCATGGGTGATTAGTGACCATTTGGTAGGCCGGACTGGGTTCCGAGCGGCCATTTTGTTTGGGAACAGTTATATTCTGGGTCATATGGCTGTGTGGAAGAACCCTAAGATGGCAACCCCAGGTACTATACTATCTGTGACCATTGTTCCTGTATGGATTCATGGTACATTAATAACTCATGAGGATAATCTTTCATCTTCTTTTATATTATTATTATTAATTATAATAATAAATGGGAGCCCCAAAACCAGCTTTACTCTATACTTTTTATTTCCCATATTGGGCCAATGTAAGAAAGAACTTTTACTCCAGCCTTTGACATAGCTCCTGCTGCCAGGGGCTGTGTTAATGTAAGGTGAGGTACATCATGTACAGGGACTAAATATAGGGACTAGTAAGGGGGACAATAACGCGGACAATGATAAAGAAGATGAAATAAAATTTATAAATCGGCATTAAGAATTATAAAGACCACATTTAAATAGATAAATAAATGTTAATGGGAAACGGATATATATCATATATTATAAGTTGAATAAAATATTTCATTGAATGTTGAATGAATTAATGAGGGGTATTTTTGGAGACCAGACTGGTAGCAACAGGTGATAACTGCCTGCTGTATGGTTATGTCATGGTATGCCAGTTAGAACGGTAGTAAGGAGAAGGGAGGAGCAGTATTAATGGGAATGTTAATGATCATAGCTGGCAAGTATGAATTCAGTCGGCATGGTGTACACACGTAGGTGTTACTGGATATGCGCACATTTATGTACATCCAGGCGCAGGCACGCTCATGGCCGATGTAGTTATACTAATAATAACAACATATGTCAGATACAATAAGGGATATTTGATCTCTATTATAAATTGAGACTTAAAGGACCTTTCTATGGATGTGAATGATATTGTTAGGGGCATTCACTTAATGTTGTAACACATAAAATTTATTTAAGAACACAAGGAGAATTTATTGATGACCGCAAGATGGTTGCTGCCATGCGGCATTCTCCCGTAGCCTTTGCGCCAGACTCGAGAGTTGGGAAACACATGAGATATTTACGACCGCAAGAAGGTCAATTCTAGTAAGCACATTTTCTCATAGTCTCAGTGGAGATGTGCGAAGTAGATATTTTCCTTAAGAAACACATTTCTCTTTAAAAGACCAGTTCAAGTTTTAAAACATAAGAAGATTAGTTAATATGAATATAAGAAAGGAACCTGTGTTATTCATCCTCAATGCTAGGCACGGCCTGTTATTTTCTACTCGTTCGGCCTTTGCCTGCACGGCAGATATGGCTGTACTAAAAATTATCGTAAAAATCAATAATAATAATAGGAATAAGAATAAATAAATAAAATGAATGACTAAACAAATACTTAGCTCTTTGGACCGCTCCTCATAGGGCATTTTAGCCTTGAATATACTTTGTGACTGGACATAAGCCGTGGGAGTACAGACCATTGGGGTCAGGCGTAGGAGCACACCCTCTCAGCCTGTACGAAGGCTAGAGAGTTTGAAAACACACAATTTCCTAAAGATCATAGAAGACACTTCATTAATTCCCAGGTTTCTTGGAAGAACGTATGGCCAGGTGGATGAGGCATACCCTCTCAGCCTTTCTAAATGGCTGGGGAGTTGAATAGTGCATTTTCTTTAAAAACAAAGAAGAATAGTCATTTGAGTCACAACCTCTCAGCCTTAGCAATGGCTGGAGGTTTTGAAAGCGCGTTTTCATCAAAGTGCAAGAAGATTAGTTGTTTGAGTCACATCCTCTCAGCCTTATAAATGGCTGGGGAGTTTTTTATTTTTTTAAAATATATTTATTGGGGTTTTCCCATAAACAAACAAACAGTGAAAGTGGGGGAACAGTCTCAGGGACAGGACAGTAGGAAAAATAAAGGAGAGGCTGAGTATGGTGATGGGAGAGGGGGGGTAGAGGGAGTGGGAAGGGGTGGTGGTGCTGGGGGGGGTGGCAAGGGATGGGGGGGTAGAAAGGGGTAAGGGTGGTGGGCGGTGAAGGAGGCTGCTTGGTCCGGGTTCTGGGAAGGCTAGTGATGGGTAATGGTGATGGGAAGAGATAAAGACAGGAATAGCTTGTTTCCTTCTAGGGTCCTTGTTCATGGGTGCTCCTTCGTGTTCTCTTGCAGTCTCCCTCCTTGTTGAGCTGGTCACTTCATTTTTACAGGTCTTCTTTCTAGGCTCCTTTTTCCTTCTTTTTTCCGAGACGTGCCTTCCTAACCCTCTGTATCTGAGAGCAATCTGTTGTTTTTAGCTTTTGTTCTTTTGAAAGAACTTTTGTTTTTTCCTGCAGCCTCTAAAATCTTTCCAGCGTTTGATGCCCATTGTCCGTTCCCTGTCTTCCAGCGTAGCTGGACCCGTGCCCCTTCACGTCCTCCAACCTCCATCCTAGCCGTTCTCCCTAGGCGATTCGAGGCCTTCCGTGTCCATCCCCGGGATGCCACATCTCGCAGGCCTGAAATACGCCTCAAGAGAATAAGGGCAGCTTTTCTTCAGGTTATTCTTCCTTTCTTGCTGGGTTGTTCCCGTCCAGCTCTCTTCCTAGTGGGCTGCGTCCCATTCTTTTGCCGTCCTTCTTAGCTGCATCCCGGCTGGGGTTTTGGGGTGTTGCAGTGACCTCTTGGTTCTTCCCCTCTTCTCTTTCTTGGGGAGCAGAGGTGTTAGGGCTCTTCGAGGTCATTCCTGCAGCATCCAGCAGGTCTGCCTCCCTACTTCTGGGGTGTGGTCCTCTTTCCTCTGATCCTGCCCACGGCTTTACGTTCTCCTTCCCTCTCTCCTCTCCACCTGCACATATTGTTGCGCTGGACATCCCCCAGAGTTATTTCCTCCTCTTCTGATCCCTCTTCCTGTCTCATCCTCCGCTCTTTTACTCTTGAGGTGTACATTTTTTATTTATTTGTTGTTTGTTTACTTGTTCAGGTATTCACTTATTTAGAATGCCTTTCCTCCCTGTTGTGTATTAGAGAGAGGGCTTTGGGTTGCTCCACCTCCTGTCTATTCCCCCCTTTAGCCCCGCCCCCTCGGCTGGGGAGTTTTTTAAAAGTGTGTTTTCTTTAAAACATAGGAAGATTAGTTGTTTGAGTTACACCCTCTCAGCCTTATAAAGGGCTTGGGAGCTTGAAAAGCGTGTTGGCTTTAAAACGTAAGAAGATTAGTTGTTTGAGTCACACCCTCTCAGCCTTATAATAGGGCTTGGGAGTTTGAAAAGCATGTTTTCTGTAAAATATAAGAAGATTAGCTGTTTGAGTCGCACCCTTTCAGCCTTGTAAAGGGCTTGGGAGTTCGAAAGGCGTATTTTCTTTAAAAAATAAAAATAAAAATAAAATTAAAATAAATAAATAAAAAGAAGAAGAAGGCTACTTGTTTGAGTTACACTCACTCAGCCTTATAATAGGGCTTGGGAGTTTGAAAAGCGTGTTTTCTGTAAAACATAAGATGATTAGTCGTTTGAGTTACACCCTCTCAGCCTTATAAAGGGCTTGGGAGTTTGAAAAACACATTTTCTTAAAAACATAAGAAGATTAGTTGTTGAGTCACACCCTCTTAGCCTTATAATGGCTTTGGAGTTTGAAAGCGCGTCTTCTTTAAAACATAAGAAGATTAGTCGTTTGTGTTACACCCTCTCAGCCTTATAAAGGGTTTGGGAGTTCGTAAGGCGCATTTTCTTAAAACATAAGAAGAGTAGTCGTGTAAGTCACACCCTCTCAGCCTTATAAGCGGCTGGAGAGTTTGGAAAGCACGTTTTCATTAAAACATAAGAAGATTAGTCGTTTGAATCACACCCTCTCAGCCTTACAATGGCTAGAGAGTTTCAAAGGCGCGTTTTCTTTAAAACATAAGAAGATTAGTCGTTTGAGTCACACCCTCTCAGCCTTATAAACAGCTGGGGAATTTGAAAAGCATTTTCTTTAGAACATAAAAAGATTAAGGTTTGAGTCGCACCCTCTCAGCCTCAAAAGGGCTGGAGCGTTTCAAAAGCACATTTTTCTTTAAAACATAAGTAGTTTAATCATTGGAGTCACACCCTCTCGGCATTAAAAACGGCTGGAGAGTTTGAAAAGCGTGTTTTCTTAAAACAGAAGATTGGTCATTTGAGTCACACCCTCTCAGCCTTATAAACGGCTGGAGAGTTTGAAAAGCGCGTTTCTTTAAAACAAAAGTTTAGTCGTTTGAGTCACACCTTCTCAGCCTTAAAAACGGCTGGAGAGTTTGAAAAGCGCGTTTTCTTAAAACAGAAGACTGGTTGTTTGAGTCACACCCTCTCAGCCTTAAAAACGGCTGGAGAGTTTGAAAAGCGCATTTTCTTAAAACAGAAGACTGGTTGTTTGAGTCACACCTTCTCAGCCTTATTAACGGCTGGAGAGTTAGAAAAGTGCGTTTCTTTTAAAAGAAACAGAAGATTAGTCGTTTGAGTCACACGCTCTCAGCCTTACCCGGCTGGAGAGTTCAAAAAGCGCATTTTCGTGAAAATAGATGAAGGTTGGTTGTTGGGTCGCATCCTCTCAGCCTTATAAACGGTTGGAGAGTTTGAAAGCGCATTTTCTTTGCAACTTAAGAGGATTAGTCATTCTTTAAAAACAAAGAAGAATAGTCATTTGAGTCACACCCTTTCAGCCTTATAAAGGCTGGAGAGTTGGAAAAACGCGCTTTCTTTACAACATAATAAGATTAGTCATTTGAGTTACACCCTCTCAGCCGTATAAAAGGCTGGGGAGTTTGAAAAGCCCATTTTCGTAAAACAGAGAAGTTTAATTGTTTGAGTCATACCCTCTTAACCTTACACAGTTGGAGAGTTTTTAAGGCGCGTTTTCTTTAAAACAGAAGAAGGTTAGTTGTTTGAGTTACACCCTCTCAGCCTTATAAACGGCTGGAGAGTTCGAAAGTGCTTTTTCTTTAAAATAGAAGAAGATCAGTCGTTTGAGTTACACCCTCTCAGCCTTATATACGGCTGGGGAGTTCGGAAAGCGTGTTTGCTTTAGGATAGAAGAAGATTGGTCATTTGAGTCACACCCTCTCAACCTTATAAATGGTTGGAGAGTTTGAAAGTGTGTTTTCTTTAAAGCAGTATAAGATTAGTCTTTGAGTTATACTCTCTCAGCCTAGAAATGGCTGGGGAGTTTGAAAGCGAGTTTTCTTCAAAATGAAAGAAGAATAGCCGTTTGAGTTACACCCTCTCAGCCTTATAAACGGCTGGAGAGTTTGGTAAATGTAGTTTAGCCTTTGGCAGATGCGTCCAATACATACAACGGATGCTCATATAGTTATTTTTAGCTATTGGTGTCATTCACATGTGGCTGACACTCAGGTACCCACCTTTGATGTTTTTCAGTAATGAACACTTGGCAGAAATGGGAGCTCAAGAGAGTCCCTATTGCCAGCACTTGACTCTGCCCCCTTTGGTGGGGGTTTTTAGGATCGAGGGAAACCATGAGGACTAGTTTCTTGATATAGGCCTCGCTTCCATTACCGGTGGGAATGGAAACATAAAGAGGCTGTCTGGGAGGATGTGCCCTCGTGGCTTATGCCCAACGGGTACCTTCAGGGATGTGTAGCAAACCAGGTGATATTGATCTGAACCCTAAGGTTGGGGTCATATTATAGGCTACACAATTTTCTGAATCGGTAGGCATGGCCCATAGGTCACAGTCCGTGAGTCGGCCATCATTCAACAGCCCAGTTGAGTGGGAAGTGTGGGGATGGCTTTAAAAGGGCCATGTAGAGTGACTCGGGCCTATCTGATGGTAGCGACCAGCCGTCAGGGGGTCCTACATTTCATGTTGGCCAGCATTTGGGCCTTGACTCCACTGGTTTTCCGGAATGGAGTGGTAGACGTGGTCTACGGCCGACTTGCATTCACGGTGTTTTGCCCCCTGTTGGTTTGAGGCGCTAGCTGGTGCTGGCGGAGTTGGTTATCCACAACTGGGGGGTAACGGCCTTGGCTTGCAGACGGGCAAAGCGTCTTATAGGCCCGAGCAAATTCGTACTGTTTGGCTGGCATGGCCCCACATACACATCGTCCGGTCCGCCAAAATGCCGTCTTGTTGGTGGTATGGCGTGTGGAGATGTGAGAGTCCTCATAAAGTGGGGAACACGAAGGGGGCCATGCGTTAAACAGTATGGGGGTAGCAGGCTACCTCCTTTATCCAGGGCTCGCGACAACGTATTGTTTGCTGAGCAGTTGGATCGTAATATCTGAACCGGGCAACTTTCCGTTTCATCTGAAGTAGGATAGGGGGTGTTAGGAGTCTTGGTGGGTGATGGGGGCTAGGTGGACACCTGCCCCCCTGTGGCAGAAAATAGCTAGGGAAAGCCCATAGTCGGTGTGCACCTAAGGCACCTCCTTCAGGGGTGAGGGCCATTAACTTAAACACTCACCTTAAAGTTCAAGGTGAGTGGTGAATAAAGTGAAATGGCCCTGGAATGGAAGAGGCTGATCTCATGATCTTGAGAACAGACCTCTCATTCATTTCCCTTAAAGGGTTGCCCTGGTTGGATTATCAGGGAATCCAGGTGTTTCGCCCGAAAAATTGATATCGTTAGCCGAGGGGACATGATACCTCGGCTGGGATACACCTTGATTCCTGACACCCGCTGAGTTAGACTTAAGGAAATTTAAATAGGTAACTTTAAATAAAAGTTGCTCAATTTGAACCCAATATTTTGTGTCTCGTCTCTTTTGTTCAGGGGGTTGGAGGGCAAATGGCATTTATATATCTGTGAAAGGTCCAAGGTGGGAGAAAGAATTATTGTCTGTTGGAGGCAAGTGTGAATGTTGCAATTTACCACCTTAATTAACATTGCAAAGCCCTGTTGGGAAATGTTAGCTGGCCCTGGCAGTTTCATGTCTGAATTTCCCCTGTTTACAGAGTGTTTTTCTTTATTTACTGTCCTAATTTGAGAGTTTTTAAATACTGGTAGCCAGATTTTGTTTATTTTCATGGTTTCCTCCTCTCTGTTGAAATTGTCCACATGCTTTTGGATTTTAATGGCTTCCCAGTGTAGTCTGACATGGTAGTTGTTAGAGCGGTCCAACATTTCTTTGTTCTCAAATAATATACTGTGTTCAGTTTGGTTCATCAGGTGGCGCTGCTATGGCTGACTTATCTGGTTGAATTAGTCTGCAGTGCCTTTCATGTTCCTTGATTTGTATTTGGGTGCTGTGTTTAGTGGTCTCTATGTAGACGTTCACAGCTGCCTGGTATGTGGTAGATTAATATCATAGTTAGATAAATATGGTAAATTGTCCACAAGCATTTGGGCAATTTCAACAGAAAGGAGGAAACAATGAAAATTAACACAATCTGGCTACCAGGTTTGTTTTTTTTTTTTAAAAAAACCCCTCTAAAATCAGGAGAGTAAATAAAGAACAACACTCAAAAAACAAGGGAATTCCAGACAAGAACCAATCAGAGCCAGCTAACAACTCCCAACAAAGGATCTCCAGGCAGCAACCAGACAGGCTTTGAAGCTGCAAGGCCATTACATGCTAATCAAGGTGGCCAACTGCAACATTCACACTTGCCTCCAACAGACAAGAGTTCCTTCTCCCATACTGGACATTCCACAGATATATAAACCTCACTTGCCTCGTTTTCCAACAGGCCCTTCAACCTCTGAGGATGCTTGCCATAGATGTGGGCAAAACGTCAGGAGAGAATGCTTATACAACATACTGTAGCTATACAGCCTGGAAAACTCACAGCAACTCAGTGATTCCAGCCATGAAAGCATTTGACAACACATTGGATACATACTGTATTGAGCATCTTCAATGTTGCACTCCTTTTTAGTACTTTACTGACATTATGCTAACGCAGAAGCAGAAGGGACCCATAACAGCATGGCAGGTGATGGGGATGTTGTGAGATTGGGAACTATTGATGGGTTTTACCCAATTACAGCTAGGGAGAGTTATGGAGGGGAGGCAGAATGGCAATGGGATGCATTTGGCATTGTGTGGTAGGAACTGTTAACAAAGGTGCAATGTGGATTTACCAGTCTTGTGCAATAAAGTCTGAAACTTAATGGCAGTGGCAGTCCAGAATCAGTCAACACCACAGTGACTTGGAAGTCAATAGCTGCCAGTACCTAATAGTTTACTTTATTAATCAGAGAGCTTTATGCATGGAAGGAGCATGTGATTGATTTTTGTTTTGTTTTACACGATTTCTAATCTAAATAGGATTTGTGTCTTCTACAGAGTTTTAGAGTTATTTGCTTTCAATTGCCTTTTATGACCAGTAAAACACAAGGTATGGAGAATTTGCACTTGTTCTACAGAGACACCAGTTGGAATTGCATGACATTTGACAGTTGCAGCTGAGTGCAGCTGAGTGCAGAGTATGCAGTAATGTGCTTTTTATGCTGCTTATCTTAAATAACATCTTCGCAATCACACTTACACACCAGACATACACAGTGAAGAAAAAGTTCTGTCATTCTGACCAACCCCCCATTCTAAGCTACTCCCGTTTCTGTTGATGTCTATGCTTTTTGAAAAAGAGATCACTGTATAACAAACCATCTAGTACATTCAACTAGAAAGTATGCCTCCATGGGTTATGTTTCCTGCCAATTATTCAAACCTCTGTATACAAGGAGAAACGCTCTATTTTCCTGAAGAAAATGTTTCCAAGCTCTAGTGTTTGATGAAATATTATTGTTGTTCAAATGTGGGCAGAGAGATGGAAAACCTCTATTTTGAATATTGAAAGTCGTATTTTTTCATCCCCACCAAGCCTTTTTAGACCAACCTGTGGTCTTGGCAGAATGACAGCAGAACTAGGCTAACTACTTTACACGATTTTGTTACAGGCTTGCCTAATCCCAAACTAAACTTCAGGCTTCTGAAAATCTGCAAATTCCCCACCGAGCCTGCAAATACTTTGATTAATTGCACTATGTAACAAAATTTGAAGTATTTTCTCTTCCATGTTTGAAAGTGTTGTTCCTGTTTAATTGTGTGGTACTTACTTTGAAAGTAAGTACTACACCTGATGCTCAGGTGTCGGCGGTGGCCGGGAGGATCTTTGCACAACTCAAACTTATGTGCCAGCTGCAACCATACCTCATGAAGTCTGACTTGGCCAGGGTGGTCCATGCCTTGGTTACATCCAAACTGGACTATTGCGATGCACTCTAAATAGGGCTGCCCTTGAAGACAGCCTGGAAGTTTCAATTGGTACAATGGGCAGCAGCCAAGCTCCTTACTGGAGCAAACTATAGGGAGCATACAATGCTCCTATTAAAATAGCTTCATTGGCTGCCGATATGTTGCCGAACCAAATGCAAGGTGCAGGTCTTGGCCTATAAAGCCCTAAACAGCTTGGGGCCCATCTATCTCCGCATTATATGAACCGGCATGAACTCTAAGATCTTCCAGGGAGGCCCTCCTTTTGCTCCCACCACTGTCACAAGTATGGTTGGTGGGGATGGGAGGGCCTTCTTGGTGGTGCCCCCCCATCTCTGGAACACCCTTCCAAAGGAAATAAGAAAGTCCCCGTCCCTCCCCTCCTTTCCTAAGAGCTTGAAGACCTGGTGGTTTCAACAAGCCTTTGAGAATGACCAGTTTTAGCTCAGCCTCAAACATTGTTGAATATGGCCTTATACTTACTACCTATTACCCCGGTCATCCCGCTAATAGGTTCTGGACATAAGCAGCCACAGACCCGTACTTGCTATTGTTGTTAGCCTGTTATAGCACTGTACTTAATTCCCAGTCCCCTCATATTTTTGAGTTTGCACTAGCCTTGGCCTGGCCTTTTAATTACTCTGAACAGGCAGGATTATTTTAATATATGTGTGTCTTATTGTGATAATTTAATGCTTATTTTGTTTTGTTAATTTTTATGTCATGCTGTTTACCCTGTATGTTTCGGTGATGTTACTTGGA
The DNA here is from genome assembly GCA_030556195.1 of Anolis apletophallus. Classification (NCBI taxonomy): domain Eukaryota; kingdom Metazoa; phylum Chordata; class Lepidosauria; order Squamata; family Anolidae; genus Anolis; species Anolis apletophallus. The sequence goes on from JARBWK010000004.1 coordinate 100,119,785, forward strand.
AACCTCTTTGAGTCCCCCTTGGGGAGACAGAGCAACATATAAATAAAGTTGTTGTAGTTGTTATACTCCAGAATCTTCATTTTTGTGGCTGCCATGAACTATGTTGAATTGGTTGAGACTCTATGAGATAGTCATTGAAAAGCTATATCAAAATGTGCTGCAGGGTGTCATTCAAAAACAAAGTTTTTGCAGCTTAATAAACTCCCCCCCCCCATGTTTTTATGATAGAACTAATTAGAAAATTACATGTATAACCCAGGAACAAAATTGTGTTACATAGTGTTATATTCTCCATACCCTGCTAGTGGAGAAAGCTCCTCCTGAATTCATCTCCAAAAAGATTGCATGCTATTCCTGATGTTGAATTTAACTATCTACTTCCCTGCAACTTCCCAACTCCTTCAGCCTTACAAAACTCCAAAGAGGGAGGGAGAGGGAGGGAGGGAGAGAGGGGGGAAGAGAGAGAGAGAGAGAGAGAGAGAGAATAAGTCACTGATAGTAAACCAGTTTAATTGGCCACTGCCCTCTCTTTTGGCTAACAATCTCACTCCTCCAATCATCTCGAGAACAAAGAAGGAGGTTTAAAAAAAACCCTCTGGCTCAGCCTTCTCCCCCAGTGCCACAGTGTTACTGCTGGGTTGACTTTACTCTCTAGCCCCCATTCAGATAAGCAGGCAAAAATAGCCCTTCCCTGAACGGTTTCTTTCTTGTAGGAAATTTACAACCTGACTCCTTTCTCTTCTAGCAAGCATTGTACTAAAAGCAACCTCTAACTAAAGAAAGATCTACTGTGATTATAGTTCAAGTCCTTTCTCTGTAATTGTACAACTCATTCTCACCTGCAATAACTTGATTCCAGAAGCTCATCAGGCTTCATCACTACTTGGAAACAGAATAGATGCAAAGACCCAAAGTTCTGAATGTAAGCTATTGAACATTATAACAGAATTATACTTTATATTGAAACATTGATTTCTGGTGTCCATCTGCATACATTTTTTTTAAAAAAAATGAATAAGTTGATATTACTGAGTTTTATAACTACTAATAATTTATAACCATGTTGCCCAAAATCTCAGGTTTTTCCCAGTGTGTGATAGTTCCTAATTAGCTCAATGAGGTGGATCTAGACAGCCCATTTATTGTGAAAACTTGTGAAATAAAAAGGGACCTGTCCAGACAGTGTTCTGGCCAAACCAGAATTAATCCACCATAAACAAGGAAAACCCTGGTTTGTGGCAAATTGATTTGATAATGCGCTGATTCCGCACCTTCTTGAAAGCTGCGGGATAAACTCACTACTTCCAGTGTCTGAACTGCAGAATATTGCAGTCCAGACAGTATGCCCACAGTTTTCCGGGCTAAATTAGCCCAGAAAACTCTGGGAATACCAACTCCCTTCCCCCAAAACCCTCCTAAACTGAGTTTTAAAAGAAAATAACTCACCCGGCCTCCATGGGATGTCTGCCAGAGTTCTCTTGGTGCTTACAAATGATGCACCAGGAGAAAAGGAGCGGGGAGGAAAATCAATCTCCCCCCCCCCCCCCCCTTCTCCTGGCACCTCATTTGTACACACCAGGAGAATTCTGGCAGCTGTCCCATAGATCCTGGGTGACTTCTTTTCTTTTTAAATTCAGTTTAAGGGGCTTTTGAGGAGGGGATTACAGTGTCCTGTTGTTGAGCTGGGAAGTTCCAGTACAACATCTAGACACCCCAGAAAGCAGGCATATAGCCAGGGAGGGCTAAGGGGGCTTCAGCCCCCCCCCCCCAAATTCTCAGGGTGGTCCGCAAAAAGGCCTTACTGGTACATTATTTAAACTCTTATGTTTATTCATATCATGATCTGATCACCATGCTCATTATATCCCACATTAATGGGGTTATTGGGATAACAATACAAAAGGTTTGCTAGGGTAGACCCTCTTCCACCCCGTCTCAGCCCCGAAGCAAACTCAGCCCCCCGAATCAAAATCCTGGCTACGGCCCTGCCAGAAAGCATGAACTTCCTGAGGTGTGTATGGACAGAGCCCCAGGAACATTCATGTTTTTTAAAAAATACAAATGCTTCTGGGAAAAAAGCCCTTTCTGGAAATGCCCTGAGACATGCACAGTAGGAGTATCAGGAGGTGTCTGGGTGTCTTAATTAGTCTTAAGATTAGGACAAAGGGTGATGGGTGCATCTTGATGATCTTGCACTTCAGGTTATATTTTACTCCTCAGTGAGGTGAGGATTCTGGCAGGGTGCTACTCTCTGCTTATTGTGAGAGTGCAGGCCAGAAATGTGTAATTATTTTGCATACTTTACTTGTGAATGGCCAAGGTGTGCGAAAGAGGATTAAAGTGCTGGCTTTAGCCTCTAAAGCCCTAAACTGTTCTGGCCCAGCTTACCTGTCTGAACATATCACCCTGTATGAACCATCGTGGAGGTTAAGATTGTTCAGAGAGGCCCTGGTCTCGGTCCCACCTCCTTTGCAGGCGCAACTAGTGAGAATGAGAGACAGGGCCTTCTCCGTGTTGGTCCCTTGTCTATGAAACTCCCTCCCTAATGAAATCAGATCAGCCCCTTCTTTCCAGACCTTCAGGAAAAACTTAAGACGTGGCTTTGGAATGAAGCTTTTGACATGTTATTGGAGCAGTATAATAAGTGACCACAATTCAATGTGATTGACAAATGGAGCGACACTGGATTATGTTTTTGTATGGCATGATTTTAATTAAAGTTTTAATAATTCATGTTTTAATTGTTTAGTTTTTATTGTAATTGTTATTTGATATATGTGCATGGCATTAAATTGCTGCCTGTTGTAAGGCTGCCCTGAGTCCCCTCCAGGGCGAGAAGGGTAAATAAATAAATAAATAGTGTGAGTTTCAGGGGATATCCAAAGCAGAGACAAGGAGAACTCTCCAGATCATTTATTTGGGCTCCTATGGCATTTTATGTTTTGAACTGGAATGTATGGCGGTGTGGACACAGATAATTTATTTATTTATTTATTTTATTTATTGTTCCTTTTTGTATTCCGCTCCTCCCAGCAGGCTCGGGGCGGATGACAACAAGTATAAACGGGCAACATGTCACAACATGTCGACATGTGGCCCTACAATAAAAGCATAAAAACATAAAAACACAATTAAAAACATATTACATCACCACATGGGGTATGGAGGGACATACGACATAGTTCTTAACCCAGTACAAAGCAGATCTTGTGGGATTTCCTGCCTTGATGCTTTGGGCTGTGTGGAAGGCCCCTCAGTCTCTCTTCTGAGTGCAGTATGTGACAAACTGTGTGGCTTTTGGGCGCTGGTTCTAAAGTGAAGCACACAGGAAACATATTTATTTATTATTTATTTATATTTAAAGCATTTATATTCCACCCTTCTCACTCCGAAGGGGACTCAGAGCAGAGCACAATATATATATGGCAAACATTCAATGCTGGAATCAGCATTACTGCGAGCCAGTAAGTTGAAGGTGAACCCGGCGAAGACGGAGATCTTGTGGCTGGGCCGCCCGGGGGGGGGGGGGGTAGCGACCCAGTTGCCAACTTTCGATGGTGTGGCCCTCTGCCCTCAGCCATCGGTAAAAAGTCTAGGGGTCCGACTGGACGCCCACCTGTCCATGGAGGAGCAGATCGGCTGCACCTGCAGGACAGCATTCTTCCATCTCCGGTTGGCTAAACGCCTGGCTCCCTACCTCTCCCAACGCGACCTGGCTACGGTGATCCAAGCCACGGTCATCTCGAGGCTTGATTACTGTAATGCGCTCTACATTGGCCTTCCCTTGTCGATGATCCGGAAGCTTAAGCTGGTGCAGCACGCCGCAGCTCGCCTCCTCCTGAGTGCTGCAAGATCTGACTGAGCGACTCCACTCTTGCGCGAGCTGCACTGGCTTCCGATTGAATTCCGGGTCCTCTTCAAGGTGTTAGTCCTCACTTTCAAGGCCATCTATGGTTTGGGGCCAGTGTACTTGAGGGAGCGACTTACCCCCTATATGCCTGCGAGATCACTACGCTCCGAGGAGCTCAACCTCCTTGTGGTGCCTCCCCTCGGAACCTGCCGACTAGCCACTACACGGCGGAGGGCATTCTCTGTAGCCGCCCCAAGTCCCTGGAATGGCCTCCCGGAGGAGATCCGCGCCATCCGCGCTCTCCTGCCCTTTCGCAAGGCCTTGAAGACTTGGCTTTTTAGGAAGGCGTTCGGCTCTTAATTCAACCACATTGCCCGCTTGCCGCCTATGGTTCCCCCAGGTTTTTATCCCGTCCCCCAGCCTTTGCTGAGGGTTGTGCTCTTAATATGTTTTAATCTGTAGGGATGTGTAATATGTTTTTAACTGCTTAATTGTTTTATTTCTCGGTGTTTTTGCTTCTTTGTAAACCGCTCTGAGCTCCGGAGTGAGCGGTATACTAAATCGAAGTTAATAAATAAATAAATAAATAAATAAACAAACTATAATATACACAAACTTTAAAATCAGTTGTATCAACTTTAAAATCAAATTGTTAAAACATAGCGCCCACTATCATTAACCCTCATCCTAGGAGAAATTATCCACCCCATGGGACTGCCGATTGAAAAATGTTCCCCACTCCCTCAGCAATTAACTACCTCTTGTTTAAAGTGTTCCTTATTTAGAAATGTCTGTTTTACATGGATTGATAACTATTCCATCACCCGATGTGAAATGCTATCTTCCTAACTGAAAAGGGAAATTGGGATTTTCTCCATATTAAGTTTCCCTTCTACTCTAAATGTCTACTCTTTTGCATGAAGAAATAGTAGTACCATTGGACTCAATTGTTAAAAAAAAATCCCCCCCCAAAAAAACCCAACTTGTGTCCACTTATAGTGCTTCCAGATATCCCTTTTTCCCAGGAGCATCTGTGTTTAAAAAACATGATGTTCCTGGGGGCCTGTCTACACCCTCCCTAGAAAGTGCATGCTCTCTACGGTGGGTGTCCAGATGTTCTGCTGGGAATAGCCTGGTAGAACATCAGGAGACCCTCTCCCCTCCTCCACAGCCCCCAAACCCCCTTTAAAAGTAAAATAACCTGCTCTTCATTACAGTCTTGCTGGAGCTCTGCCAGTGTGTAGAAATAATGCAGCAGGAGAGTGGGGGGGAGGAAAGTTGCTCCTCCTTCACCCCCTGCTCTCCTGGCACATCATTTCTACATGCCAGGAGAGCTCCGGCAAGACTGGAATGGAGACCAGGTAAGTTTATTTTAGTTTTGAAAGGGGTTTGGGGGCTGAGGGGGAGGGAGTGAGATTCCCAGAGTTTTCCGGACTAATTTAGTCTGAAAAACTGTAGGAAGGGTGTCTAATTTAGTTCAGACACCGGATGAAGTGGGTTTATCCCATGCCTTCCAAATATGCACAGAATAAATCCACTATCTAATTAATTTGCCACAAACCAGGGTTTTCCTGGTTTGTGGTGAATTAATTGTGGGTTGGCCAGAACATCATCTGGACAGCCCCCTTTTTTTGTGGAAGTTTCTGCAATAAAGGGACTGTCTGGATGGGCCCTTAATACCTGCCTTTGTAGACAAGCACATGCTCACAAGTCCTCCCCACCCCCGCTGCTATTTCTGCATCTTCTAAAAGCAGGCTATTAGTGTGTGGGTGGATTTGCTTGTAGCAGTCTACACCACCATACTTTCATAGCAAGAATTGACATTTCTGCTTCAAAGTCCTGGAGCTTTGCTGGATTGGGGGATCAATTTCAGGGTCTATGGGGCTTTAAACAATTTTGCCATTTCTGGAGGCATCTACAGCAACAATAGACTGGAAGCAGTACATTCGGGAGGGGGTTTATTTATTTAATTAATTATTTACTTTGCTTCTAGACTGCCTCTCTCAGCCCCTAAGGTGACTCGAGGTGGTGTACAAATAGCAGGAACTGCTCAAGACAAACAAATCAACAATTATAATACAATTCCGACATATACAATTTAGCATTTAACGTTAAAAACACAATATCACCATCTCATTAAGTCGATTTCCAATTGCATCGTCGTTGTTCCTTAGGTCTCTATTTGATAATCATACTACATCTGCAAATGCCCGGTCAAATAGCCAGGTCTTGACCTTCCTGCGAAATGTCAGGAGGGAGGGGGCTGATCTGATGTCATTAGGAACAGCGTTCCAAAGCCGAGGAGCCACCACTGAAAAGGCCCTGTCTCTCGTCCCCACCAATCGCGCCTGCAAAGCAGGCAGGACTGAGAGCAGGGCCTCTCCGGATGATATTAAGCTTACTGGTCAGAGGCTTTACAGAGGTAATGGGGTTTATTGTGGCATCTTATATACCAGAAGCTATGCTGCAAATGTGTCTAAAATGGAGAAAAGAAGGGAAACATGTTTCTTTTAGGATGATTGGCACCAGGTGTTGTAACTTGAACTGCTAAACATTCTAAAATACTTACCAAGGAAACATGTCAAAGATATAGTAAGTCAAAGATTACACTTGACTGCACAGCATTTGCAGACAGGAAAAACAGAACAATTGCATTTAGCTATAGAATCTACATTACTCACACTTCACCCATTAATCTCCTTTAAGGCTTGGCTGTACAGTGGATGCATTATACATCCACTCTACACTGTTGTTCCATCCTCTAAGACAACAACACCAAGAGCAAAATTGCTTTGACTCATCATTTCCTGTACAAATCTTTTCCTATTTCCCATGTTTTCCCTGTTACTCCTCTCTGTGTTGCCTTTAATGTTTTGCATATGTTGAATATATATAGATGTGTGTGAGTGTGTGTGTGTGTGGCATAGAGCTTTTTGGCTATTGACTAGGGATGCAATTCTTTATCATATTTCTTCTTGAAGAAAACAATGTGTCATTCTACCAGTATTGTTCCTACTGTGAGAAAGTCAGTGAAAACCACAAATTATTTTGAAATATTCAGCTTTTGGAGATTATCCTGGGCATATTTGCATGTGGTTGTTTTGCAAAGGAAGCCTCAAGAAAGAAAGAACATCCTAGACTGACAGGAATGTTTGCAGTGTATTCTATGCACAACATGTACATGATTGTTTTGCACAGACAGCCACCATTTATGTGTAAAAATAATATTTCCTCATAGATGTTTAATTTGTGTCCATTTTATTTTGCGCACAACAGGCACATGCAGCACGCATGCAATTGTTCTAGTTTTTATTTTCTGATGAAAGCTAGACAACTGCATGTGTTCTGTGGAAAACAAAACACAGGCCGTCTCAAAATATGAATAGTGCAATTTTCAAAGCAGAAAATGTTAATTGGTTGTTGAAAATTAGCAAATAATGCCATCTGTAAATAAAATGTATTACCTGTCTTTATAAAGGATTAGGTCAAATCAATAACTTCTCTAGAGAGAGCAAAGGTACTGTTTATAAGCAATTTTTACTCTGACACATACACATTTTTTTTATTCTGATTGTTTCTTAAAATAAAGAAGCTGGAATAATGCTGCATAACTATTTGTTTAATGTATATTGTCTTTCAAAAGGTAACAAACTATCTTGAAACCACAGTATTTTATAGGAGAGTTCTTATGCACGTATAGATCTACATTAATGTTATTTCTCTAGATAGATAGCATGAAATGTGAAAAGGCTTAATTATTTATTCATTGACTGGAATAACACATCTATCCACATCATGATTGAATGTGTCAGGGACAGTGTGAGAAGAGTACTAATTACTATTGAAATAACTAAGTTCAAAATAAAATATCCGTACCGTATGTTGAGAATATGCAATTATGTTGAATATCATTGTATATGTGCATAATGCCTTGGAAATATATGTGTATAAAGTTATCCGTAATCTGTTCCCCATCCACCCACTTAATGTATTCTTGTTAGTGTGCGTTATTTGCAATGTGTGCACTGCATTGGTAAATCTCTTGTATAGACTAAAACATATTTTAAACAATGTTTTTCATGCAGTTAAAAAATGTCACATTTCTATTTTTGCAGCCATCTTTGGGGAATCACTTTGCGGAGATTGGGCAGTATATTATTATTACTAGATGTAAACAAGATTGGCTTTTGTATTTGGTCACATGTCAGACACATCCAAAGTGTCTAGGATTGCGTGATGTATCAGCAAATAATGCATGCAGATCTAAGTAGGGTGGCCTTTTGCAGCTGACAGATGTTACATGTGTCAGCACCAATTTTTTAAAATGCAAGCCAGGGTGTTTAGGCACTGCACCCAGTGTGCCGATCACCATTGGAACCACCTTTACTGGCTTGTGCTAGATGATGATGATGATTATTATTATCTTCCAACATGTGGAGTCCAGAGGATAAATTGGATGTTGCCACATCAGAAACTGGGAAATACAGTGCAAGTAAATACACCTCCCTTAACAAACAAAAACAAAGAATAATTAAAAAGACACTTTTATGTCTGATATTTGGTATATAATACTCTATTGGTTAGACCAGTGTTTTTCAACCTTATTTGAGCCGTGGCACATTTTTTACATTTACAAAATCCTGGGGCACACCACCAACCAAAATGATACAAAATGACACTCTAACACAGTAATACATATAGTTAATATTTTTTAAATGTATTTATACACTCAGTGTGAAACCTGGGCCTGTTTTGATGAACACAACATAGATATCCTGGCAGGAATGGCAGAAAGACACAAACTTCCCACACAGAATTCCCATAACCAAGAGAAAATACTATAAGAGTTTGGTTTTGGAGTTGTAGTTCACCTATATCCAGAGAGCACTGTGGACTGCAACAATGTTGGATCAGGACCAAACTTGGCATGAATACTCAATATGCCCAAATGTGAACACAGATGGAGTTTGGGGAAAATAGAACTTGACATTTGGGAGTTATAGTTTCTGGGATTTATAGTTAACACACAATCAAAGAGCATCCTGAACTCTTGCAACAATGGAATTGAACCAAACTTGGCATATTGAACTCTCATTACCAACAGAAAGTACTGAAAGGGTTTGCTTGGGAATTGAGTTTGGAAGTTGTAATTCACCTACACCCAAAGAGCACTGTGGACTCAAACAATGTTATGTTATGTTGTTGTTTGTTTTCTATCCAGAACCACAATGTTGGCAGGAGGCTCACCACTTTAAGGTCCCTAAAACAGGCATGGGAAATCTTTGGCCCTCTGGGTGCCTTGGACTTCAACTCCCACCATTCCTAACAGCCTGAGGTCCTTTCCTGCTTAAATGGTTGAAGGGGAAAAGGAAAAGATCCTGAGGCTGCTAGGAATGGTGAGAGTTGGAGTCCAAAACACTTGGAAGATCCAAGTTTGCCCATGCCAGCTTTCAACCTCTCCATCCCCCTTTCCCTTCACACACTTTCTTCCCCTCCTGCCGAACACGTACTTTTACTTCTACACTGCTGCTTCTGCCACCATTTTGATCCGAGGGGCAGCGTGAGCGTGTTCAGGAGGGGAAGGGGGAGGGAGGAAGATGTGACCTGTGCGGGCACTACTGTACAGACTCGCCCCAGAGCAAAGTGAGGCAAAGCGAGCAGAGCGAGGCTGGGAAGAAGGGAGCCCAAGTGGAGAAGAAAAAGTGTTTGGCAGGAGAGGGAAGAAAGGGTATTGGAGGTTCCAATTTCCCACGGCACACCTGATGATCGCTCACGGCACACTAGTGTGCCACGGCACACTGGTTGGGAAACACTGGGTTAGACGACACTAAAATCAAGTACAGTGGACCCTTGGCATCCACTGGGGTTTCAGGATCACCACTGCTCTCCCGTGGATACCAAAATTAATCGATGATCAGGTACCAACTCCCAATATATACAATGTCATAATAAAATGGATTCCTTTCTATAAAATGGTGAAAGTGTTTAGATGGTTCATTCTGTGGATCTGGCAGGCTGACTGTACTGAAGGTCAAGCAGTCAATTAATGGCACTGGCTGTCAAATATGGAATACAATTGGATAGCAAGATTGGCATTACATATTTGAAAATAAATATTTAACAGGTAGTTGAAGATAAATTGATTTTTTAAAAAGTTTTCTATTCTATTCATTCAGCCTCCGTGCTGAATTGAAACCAGTTTTTAGATCTGGACAAAGAATGTTGTTCTTGAATCCTGCTGTAGACATATTTCTGAGAAATATGTGAGCAAGATCTGAAGAATTTGTCTAATCCATAAACATGTCTTACATAAAACAAAAAGTTAAAAAAATATGGACTAAAACAAAAATTCTTGGAGAGCACAGGTTTAACACTGAGAAGAAACCTGCAATTGTAACTTCAGTTCTTACAAGAGTGCATATGATTCCTGTTCAAATTACTATCAGTCTAATTTGTTTTGACTACTTCTTTAGTGAATTAGTTTTAGTATGCTAATTACAATTATTTTAAGGTAGCCATTTATCCTTTCAGTTTATCTGCAACTTGATTTGCCTTATAAAAGCTTCTGCCACCTGTTTCCCCTGCTTTTCTTTAATAATGCAGCAGATCAAATTAGCATTCCTTCAGAGCAGCTGATTTAATGGAAGAATGAAATTCCATCAGTGCTAGAAGCACAAACCTCTTAAATGGAGGCATATAAATAGTACAACATGTTAGCACACTTTCCACCTAAAATATGACTAAGCTATAACTGCAGGATGTGAGCCACAAATTAATTAAAATGTTTCTCTATGATAGCCTGGTAATTTAGAAGCATGATGTATAGCAGAAATGTGGGCAAAAGCTTTCTGGAAGAACACACTTTTTTATATAGCGGTTCCAACTTTAATTTCTAGCTTTCAATGCTTGGAACAGTTTTATTTATTTATTTATAAAAATAGTTTATTACAGTGCTCATAATAAAAGCGAAACTGGGCAATGCCAACTCTACATGGGGGTGGATTTAGCTGCTTAGTTCTTTTACTCATTGAGATGATAGAATGAATGAAACACTTTCTATTTTCCTCAACTATATGGGTGTGTCCTCTTATTTCCAGGCCAACCTGATTTTTTTTATTTAAAAGATTGATCCAATAAACTTGATTGCCTAAACTATTTTTCTATGCATTATTTTTAGCCCTAGATCAATGAATGCAGCAGTACTGACTGCTCAAGCTTAGCTGATTCTTGCATAAGGCCTGAAAGGAACGGTTCCTAGCTGTTCCCAGGTTGGATCTGCTACATTTTCTCGGCACTGCTTTCATCATGGGCCCCTTCTACACTGCCCGATAATCCAGATTATCAAATCAGATAATCCACATTATTTAGTTTGAACTGGATTATTTGGGTATACACTGCCATATAATCCAGTTCAAAGCAGATAATCTGGATTTCTTATGGCAAGGTAGATGTGGCCTTGGTTACACTGCTTTGCAACTCATGCAGGGGCTTTAGGGACTATCCTTTAATAAGGACAACAAACTTTTATCCAGATTTAATGAATGGAATATTTAAAATTGATATATTGTCCTTTCTTTGTTTGGGAAATAGAGAGCAAATGTATTTAGTCATATGCTGAATTCCATGAATGGCACTACCCTTCTGCAGTGGTGGTATTGCATGCTCTTGTGAGTCAATAGTGATGATGCTAGTGCCTCCCATGTCAAAATGTGTTTTCTTGAGACTGGCCAAATATGTGAAACAGCTATTGGAGAGCAGCAGAAGTGGGAAAGTGGTGATATTAATGAACAGGAGGGGAGTGCTGTTAAACAGCCAAATATGAACAGACAAGAAGCAAGTGTCGCAATGCAATATCACAAATGCTGGTAACAATATCAAAAGTCTTTATCTGTTAGACACAAGAGGTGTGCCCAAAAAAAGCCCTGTGGGCAAACATGTGAAACAATAAATATTGCACTAATGCACGGACGCAACATACACGAGCATAAGAAAGTTACACCACAATAAACAGAGACCGCATACAATAGTAAGGGTGTGGAAAGTACATACACACACACAATGGATGAAGCAGTCATGACTTGAAAGCGGCGACTCATGAAGAGTAGATTGGAAGGGAACTACGAGTCCCAGTGCCTCCCATGTCAAAATGTGTTTTCTCGAGACTGGCCAACTATGTGAAACAGCTACTGGAGAGCAGCAGTAGTGGGAAAGTGGTGATATTGTCAGAGCAGTAGTGTATGTATTTCAGAGAGGGGTGACATGGCAATGGGATCATGTAAGAAACATGTTAGTACTGTACAGAAAGATGCATGGTAAAACTCTTTGATAGACAATCCAAAATGAAACAGAAGATATTGTCAGAAGATTAAACTCCAAGATCGGTTGGCGCTCAATGAGCTACTGGGGGACAATAGAGGACAACTGTGAGTAAAGCTTTGGCTGATGATGCAGTTGGGCTCAAGCAGAAATGATGTTCTGCTGCTGACTAGTGTTGAAGGAAGATCCACACATATTGCAGGATCATGGAATATATACATTTCAGAAAGCTAGACATAATAAAACAATACACGGAACAAATAAACAGGGCAATAATTGTGGTTCTTGAGCTAAAGTGCACAGGAATGAAGCATTTTGAGTTACATATTTACAAAGTATTTACTTAGAATATGAAAATCTAAAAGGAAATAGGGTGTTATTAATAGTAAGGAAAGAATTAGAAAAAGCAGTCAAGGGAAATAATGCAGTCTATCTGCATCATGTCAAGAAACCAAACAAAAGTGCAACTGGTTGAATTTTGCTAATGCTGCATTTTATTATCCCATTAGTTTAATTTGTATGCTGAATATATCATACACAAGACAGGAATAGACTCAGAAAAAGAACCATGGAAGAGGAATAGTAAACAATTTAAAGTATGCAGATGACATAATACTATTAGCAGCAAAGTCTTGGGATAATTACTGAAAGAGGTTTTTTATAAAAAAGATGCAAAGGTAGGTTTACAGCTGAACGTTAATAAAACTCTCTCTCTCTCTATATATATATATGTGTGTGTGTGTGTGTGTGTGTGTATACACACTCTCTCTCTCTCTGTGTGTGTGTGTGTGTGTGTGTGTATATATATATATATATATATATATATATATATATATATATATATAAAAACTTCATTTCTACCCCAACCTTCTCCACGAAGGGACTCAGGGCGGCTTCACATATGCATAGATGATGCTTTCAACAATATACATAAAATTACAAACAATTGACTCAATTAAAACAGTATAAAATCATCCATAAAATTCCTTAGCATTCAAATTAACATATGATTTGCATTACTTTAAAGCATATGCTAAATACATTGAAATACTTCAAGGTTTTCTATACTTTAGCTCTGTAATTAATCAGAATGGAAACTGCATTCAAGAAAGAAGACTATTATTTGGGAGAAACTACATAAGATTATAAAATGTCAAGATATATAATTGAATACTAAAGTTAGGTTTTCCATGTCATTGTATTTTCAATTTCTATGCATGATTGTGACCTCCAGCTAGAGTGCTCAAGGGCCAGGGCTTCCCAGTTCTCAATGTCTATGCCACAGTATTTAAGGTTGGCTTTAAGCCCATCTTTACATCTCTTTTCTTGTCCTCCAACATTCTGTGTCCCGTTCTTGAGTTCGAAGTAGAGTAGCTGTTTTGGGAGGTGGTGATCAGTCATTTGGACAACGTGGCCGCTCCAGCGGATTTGATGGCGGAGGACCATTGCTTCAGTGCTGGTGGCCTTTGCTTCTTCCACCACACTGACATTTGTCTGCCTATCTTCCCAAGGGATTTCCAGGATTTTTCATAGGCAAAACTATGGAATCATTCCAGGAGTTGCATGTGACGTGTAAATAGTCAACGTTTCGCAGGCATATAGCAGGGTGGGAGGACAATAGCTTTATAAACAAGCACTTCCATATCCCTACAGATGTCTTGGTCCTCAAACACTCTGCGCTTCATGATTGCAAAAAAATGGACCATGCCTAAAGTCTATAGAGGGGGAAACAATAATCTAATCTTAAATATGTTGCATTCTACTGATACTGTGAACTTCTCCAAATAAACAAGTCCTTGAAGAAATCAAACCTGGCTCTCCTTAGAAGCCAGGATGGCCAGGAGCCTCTGGAACACGTTGCCCGAGGAGACGCGAGCCCTATCGGGCTTGATGGCATTTCGCAAGTCTGTAAAGACTTGGCTGTTCAGACAGGCGTTCGGTCCTGACTGAAGCCGCTGCAATTTTGCCATCTTGCCGTGTCTTGCCATTGTATTGTCACCGATCTGATGGGTTTTATTGTTGGGAGCGGGGTTACAGTGATTTAGAATGTTGTTTTATCTGTTTTATGTGTTTTTATCTGTTTTTATCTGGTTTTAATTGCTTGTAAACCGCTCTGGTCTCCGGAGAAAGCGGTCTACTAAGTCAAATAAATAAATAAATAAATAAAAGTTGAGATTATCATACTTTAGTCATATCATGAGAAGACAGCAATTCTGGTTTGGTAGAAGGCAGCAGGAAAAGAGAAAAGCCACATTGCATATAGATGGTGGTATAATAAATTAATTAAAAAAAATCCTAAGTCCTGAATCTGAAAGACTTAAGTAGCTGATCACAGCATGACTTGGAGGTAGGGTTGCCACTTTTTGATAAAAGAATAAGGGACAGGTACTTAAACATAGGGATTTTTTCACAAAAATAAGGGACACTTCATAAAAACTTGAAAATCAATTGATGATTTTCAAGTTTTTATGAAGTGTCCCTTATTTTTGTGAAAAATTCTCTATTTTTAGGTACATGTCCCTTATTCATGTGGCAACCCTACTTGGAGACCTCTCATCCTTATGTTTACCATAGGTTGAAGTTGACTGGATGGCAATGAACAACAACAATTGTGGATTGGGTTTCAAACATAGTTATCTGGATGTTTCATTGAACAGATAGGGCCATATATGAAATAAATATCACTAAACAAATTACATTGACCTTATGTTGGAGCAGATTGCATGGAAATTATAATGCAATGATGAATGGCCTTTTTCAGGAGTTGGACAAAGGTTTAAAAGGCTGCTCTGTATTTCATGCTTTGCCCATCTCTTATCTTATAGATTCAATGCAGACTTCTAATTCATCATCTCACAGTTGCATGTAACATTTTTTGAGGGTATGGACATTTGAGCATAATGAAATTGGAGAAAACCCATTGGGCAGCTTGAGTTGAAATGGGGTTCCTTGAACTGAATTTACAGTTCAGTGGAGGTTAAATGCTTGGAGGAGAATGACCTTAGGGACCAGCCCTGTGTAGCCTATCTCCAAAGACATGTGACTTATGGAGAGTTTACCCAGTCATAAGTGATCAGCTGTGCAATGACAGATTGCAGATTTACAGACTATCATTGGGGCAAGGTTGCTTACTCTTTGCAGCTGGATGAAATTTCATATTAGGAGGCCTCTCTGTAGAACGTGAACTATATATATTTAAATAAATGTGAATTAATTTCTGTCTTGTTCCTTATTTCTAGATTTAGAAGATGAGATGAATTGAAAGTTATGAAAAGAGTTTCAAGAGATTGTTTAGCACCATTTCATGTGCCAGCATGATTTGTAGCCGTGCTACCTAGGGGTAGACTCAGAAATAATGAGACTTAATATTTGGATTTTGGATATGCATAAGTCTGTTAATAATGACCAAGAGTTAAAACAAGTCTGTTTATTTATAATGATAATTCTATCAAGTATAGAACAAATCCAAATATGTTTCATTAGTCTGTAGTGGAATCGGAAGTTCCACATAAAGTAAAAATGGTTACAAAAATCTTTATGGTATATAAATGGATAATTTTGTGGTAAATATTACACTTGTGTCTCTTCACTGTAGCTACTAGCTAGAATGAAAACTGAGCAATCCTAATGGGGTATGATAAGATCAATTCTGGAGAAAATATGCCACCAAATCCCAAACTTGGCCTATTAAAAACAGCTTAGGTGGAAAGGGGGGTATTTTCTCCACTGAGGTCAGTGGGAAAGAATTAACTATAGTAGCATTAGACATGGCATACCTAAGTGTTCCAAGGGATGCACATTCGCAGATAAAATAGGCTTGGGAATCCTATGCATCTTTAGCATACTTTGGCATGTTTAGCAGAGCACTAGGTGTTTATCAGAATGCCAGAGAAACCATGATGGTTGTAGAGCCACCATGAAGAGATTTTGTCTACAGTCCATTTCTAATCAAGGGGAGGAAATTCTAAAATATTTCCATATTATTGTCATGTTCTTTGTTGTTATTGATAGTGGTGCTCAAAGTCACCCATTGGGTTTGGCCAAGTAAGAAATCAAATTCTGATCTCCAGAGTTATGGTCCAACACTCAAACCACAACACCATGCTGGCTGTCTAGTCCCTATTCCCAATTAGATACTAGAAATGACAAGATTAAAAATGCAATAGTTTAATCTGCAGAAAAACACTAAGAGGTAGTTGCAATCAAGTCAAGATAGCGAGAAGACAGTGCCACATTTGACTGTTCCTAAATCATAAGTCTCTGATTGATGCAAAAACACACACACAAAATTGAACTTCCTTTTCTGTCTTCCCTTTCTCTATTCTTTCTTGGTAGCAAACTGGCAGCCACTGGAGCTGGCGTAACAGGGGAGTTGTATGCTGTTTGTGCCCTGCTCCAGTGAGCAATCTGGCTGCTGCCCATTGGTCCATTTGAAGCTTCCAAATGGTTTTCAAAGGCAACCCCACATACAGTGCATTGGAGTAATCTATTTGGGATGTAACAAGAGTGTGGACTACTGTAAGGACTCACCCATTCTGAGCAGGCCCAAGCCTGTGTTGCAGTTTGGCTCCCTGGTTAGAATAGCTGGCATCCATCTTAGGAAGGGAGTTCCACACAGCAGCCATTAGAGGAAGGTAATTGCCAGAGTCAGGGGGAGTGGCTTTAGGGCTCCTCTGTCTAGATACAGTGTCTCCCCTGAGAGCCATAGGGGAGGAGCTGAGCTGACTAGGAGGGAGAAATCCTGTCAGAGAAGTTTAGTCTTGTGCTAGGCTGTGGAAAAGTAACATCCAAGCCTTAGCAGTCTGTCTTGAGTGAGGTTTTGGACAAGTAACATCCAAGCCTCAGCTGTTAGTCTGAAGCAGTCTGTTCTATAGCGATACACCTAGGGATTAGTCTGAACTAAGGGGTCAGGGTAGCTGACAGCTCTTAGGGTCAGAAGAGAATCAGGGTGTCGCTTAGAGTTTAGAGCCAGTAGGGCTGACTTGGGATAGTCAGTCAGGACACCTTATAGTCTCTGGATATAGAGAGTAAGGTAGGCTCCAAGACTGGGAGCTGGCACGAGTCTGTTAGCTCATTCAGACAAGACTCAGGGAACTTTTAGGGTTAAAAGTTCCTAGTTGTTAACTCCTGTTCACCACTAGTTTCAGTATTAGTGTGACAGAGCTTTTCCAGTCAAGTTTTAGCACTGACTGGGATTGCCTTTAAGATCGAAGAGAAGAAAACATTTATTGAAACCAGTACGCACCAGCACATTTTTATATCAAGTAAACCATCACGCTGTTGAACCATCTTTTGTAACCATACGCGCTCGTTGCCTCAATAGAAGTAAACCATTTAAGATCTGTGCCTTGTGTTTACAAGCCTGTTAAAGTTAATAAATTATTTTCTTGTTAACTTTTTAAAAGCCTCCATCGTACTGCTTCTCAGTTTCCTCACAATTAATGGTTGTTAATAGGAGCCTAGCTGCAAAATCTTATTTTATTAAAAATCCTAATAAGAACATTAGGTTGGTGGTAGCGATTTTAAGAATTGGGTGGACCAAGTTGTCACATACCTCCTATATATATATATATATATATATATATATATATATAATTGGTGTCCAGCGGCGGGATTCGGATCAGTCAAGTGATCCAGTCAGCCAGAGACTAGAGGCTACCATTCCTCGCAAATTTTGGAGGGAAAGCGAAGGTAAAAAGTTGTCACAAAGCCAACAAGGAGACAATTTACCTCAGAAGCTACCTCATAACACCATTTTACACCCACACACAGTTATGGCTCCACGAAGGGGGAGAAGAAATGTCCCAGCTGAGGAGGAGGATAGAGAGGAACCACAGGCTGAAGAACAAGAGCCTGAGGGAGAGAATGTGGAGGAAGCCATGGCTGTCTCCATGACACTCCGACAGAAACAGCTGGAGTTTGACATGATGAGATTTGAGGCGGAACAACGGGAGAAAGAGGCAGAGAGGGAAGAAAAGAGACTGGCTTATGAGGCAGAACAGCAAGAGAAAGAGGCTGAGAGGGAAGAAAAGAATATGGCTTATGAGACAGAATAACGAGAGAAAGAGGCTGAGAGGGAAAGGGAGAGAGAGGAAAGGAGAATGGCTCATGAGGAACGGATGCTAGAGTTACAGCTCAGAGGAAGAGAGAACGCATCCAGTTCAGAAGCTGGACAGCGTGGTTCACTGTCCTCTAGAATTAAACTTTTCCCTCGCTATTCGAAAGGCGATGATGTCAAAGTCTTTCTAGCTAGCTTTGATAGAGCATGCTTGGATTTTGGGGTGCCTGATGAGAGAAAAATGGCACATCTCAGGCCCCTAATATGTGCAGAACTGAGTGAGATCTATGCAGATCTGAGGGACTCAGAGTGTGGCAATTATGCCATCTTCAAGGAAAGAGTCAGGCTCAGATTTGGGCTGACGGCTGAGCAGAGTCGAAAGACTTTCCGTGAATTGAAGAGAAAGTCAGGGGAGACTTATTCGCAGCTAGGGTAAAGGCTGGAGAAAGCTTTTGCCCACTGGCTGGAGGGCAGTAAAGTGGAAACCTTGGATGACCTGAAACATTTGGTGTGTTTGGAACAGTTTCACCAATTGATTCCATCACAACTACCATGGCCAAATCTGACTTCCCAAGGTACTGGTGCAACTTGTGCACAAGTTAGTTCTCCATATATACTCCTAGGAAGAGAAATTCACTCCTTAAATAATTATAACGGGGAAAAGGTGTCTCCACTGAAGCTTTATCACAAATCCTTGTTTCTACAACAACACAATTTTTTCAAAGTCTATTCATCACAGTAACAGAAAGCAAAGTAAAATCTTCTGAACAGGGGCACAGGCAGCAAAATAAACATAAAGGGGTGTTAACCCTTTCCTATGCTATGCAAAGCATATGGCTGAAGTTACACTTAAACTGTACCTATTCCAACTTCCATACAAATTCAACTTAAGAACAAACTTAAGAACCTATTTTTTTCATAACCCAGGGGCTGCCAGTATATTGAAGTAAATTTCACTGTTTTCAGTTGGCATGTTTAGTAGGGTTGGTTGGTCAAAAAAAATATCGTGGTTCTAAAATCAATGGGGGGATTTTTTTATGCTTCACGTAAAGACTTACAAAAAAAATTCAAAAAAATTCTTAATTGATATGTTATTACTTACGAATTTTGTAATTAGTTCTAAATTGTCCAAAGCAGGGAAACAGGACTGACACTGTTTTAAGCACAGGCAAATCAAGGGGCAACATTTCCCTTCACCTCTGGAGTGCAATTCACTGGAACTAAAGATTTATAGCATATAGAAATGGTTCCACCAACTTATACAGTATGAGGTTCTTGTAACAGGAATATCAACCTTCTCCAAAATTGCTTTTCAGGGTGACCTGCAGGCATATCACAGTGCTGTGCGGCCCTGCTGCTTGGTCGGAGGGAAAGCGCGCGAAGGAGGCCAAGATTAGTACACATCAAATCAGATAAGTTCACAGCTGTGCTGGCCTTTGTATTAGCTCACACGTTGAACACTTCCTAAATGTCTGGACTATGTGATATATTGGCAGTAATGTGTGCAGATCCGAGTAGAGTGGCCTTTTGCAGCCGACAGGTGGTAATTTTGTCAGCGTCGATTGTGTTTAAGTGCAGGCCAAGGTCTTTAGGCACCTTGACCTGCACTTGGTCTGCACCACTGGGACCTATTATTATTATTATTAGATACACAACAAGATTAGTACACATCAGATCAGATTAGTTCACAGCTGGACTATGTGATATATTGGCAGTAATGTGTGCAGATTCGAGTAGGGTGGCCTTTTGCAGCTGACAGGTGGTAATTTTGTCAGCGTCGATTGTGTTTAAGTGCAGGCCAAGGTCTTTAGGCACTGCACCCAGTGTGCCAATCACCACTGGGACCTATTATTATTATTATTAGATACACAACAAGATTAGTACACATCAGATCAGATTAGTTCACAGCTGTGCTGGCCTCTGTATTGGATCACACGTTGGACACTTCCTAAATGTCTAGGACTTGCTTCTGTAGTGCTCTTCTCACTCCCTCACTCCAGCTTTTCCCCCTTCAGTCCTCCAAGCCCCTCTAGAAACCTCCGTTTTTCCTCTATGGTTTTTCTTCCTTCTGTACTTTTCCTTCTCCTCTCCGTGCTCTTCTCACTCCCTCCTCCCCTTCTTTCAGCCTTTCTTGTGTCCTTCTCCTCTTTCCTTCTATCTCCCCTGATTTTCTGGGTGTTTAAACCGATTTTTTCCTCTCAGTCCTCCAAGCCCCTCCAGGACTGGCGCTTTGTTTCTCTATGGTTCTGTTTGCTTTTTCACTTCCTAGAGGAAGGCCTTTCACTTTAATTAGGCTCAGACCATACAAGGGGACCTGATATGTCTGTAAGTACGTCTGAAAAGCTATTTTGGAGGAGATAAATATTCCTGTTAGAGGGACATACGAACTAATTACAATAATTAATAAAATTGGGGCCCACCAGGTTTGGTAAACAAATTCCACTTCCGGTTAGGCAGGAGAGGTGCGGTAAAGCTCAAAATTAGCATTTTGTACAAATCAAATACGATTTAATTTAATTTCTTCACCTCTGAAACCAACCCTAATGTTCAGTTGTCCACAACCATATGTATGTTAGGAATGCAGCAAATCAAACAGCAAAGGTACAGCTCTGTGATTGTTATCTCAGATGTATAGTAATCCCACTTATTATGCAAGCTTGTTGAATGTGATTTCAATTATACAGAAAGAGCTTTGAACAACCGGAGGACCTAGTGATGCCCACAGAAGGCAATACACATGATAAGCAAATTATACTGGTATTGATCAGTCAACAAATCCCACATGATTGATGCTCATAGACCCCCATGAAATAGCCCTGTGAATCTCAAACCTATTTTGATTTGGAGTAAAAGTAACATGCATGGCATATTTAGAGCCAGATGAGAGCCAAAATATGCATGCCACAAACAGCTGTAAAAGGAGGCAAAATAACTCAGACTGGAATCAGGGTAGGGCTTCATATCAACTGACCCAGACTTAATTTCAGCTTAATCTGAGAGAGACAATATAAATTAAACATCTGTTTGTATTTGAAGGATAGTCCCATCAGCAGCAATGCAGAAAAATATTGCAGACTAAATAACACGCATGCCGATTTTGGAGATAAAAAATTAGGGCATATGTGGAGCATCACATAGAAATCTGGTCAATCAACAAAACCTATTCTTTCTTCCCTCCTAAATCCTTTTCTTGATGCCCTAAAAAAAACAGTAGCAGCATTTGTCATCCCTGATCCAAATAAAAAAGTCTCCAATAGAACTGAATCATTGTGCGTCAGGAAAAATTGAAACAATTTCAACTAAGTAGTTATATAGAAACTGCCAACAAAATCCTGTGCTAGTTTTCCTTGAAGCAAGAAGTGGTTTCTTGCCACTGAGAGAAAATCAGAAGCTTTTCAATAGGAGGGAAGGGAGTCTGCACTTTCTTTCTTCTTTGTTGCTTTCTCTATGTCTCTAAAAAGCAAGAGTCCATCAGATCTTTCCTGAGGAAAAGTTCCTCATCCTTTTTAGATGAGCTCCTAACCCCTCCCATGTAATATCTTGCTATAAGCTTCTATAGTGGCTTGCTGCTAAATATCAAAGGTAAACTAGTCAACCAAGATTGCAAATAGGTTTTGTGGTTTACATTTATCTGTCTTCCACTTGAGGGGAACAAACTGGAATGTTGATGGAACATAGTGAAGGCTATCAATATGACTTTTCAGGATTATTTATTATGAAAGAAAGCATTTGAAAGTAATGTCCAACACATCTTAAAACAGAAGAATAGAATAATAGAGTTGGAAGAGATCACATAGGCCATCGAGTCCGATCCCCTACCATGTAGAAAAGGGACAATCAAAGTACCCCTACTCAATAATCTTAATATTTTTGGCGTGTGTATGTGTATGTATATATGTGTGTATTAAAATGGGACTTTTCTTGTATGTTTCATTCTGTAACAATGTTTATATGGTGTCTAATTCTCACTGATGGAATGTAGGGGAAAAGTGCAAAAGCAGCATTATAGATCAATATTAAGGGGGAAAATAATGATATGTGTCACTTACATAACTTTATAACAGATGACAAAGACAAATAAATATTTTTAATGTTCCCTATAATCAAAATGGGGACTGTAAGCAAGGAATTGGAACAAGACATACTTGGAAAAAGACTTGAAAGAACTAGATGAGATCCTTAATGCGACTATAAATAATTATATATAACAGTAAGAACCATCAGGTTGTGCTTTTTCCAGTTTTGGAAAGTTTATTTCCATGACTTGAAAGCTGAACAATGAGGAAAGTTGACATGGAAAAAATAATATTATTTCAAATGTACCGCTAGAAAAGAGTTTTGCTATAGAGACGGATGAATGGGTCATGAAGACCATCTAGTGTGTACCTTCACTATGAGCAAAGATGACGACACAGAGACTGTTGTATTCTGGACATATCATGTTATAATGTAACTAATTGGGGGAACTTGATAATGTTTGCTAGAATTGAAAGCAGAATAAGTAAATCACACTATAAGTGTATTCATTTGAAAGAAACGATAGTCCAGAGTTTAGAAAATCTGAGCCAGGCAGTTGATGATGGGCTCCTAGAAGTGTTTCTTAGAGATTGTAAAAATGACATAATTTGATAGAAAACAACATCATCAACTCTCAATGTTGAGTCACTTAAACCTCTGCATATTATTATTATTATTATTTTCTGTATTTATACCCTGCCTTTCTCCCCATGTGTAGTCAAGGCGGCTAACAGTCCCACACTTTAGTTATAGTTTTAAAAGTGTAATACAAAAGTTAAAAAATAATTAAATAGTACAGTGTGGTAAAAACAGAATAAAATAGAATAAATACAATTAGAATATCTTTTGATCCAATTATGTTTGGTAACAACTGGGAATATAGAAACGCAGTAACAATCAAATGTTTCCCTCTATATATCTATCTATTTTGGTGAGAGAGTATAAAAAGAAATCAGCATAGAGGTGCCCCCCCCCTCCATACACTTTTTCCAGTGATTTGTGATTTTTTTAAGTAATATTTGTATGTATATTTGTAAATTTTGTAATACTTATAATTTTCACGATTTGTAATATTTTTCATTTAGCTCACATTGCTGTGATCTAGTATTTCAATTACATGGAGAATATAAGTGACTAGTGTAAATTTTCTAAAATAGCTGCAGACTCAAGGGAAAAAGGTCTTGATGGCAGCTCTATTTTCTAATTCCCACTCTAAATGCCACCTGGAACTTATGCCTTATGGATGAATAGCATTCCTCTGATTAATAAGGACATGAAGTATTGACTAATAAATGATAAAGCAGTTTTTGTTCAGCATGTAAAGTCTATCAAAACTGCATTCTTAAAGAAGATTTAGTCTAAAAGAAAAAAGTGACCAATAAAAGTCAATCTTTTAATAAGATTGAGTGGTTTAGCTAGGAATTAAGTCAGAACATGACAGTATTAGATCCTTTAGTACTTTCAGTAGAAAGTAGATAATACCATTTTTTGGAGGACATCCATATTTATGGGATTTATTAATTCTCCTTTAGACCTGCCAAACACTTGTCACTTCCTTTCTATTACTAAATTGCAAGAAGGTTATTCTGAAAATGTGCAGTACCTGTTAATCAAGTGAGGTTTATACTGTACTGGAAATTACCAAGTATTACTGGCAACTATGCCAATGCTTCCCAGAACAGTGAGACAGAACATCCAGTACAAAGTAATGGATAGCACAAGACCAGAGAGAGCTAGGATCTAGGGTACCTCTACAATACAGAATTAATGCAATTTCACACAACTTTAATTGTCATGGCTCAGTGCTATGGAACCCTAGGATTTGTACTTTTATGAGGCAACTGCACTATTTGGCAGAGAAAGCCAAATCCCATGTAAAACTACAGATTCCAGGATATCCAAGTGTTGTGCCGTGGCAGTCAAAGTGATATCAAAATGCATTAATTCAACAATGTAGGTACACCCCAATCTCAAATAAACTATTGAACCCAAAGGATAGTTTGGCGAATCACAATCAGTCCTACTGTTAAACCAAGATGTTATTCAGAAAGAGGATTTTGAATGCTTCCAAAGAACAAAAAAAATCAAATATTTAATTTTGCTATTCTTGTATATTTTACTACCAGACAGCAACAAAAGGTTGGATTTTCTATTCCATATGGCAAAACTGCATGGCTAGTGTTATGTACTTTTATTTGGAGAATCGGAAATATCTGGTACCCTACGTCTAACAGCAAAATAGGCTGAGTGTGCTAAGAAACTGTATCTTAACACTATGTTTGTAAGATTGTTGTGAGAATTAATTAGTGTTCATTCTCCCTGAAAGTTTGGAAGAAGGGTACAATAACCACATAAAATAGGATAGGGGTCTTTAAACTTTTAAAGCCAACAGCTGGTTCATGGTTCCTCAGAATGCTGGGGGTGGGGGGGGGATAGATTGTAATTTGGAAAAAACAAATTTCCATGCACAGTGTACGTATCTTATTTGTAGTGAAGAAAAAAAGGAAAGGAAAATACAACATTTAAAATGGAGATAAACAATTAACCAACATAAATTTAACAGTATTTCAATGGGAGGTGCAAGTCTGCTTTTGGCTGATGAGATAGTCAAGTTAATTAAGATTGTTGTTGTGTGCCTTCAAGTCATTTCAGATTTAGTGTGATCCTAGATCTAAGATTTAGGTGGAGGTCAGGTAAAGAAACTTGGACGTCTGTATTCAGACCGTAGGCTTCAGTTTGGGGACTCCTGAAATGGGAGAAATCTCATGCACAGCTCTTGAGCACTTGGATAGAAAAGGAACACACAGATGGCAAAGTTCAGTTATGTTTCCAGAATGTGATTCAGGGATGTTTAGACTAAATACACATTTTGTATCCCCCTCCTCCCAAAAATGATTTTTGCACAGAAAAGCTTCTTTTGGAGTGATCAAACCATACCATTGGATTGCCTTCAGGGTTAGGTATTTCACCCATAGGAAGACTGATAGGTTGCCTTCTGGCTTCAGCTGGATCCACACCAAGTCCCTGCTCTGCTTTTGCTTATGCCCAGGCACAACCAATTTAAATAGGCTATAGGTCAAATAAAAAGCGAATCATAAATAACCTAATGTCTGGATTCATTATTTCATGTCTGGTTGTCAAATAACTTCTTTAAAAAAATAAATGAAATGAAAAAATATGGTCTGTTTGCCAATAATCCTATATGAGGTAGTAAGAGTGGCATCTAGTAGTATACAATACATGTATAACACCTGCCTTATACCACCCTGATACTGTTAATTGATACAAAATGAAATTTTATGATATGGCACATGCTCAAAGAATAACTCCTCCTCCTTCTTTTTGTATTTATTTATACCCACTTTATCTCTTCTGAAGGTGACTCAATGTGGCTTAACATAAAGCACCAGCATAACCTTTTAAAATATACAAATATACAAACATCAAAACAGGATTAAATATAAACAGTATTTTAAAAAATTCTAGTTTAAAACTATTAAAACAAATTCAGAGTTGAAAACCAGGGCACCCCTGATTGATCTTAAACACCATCTTTAAAAGCCTGTCTGAATAAAAAGGTTTTATCCTGCTGCCGGAAGGACAGCAGGGAAGGGGCCATTCTGGCTTCCCTGGGAAGAGGGGAGTTCCAGAGTCGAGAAGCAGCCACCTAGAAGGAAGGCCCCCCCTCTTGTTACCACCAATCGAGCTTGAGATAGAGGTGGGACCAAGAGAAGGGCCTCTCCTGATGATTTCAGGGCGCAGGCAGTTTTTAATTTTTTTTTAACAAATAAATAAATAAAAAGGATGTGGTCAGCCAAATAGCTTGGATCTGAACCACCTAGGACTTTAAAGGTAATAAACAGCACTTTGAATTGTGCCCAATAACAATTTCCTGTTCCTGGGGAAAGCAATACTCAGCCCAGATGTGACTTGTATTCTTTGCCTGGATGCCCACGGAACTTTAACCCAGTATGTGGGACAGATGGTGAAACATATGCAAATGAGTGTATGCTCTGTATGTCGAACAAAGAATATGACAAGGATATCCAAATAGCCTATAAGTCTTCCTGCACATGAGTCCAGCTTCAAGAAAGTGAAACATACATTAACCTGTAGAAAAATTGACAATATTGAAATGTGTCTTCCAAGTTGCTAAACTGAAGCAAGCATTTTCCCTTCTCTTATTTCTGAATTGACATATTACAGGTGTTTTATTGAAAGACAAAAAGAAGAAGAAAGAATTGTGCCCAGTAACAGACTGGTAGTCAGTGGAGCTACTTCAGAAAGGGGATTGTTTGCTCCCTGTAGCCAGCCCCAGTGATCAATCTGGCTGCAGCTCTTTGGACCAGCTGAAGTTTCCGAGCACTCTTAAGAGGCAGCCCCACGTAGAGTTCATTACAATAATCCAGACAGGATGTATCTAAGGCATGTACCACCGTGACCAGATCTGGCTTATGTTCATGCTGTGCCTTTCTTTCAGTTGCGTGTCAACTTATGACAATTCCCATACATTTAATAGGATTGTCTTAGGCAAGTATTACTCGGAGGTGGTTTTGTAATTCCTTCCCCTGAACATAGCATTTCCACATAACCTGATATTCATTGGCACACTCCCCTCCAAGTCCTAGCCAAGGCCAACCCAGCTTAGCTTTCGGGATTGGACAGGATGGTATACAACAGGGCTGTCCAACTTCTACCAGACCAGGGGCCTGAATTCCGGTCACTGATGACCTGGGGGGCCGAAGGGTCTGCCCCTGCCCCCGGCTCCGCCCCCGCCCCAGCTCTGCCCCCGCCCCTTCCTGGCTCCGCCCCCTCCCCGGCTCCACCCCGCCCCTCCCCCGGCTCCAATTTACTTACAATTCCTAGTTGCATTATTAATTATAAAATAAATAAATAAAATAATGGAACTGAATGATTATAACAGAATTTTAATGGGAACACTGAGGCCGATCAGCCTGCTTTACAAGGGGCATGCATACAGTCAATTATAATCTTTTACTAACATTAAATGCAGGATGGGAATTCAAAAGGGGCATGCATACAGTCAAATATAATCTTTTACTAACATTAATTGCAGGGTGGGCATTCAAAAGGGGCATGCATACAGTCAAATATAATCTTTTACTGAGATAAAATGCAGGGATGAAATATTAAATTATTTTAATTTAATATTAAATATATTTAATTCCATCCTCCTCTTATTTTTATTTAATATTTAATATATTTAATTCCATCCTCCCATCTCCCCTTATTTTTATTTAATATTAAATATATTTAATTCCATCCTCCCCTCTCCCCTTATTTTTATTTAATATTAAATATATTTAATTCCATCCTAGTAGGAATTAAAGTAAGTATTTTTTTAACATTTTAATTATTTATTTTATTTTTCAATTTTTATTTTTTATTAAAAAGCTTAGGGGGCCGTAGGGAGGGGGCTGGGGGCCGTATACGCCCCCCGGGCTGCCAGTTGGACAGCCCAGGTATACAACATATAACAACAACAGGTGAGTAAATAAAACAGTTTGTAAGAATGGATAATAATAATAACAAAAGTAAGTCTTGCTGGTATAGCCTAGCTATCATTGAAAATCAAAACACATTTGTATGTCAGCTTGGTCTAGGTATGTGGTTTTGCTGAAGATTCTGAAGAATATTGCATAGTAGTTATCTACTTTTTGTTAGGGAAAACTACCCTAAAATAAAGCAGAGCATCCAAAAGCAAACAGGACACAAAAAGTTGAGGATCAGCTCATCAGCAGTGAGCAAAGCGTGAAGTGCTGTGTGATGTGGCTATAAAGAATTCAGTATTTAGGAGTCAAACATGCAGAGTCCAATCTGAAATAATCACAAAAGGTTTATTTACAATAATAAGAAACTATTACATTTCTTCATGATAAAGAACTGGGTCTGAGCTACTCCAATACACATCTCTTCTAAGGTTTCAAAGAGAAGGTAAAAATACTAAACACTATGTCTCTCCTGACACACAAGCAGAGAGTGATCTCAAAGCATACACACCATATTACAGTGTAAGAAGGCAGAAATCACATTCAAAAAGGCTTGTGGTAGAAAGTATCCATTTTAAACAACCAATCAGAATGAGAGCAGAAAGAGAGAAGAAAAGGATACATTCCAACTTTCATACAGGAGACATGAGGGAAATGAAACCCTCTATTCTAAGCTACAGTAACTAAACTATTCTTCATTGAGGACTTGAAACTTGGGTAGTATGGAGTTGAATCCAAACACTTATAGCTGTTGTTAGTGCTTTATCAAAAGTGATGAGAGAATAAGAACCTTATGTTCTGTTCCTCCCATCACAATAGGATATAGACAGTATATTTCTCAGGTGAATCGCCTGCCATATATGAAACAGAATATGGATAATTGTGGTAAGAAAGCTCAAATCAAACATTAGAAATCCCCTACAAATGGCAGTGAATAATTCCAAGGAAATTCATATAGCTTGATTCAGCGGGCGTTTTTTATAACAGCTATGGAAAAAAAATTCAAAGACCCAGGGAAGTGTGGTAAGTCGAAACAAAGTTACTTAGGTGTCACTGAGAATTGTGCTCAAATCTTTATTTTGCTTTTTACCCCACTCCTCAAGAAGACCCAAATATTGTCAAACGCTTTAATATCCAGAATCACTGGAGTGTTGTGTGGCTTTCGGACTATATGGCCATGTTCTAGCAGCATTTAATATTAATATGTTGCTGTTCTTTTGTTTCAAATAGTCTGTTATGTAAATTGGTTTCTCTTATCGGGTTCCCCTTATTTTTTGATATTAAATATGTTAAACTGTCCATGTTTCTGATTTCTGTGATCTTCCCTATCCAGTCATCTACTTCTGGAATCTCTTCCTTTTTCCAAATTTTTGCATAGCAAATTCTTGCCGCTGTAGTTACTAGGAAGAGGAGTTTATCAATATTTTTGTCTAGCTTCTGATCAATTATCCCTAGAAGAAATATCTCTGGTTATAAACGTATTTTAATACTTAGAATTTCCTGCAATGTATCTTGAATTTTTTCCAGTACATTTTGGATTTCTCACATGACCACCACATGTGGAAGTATGATCCTTCAGCCTTTCCACATTTCCAGCATTTTATATTCATGTTTTTATAGCATTTCCCTAATACGGTATTATTATGCATTGTTTATATTGACATATGGTTCCTATTAAATAATATTTGTTCCTTCTTCGTGTGGCACCTCTATGTGTACATTTAGCTATAGACTGTGTACAATTCAATTATAGATTGTTCTATTAGGATTCCAACTGTTCTTTTCCTATGTGGTATTCTCATATATTCAATTATAGAATGTTTATATGGTATTGATTGTGTCTTTCTTCACTTTCTTATATTCATATCCACAGATTCCTATTAGACCCTTGTGTTTTCCTTGTCCTTAGTAAGCAGCCTTCCCAGTGTTGTTGCCATTTTTCTAGAGCAGAAACAGCTTTAATGAAGAATTAAACTCAGTTTCCTCTGCAGACAGAAAGGACAGGATTGCAGAAAGGGTGGTAACTTAACACTGATGCTTTTAATCCAGGTCTTGATGAAACACCCAGACTCCCTTGAAGGGAAAAAAGGAAATACTCCCAAGAAAAGAAAGGGGAGTCTTGTAAGTTGCCCGTTGCCGCCAATGGACCAGATCTAGCTGTATTTTTCATGTGTGGACCAAATAAGGCAATCTGGCCACCTGCTTTTTTTCATGAGACACATGAAAATGGATATAGGGGTCTACCAGAACCTGGCCAGCAGAAACAGATTGAGGTTCAGCCAAAATGCACAAGCCTAGTCAATATAAGCACTCTACATTCACCTTTATAAAAATGAATTACTCCATTTCCTAAGTCAAGTGCAGAAAGGCAAATTTTGTTTAAAAGAGACAGAGACCCCCCCCCCCTCCTATTTACCTTCTCACAGTTCCACTTCCTGTCTTTTTAATGCCTTGACTGGGAAATGGCAGTGGTGCTCATTCACTGGGCAGCATTGCTGCTTTCCATTCTCCAAGAAATGACCCTCGATATATCCATGGGTACATTAAATTCCATAATGTTGCTCCCAAAACATGCCCTCAACTTAGATATTACATTGACTTTCATCTCACATATGCAATATACTTAAAATGTTTAGATTCCTTGTGACTATGCCAATAATATATATTTAGACTAGCTGTACCCGGCACGCGTTGCTGTGCCCTATTTAGGAGATGCGAGAAAGTCTGAATATGTAAGGGTTGGAATTATTGTTAGTTATGGTGTTGAAGTGAATTGGGTGTTTTATGTTTGTGCCTCAGCTCTTTGCCTGCAGTCCTTCGGGTTTGACTTGTACCATGGCCAGGACGGATCAGCTTGGGGAGGGCTTGTCCTGTCAGGGGATCTCTATCTTCACAGGTGCGTCCAGTGTCTGTTGGGGGACTGTTAAAAATCCTTTCCGTATCCCTTTTAGCCACCTTTCTCAAGATCTTCATGTCTAGCTTACTTTCTGCTCCTCTCTTTTTCAAGATGTCCTGCTCTGTGTCTTTTGCACCCATTTGTCGATGTCCGATGAGGCTTTCCTCATGGACAGGCCATCTGAGGGAGCTCTTCCAGCGCTGGGCATCAGAAGGTACTTGGTGATGACCTCCATCCCTTGGAGCCAGCATATAGAGGGGCTGGAGCACCCTCCTTGGCAAACCCCATTGTTGCTGGATGGTCCTCTTATTAATGTGGAATTCCAAGCCACTGGAGATCTTTTGGGAAAGGAAGAAAAGCTCCCCTTGAATGGTGTTGATCTCCATCATGGTCTTCTGATTTGAAATACGTCTGTAGGGACCTTAGGCACACGGCAAGCACACGCTCCATCCATCCACCACGGCACCGGTCCCAACTTGATCCACTCCCAACGAGATTTATTCCAGGTATGAACGCCTTTGATGCCAGAACTGGCATCACAAGGAACAAAACACAAGCTTATATACAACACACACCCCCATCACCTGTCCATCATCCCAAAGGCCCAACCCCCCTGACATGCAATGCCCAGCAGAGGTTGCATCATATCCCCTCTGACCCAGTAATTCCAATGTCCAGTGGATATTTCCTCATATCCTTCCTGAGTCAGCAATGTTCATGTCTGTGCTTCTCATGTTGGTGTGGTGTGGCCCAAGCCTCCCAAGGCCAACACCTGGAGATATCTTATCTCGTGAGCAGAGTCAAGAGACCAGAACAAATGCAGGCAGGTCAGGAAATCAGAGCAACACCAGCTCAGATTTCATGATCCTGACAGAATACTCCTCCCCCTCCCCCCTGTGGGAAAAGAGGACTCAAAACGCTATCCTACTCTATATTATCTAAATCCTATCCCAGCACCCACCAAAGTCACAACCAGCTCTATAATTCACAAAGCGAAGTGAGCCCACCTCAGCCTTACTTCAGCCGAACACACACTGGGACAGAGCTTCTCTCCACACACCACCCTGAACTCCTACACATCCAGATAACCAGACATTCCTCTATCACAAATACTTAGCTTGTTCAAGGCCAATTTCCACCCATAGTCATCTCTAAGCACTCTTTACACGCTACCTTTCTACTACCATGCCCATCATTCAACAACTGCATGGTCCAAAACTCCAAACCTCCATCGGAACACCCTTTGGGCTAAACTATATATTCCGCATTCACTATCAACCAGGACACACTCGGCTCCCACACTCAGCTTCCCAAACATGTGGGCCTTGTGCACCTTAATCTCACAATGCACACTCATGCAGCCTTCCACTACCGACCACAAATCACTTTCTCACAATCCAAAGTGAACTTCACTACCTTCTACCACAATCTAAGTCCCAAGACTCTATAACCTCTCAAACAGGAACTCCAATAACAATACCTAAACCAACCTTCCTCTACACTTCTCTCTTGCCACTATCAAAACCCTTAAACAACCTCATCCCTCTACTGCAATAGCAGGAGGTACACCCACAAAACTACGCTTCCCTATATAACCAGCAACCACTACAAAACCTATCAAACTCTCTTAACTCAAACAAACTGACAACTCATTGCACAGGAATAAATCAACTGCGCATCTTCACAGGAAAACCTAATATCACACTATCAAGATTCCAAGCCTCATTACTCACAAAACCTTCCACTGCAAAAGCAGGAGGTACCAAGTACAAAACTACAATTTCCTAACAGCCAAAACACATCCGTGCCTTCTCAACCCATAACTCAATCTAAATCTCCACACAACCTTGATTTTATCAACAAGCTGCACAGGACTAACTCAACTGCGCCAAGCTAACCATACAAAAAAATCTAATACCCTTGCCACCTTGGCAAAAAGCACTACCCAATTTCCCATGCGGAAAACCACAGCCCTCTAAGCTATTTAATCATCACATACATGGGAAGCAGACCTCCACACACTCAATTTCAACTCCAACACACCATCCTAGTACTCTATTCCTCTGAACAACCTACTACACCCCTCACTTGGGGAAAAGTACCTAGGAAAACTACAACTCCCTCTACTGCGATGGCAGGAGGTACTAACCAAACTACAACTCTCAATACAGCCATCACCCGCTATATAGTCTATCATAACTCATATCAAACTTAACTCAATCAACTTAATAACCTATTGCACAGGAATAAATCAACTGTGTCAACCTACATACCTTATCAAACACAAACTCAATCCTCTTGCCATCCCTCTCTTCATGCCACACTTTGGCAAAGAGATACCAATAACACCGAAACTCCCCACGCAGGCAATTTTCAACTGCGTACTAAGTCAGCCACCTACTTATCCCAACATAATATTATATATCTAGGGAACGACAAGCACAATCAAACCTGCCCTCCTGGAAAATTCAACAGGAGTCGACACCCTAGCTCGAACCAACTCTAAAGCCTATCCTCCACCTTCCTGCCGCAATTAGCATCATTGCAGGCCCCAACAAAGGCTGTACCTATCCTTCTAAGTACCAGGAACAAAACCCTCAATACAACAACGGAATATACATTTTCAAAAGACACTCCCAGTTGAACAATAGATATCATATCTATACCATTAAACTATAATACACATTCGAAATATCATCCCCATCTAACATTTCTAACAATAGATGCATGTCTAAACATTCTCAAACCATATTACATACATGAAATAATCATCTTGCCCTTTCCAATTTTATAATCTACATAACACATGTGAGTATTGCATCAACATTATCAGCCATCTTAAACTTATGCAATACTACCCCTCAACAGCATAAATAACTCTCTAAACATCATATCACAACCTATCTATCATTCCGTGGTCATTTTACCATAAACTCATCTTATCACATATTTGGGGCAATACCTTTAAGTGACCCCTCTTCTCCATATTGAAACCATCACAGCTCCAGACCCTTTAAGGACACATCCCTCATATAACAACATTTTCCACAATAAGCATAACACAACCCAGTTGCCATTCTTTCCCAAAGTCAAAAGTAATATACTGGTTACTGAAACACTGGCCCACAGTTCATCCCCAAGGTTCAATACGTTGCCAAGTTCGGCCCTTAATACAGTAGGGGTTTGTGCCCATAGTTCAGGCACCAAAATCTTCTTCGGAGTAACATGTTCCAACATCCCCTGATCCCAACCGCCCTCCGAGTGATCAAATAACCCTGGGGGAAACCCTGGGGTTTTATTCAGAACATGATCAGCCAGCACCACCTCCAAGGATTCTGATTCAGCATTCCTTCTCGAACTCAGGACCTCACTGCACTGGAAATCTTTGTTCAAGATATGATCAGCCATCATGGATCTCGCCAACTGCTCGTTCTCTTCGTCCACAGCTGACTCGCACTGGAAAATCTCGGCCCCATCTCTGTTGAGCTCCACCAGCAATTCCTTTCCTCCAAACCGGAAAGCTTCCAGCAACAAGGAATCCTGCACGCCTTCTTCACCCGAAGCAAGCTCCAAACCATCCTCCGAAGTCAAGGCGTCCCTTCCTGCTGCTTCCATCAGCACAGCTGGCTCCAAATTGCTCTCCTTGTTCTCTTCAGGGAACACACAACCTTGATGGGAATTCCCACTCACATCTTCACGGCACAGGAAGAATAAAGCAGCAGACCAAGCCAGGGAAACTCCAACAGATTGCACAAAGGGATCCCCCTTTTCCTCCACAAGAGGAGAAGCCTTCCGCACACTCACCAACGCCAGCTCTTCCTCCGTCACTGGATATACAACCAGGTCCTGGCTCACTGGATGGGAATTTTCATTTCTTCCCAGCAAAGCAGCTACCCCAGTTTCGCTTTCCACTCCACTGCCAGCCGGGGCATCAAAGGATAAACATTCATCTGCCGCTCCTCTCTCAAGAAGCTCAGTCTCCAAGGCAACCGACTGGACCTCTTTCTCCAGGGCAAAGGTGTCTTCTTCTCTCACCAGCACACTCTCGGCCTCCGGAGCATCATCATAACGCCCTTCCTTCTCGGCTGGGAGACATACCATCCTTTCTTGGAGCCTTTGGACTCTCTCCTCCAAAGCATCCATTTTCCTCCGAAGTATACTCACATCATGCTGCCCGCAATAAAAAGCTTTCTTCACCTCTTGCAGCATCACATAGCTTTGCTGCAACTCCTGCACAGTTGACTCTCCAACTCCTGCAGCCCCAATGGCCACACTCTCAAGGTCCACCTGAGACCCCACCTGAGACTTGGCTTCTCTGGGATCTTCTCTGGACCTTCTATAGCCCACCTGAGCGAACTCCTGCGAGTCCACTTCTCTGGGCGAGGCCCCTCAGCCTCTCGATAGCCCACCTGAGCGAACTCCTGCGAATCCACTTCTCTGGGCAAGCCCTTCTTGGCTCCTTGATAGCCCACATGAGCGAACTTTTCCAAGTCCACTTCTCTGGGCAAGGCCCCCTCAGCCTCTCGATAGCCCACCTGAGCGAACTCCTGCGAATCCACTTCTCTGGGTGCGCCCTTCTTGGCTCCTTGATAGCCCACCTGAGCGAACTCCACCGAGTCCACTTCTCTGGGCAAGGCCCCCTCAGCCTCTCGATAGCCCACCTGAGCAAACTCCTGCGAATCCACTTCTCTGGGCAACTTTTCCTCCTCCTTCTCCCAAGAAGGGGCACCATCCAACGATCCTTCCATCACCCAGTGAGGGAACAGCCGGTGCAGGATCAGCCAAGCCTGCTGCTGCTCCACCTCACTCGGGGCTCTCGAATCGTCATGGCTCTTACCAGCTTTGGCAGGTTTGCTTCTGCTACGCCTTCCTCCACGGTGGCGTTGGCTCTTGGCCCCTGGCTGCTTCAGTCCAGCCCCGTCCTCATCACTCTCCTTCCAGGAAGGCTGGGACAAACCAACTTCCGTCCTCACCTTCCCATACGGTCCGCAGAGCTCGTAGGCAGTCATGCTCAATCCACCCGTCACGGCACCGTCTTCATCCACGTCCCAGAACTGCTCAGGACTCACCCACTCCACTCCTGTGAAGGGTTTCAACATTGCGGATGGCTTCCAATACCCTCAGTAGATTTTTCTACGATAGGTAGTATGGGAGTTCTGGCATTCTGCAATGAACGCTGCAATACGTCTGTAGGGACCTTAGGCACACGGCAAGCACACGCACACGGCAACTTGATCCAACGAGATTTATTCCAGGTATAACGCCTTTGATGCCAGAACTGGCATCACAAGGAACAAACACAGCTTATATACAAAACACACCCCCATCACCTGTCCATCATCCCAAAGGCCCAACCCCCCTGACATGCAATGCCCAGCAGAGGTTGCATCATATCCCCTCTGACCCAGCAATTCCAATGTCCAGTGGATATTTCCTCATATCCTTCCTGAGTCAGCAATGTTCATGTCTGTGCTTCTCATGTTGGTGTGGTGTGGCCCAAGCCTCCCAAGGCCAACACCTGGAGATATCTTATCTCGTGAGCAGAGTCAAGAGACCAGAACAAATGCAGGCAGGTCAGGAAATCAGAGCAACACCAGCTCAGATTTCATGATCCTGACACCGCCCTTATTGGCAGCCAATCATGTTGTCAGAATGTAGAGGCTGGGGGAGTCTTTGGCAGCCCCGGAGGATGCTGGGAAATGTAGTTTTATTTTTACTCGTTGTTTTGGGGGTGTGCAGAAGTGTTTATTTTTTATTATAGGATTGGGGATTGAATATGTATTGAGATGTTTAGATGTTTAGGGAAGGTGCACTTCTTCAGTGAAGGCCCACCTTGGGGAAGAGTTGTCATAGCAACATGGCTGGAAGGCAGAGGTGGGAGGAGTCAACAGCTTTCTGCCACAGCCAAGAATAGAATTCTAAGGAAGTTTGAATTTTGACAGTTTAACTGTCAGCCCAGCTCTAGGAGAGAGCAGGTTCTGAGGGCAGTCTGGTTTTGGAGCTGTAGAAAGACAGTTCTAGTAGGCTGAGCTTGCGAGCCAGTCTGTTTGTATAGAGCCTGAGGGCTAGAGATAGGCAAGGTGCCTATATGAGGAAAGAAGGTCTGTGTGTGAGATAGTTACATACCGATCTAACTGAGAAATAGTAACAGTCAAAGATTTTAAACTTTGTATCTTCTACAATACCAACGTAACCATGATGAGTTGAGCCTCTAAGAAGTTATAACGTAACCATCACGCTTTTGTGCCAAGCTATAAATAAACTGTTATTGTTCTTTTCATCAACCATCTCTCTCTGTTCCGTATTTTAAAAGTCAAGCCTCAGAGTAAAGCAAGACAGGAGAGTGGTTTGTTACGCAGTTTGAAGTCCCACAATAATTGGTGACAGACCCTCCTAGATAACAGATAATAACAACAGTTCTCACAATCTGGTGGCTAATCTCTTCATATTTAAGGGATCCTTAAATTAAAGTTATACAACACCCTTTTACATTAGGTCAGATACGTAGTGACCTCATCGTTACAAATTTGTGGCAGCGGTGGGATCAGTAAAAGAGGGTCCACCCTGTCCAGCCGGTTCATTTTAATCAGCCTCTTTACAGGGGGCCTTTTAGGTTTTGGGGGGGAAAGTTTCTTTGCTACAAACGTACCTTGCTTGAGGCCTATTTCTGTTGGCAAGTTTTGTGTTTCTGCGTTGAAAGGTTTCTCTGTTTGAGGTAGTCTTCACATGACGGCTCTTCCTTTATATATATAGATACTACATTATTTATTTATTTATTTATTTATTTATTTTGCCATGCTTCTATACTGCCTCTCTCAGCCCGAGGGCGACTCGAGGTGGTGAACAAGTGGCAACAAGTGCCCATATACAATACATCACAAGATAAAAACAGTCATATAAAACATATAAAATTAACAGTAAAAAACTACAAAATACAAATCTCAGCTCCACAATCTTAAAATCAGTTTCCGTTTCATCGTCATACTAATCCTTGTTCTCGATTAAAGTTTGTCTGTGAATGCTTGCTCGAAAAGCCAAGTCTTGACTTTTTAACGAAATGTCAGGAGGAAGGGGGCCAATCTGATGTCACTAGGAAGGGAGTTCCAAAGCCGAGGATCCACCACTGAGAAGGCCCTGCCTCTCGTCCCTGCCAGGCGCACCTGCAAAGAAGGCGGGACCGAGAGCAGGGCCTCTCTGGATGATCTTAAGCATCTTTATGGTTCATAGGGAGAGATGCGTTCAGACAGGTAAGTTGGACCAGAAATAAGAAAATGAACAAACTCATGTGAATCTTGTTGACGTATTATGCTGCTATGAAGTGTGAAAGAATGACTTCTGTAGACCCGGTATGAGAAAACAGCTTTACTGGAACAGACAAACACATCAGACATCCAACTATCAGCCGCATGGGAAGAAGGAATGAAGGATTAGAGCCCTCCTACATATACAGGTCACAGCTTATTGCATCATCTCTCAAGCAACCTCTTTAACTCTTTCAGCAACCAGACTCCAGAACTGCACAGTCACTAGTGACTGATGAAATGCAGGTACATACATTGCATCATACATACATTGCGTCATACAATTTACATTTCACCACATTAATTATACATTATACATTAACAAATCTCTCCCTGTCTTTATATGTTTAAAACAACCAAACAGGTTGTTCTCAGCAGAGAATTGAATGGAAATGACAATGATGGGTCATTGTAAAAGCAAGTCTACTGAAGGTACCATTAGATCATGGAAGCAATAATAATACTATCAATTTGAAAAAACAATACTTCTGAGAAATTAATGAATAGCAAAATTTTGCACACAACAGAAAGCTATAACACAAGCATTAAAACAGCAGTTTAAAAAGGTAAGATTCTGGAGCTCCTGGTCATTCAGAAAGTATGAAATATGGGCTGACATTTTTCATAAAAAATAAAAATTTATTAGCTAACCTTTCTCAATTAAAAAGAAAAAAGGGAGCTAGAGCAAAAAGAAATGTCACAGCATCTTTAAGACTAGTTTTTATTTTAGTATGTTTTTGTGGAAATAAACCCAACTTTTCATTTGCAATACAGAGTGGGTTTATATTCACAAAGCTCCACTCAAATATAAAACCAAATAGACTTAAAATGCTGCATTTTCTTTTCATTTGTCCCCCTCACTTCCACCTTTTTCATATTACAAAAGACTAATATGGATATTTC
Organism: Anolis apletophallus; assembly: GCA_030556195.1. Taxonomy (NCBI): domain Eukaryota; kingdom Metazoa; phylum Chordata; class Lepidosauria; order Squamata; family Anolidae; genus Anolis; species Anolis apletophallus. Next base: position 100,158,636 of record JARBWK010000004.1, read on the forward strand.
TTTGCAAACTTCCTCAGTATTTTAATGATAAATGGTGATGGACATATAGGGGCATATTTAAGAGCTGACTTTCAATGTGATTTGCTATACAACATTTATTTGTGCCAAACCTGCATAAAGGTATGACAGTAGTCTTTTTAAAGCTTTTATACCATAGAAGCAATCTGATTTTCTGAACAAACAAACCCTTCATGATTCATATGTGGGTGCCCATCAACCCTAGCCAACTAAGGTCTTGAATTTTTGTCCAGTATAAGTAAGTGAGTGAGGCCGAAAGTTGCAAGTGTCAAGTTGTCCAGCCCTATAGCAATACAAGTTACCTCTGTATCTAAGGACCAGCTGCAAACTTAAAATTTGGTTATTAAAAAGGAATGTGAGCAATTTTGTAAAGAGAAATAAGACCAAGTTCTTTATTTGCAAAAAGATAACTTATTTTCATTACTGTTGGAGGAAGAAAATAACTGGATTAGTAACAATAGAAAACCCCATGTAGTAAAGTTTCTGATCCATATACAAGCTCCTTGTTTTACAGTTTGTACAAAGTTAATAAATGTTGGTTATAACAAGTAATTACTTGGCACGTCCATAGGAATTAGTCATCATTCATAATATCAGACCCTCATTTGGTTTTTCTTGTCAGAAAACAGAAATTGCTACACATTTTTTTCTGCAGGATGAAAGAGCAATGATGGCTGCCTCTCAGAACAGAAACTGGGCTGAATTTGGGCTTGATAAAATTAGCTACAGTAGAGTACCAGTACAGTACCACTCTTATCCACAGAACTGGTGTCCATAGTTTCCTTTATCCATGTCTAACAAAATTTGCACTCCCTGGGTATTTTCTAGATCTCTGTGGTATTCTTGGGCTAAAAGACCTTCATTTCAATAGGGTATGCTATTATCCATGATTTCAAATATCCACATAAAGTCTGTGAATGTATCCCAAACTTTGTGCATCATCTAATGGGCTCCATGCAGAAAGTGGAGAGCAAGTGGCTTATGATGGGCAAATCAGCCCATGTGATGAGGTAGTGAATGACCCAAACATTTGAGCAGAACCAACACCCCTACCAAACACCGAGAAATCAATTGTTTTCCACTGGCATGGATGACCAAGTCATGACTGAGCATATGGGGTCTATGAGGAAAGCTTGGAAAATGTGAGCATAATACTGGATCTCTCAAGCATCTCAATAAAGTTATCAAGGCAAAGGCTAAACAAGAATCGGTCCCATACCCACCGGTCAAACCACACAGTCTAAATAAGTTTCATACTTTTGAGATATATATAAAAATAGCTTTTCTAAATGAGGGAAAAGAAACATGAGGAAAAAAGCTTTAGGTTTGAGAGAAGCCGGAAGACTGTGGGTATGGAAAAGCAAATAAAAAGGAAAGCTTACGAACATGAAAACTGACAGTTATTGAACACAGCTACACAAAGGTTATTAATTCTAACAATGGGGGTGGGGGCTCCACATGGCTTGGATAACATTTAAGCAAATCTCTTGTGCTGAACTATTTATTTTTGTAAGAATTGCATGGAAATGGGTGTATTTGGCTTCTTCTTTCTCTACTAAGCCTCCAAATGGGGAATGGCCCTCAGCAGGTGCTAACTCCAAACACCAAGTCACTGATAGCACTTAAAAGAAGAAAGGCAAATGGCCAATGGAGGGAAGAAAGTTCTCATACTCAGCAGTTTAAGTTACATCCTAGGATGATTTTCCATGAAAAATACAGCTGTAATTATTTTCCTGGCTTTCATGTAATTCAGAGAGATACTTACTAGCTCTCTACAGGAGTTGTAACCTAAATACATCAATGGGTGGAAATTGTGCTTTCCCACTGAGCTGAAGCTTCTCAAGCTGTGACTCTAACCAGGAGGTTGGTGACAAGAAAATCTAAAAAGTCTCTTTCCCTCTGTGTGTGTGTTTGCTTTCTCTGCTTCCACTTCTAGCTCCCACTTTGTGTTAATACCTATAATTAACTGCAGTAAAAAGAATGGAAGGAGGAAAATGGGACAGTAGTTAGTGAAAATTCCTGTTTTTCAAATCATCATAGCTTTGCTCTCTTCTGTTTCGACATTTATTCTTGCCTTGGTTAATTAAAAACATAAGCTGAAATCCTACACATAGCATTTGTATTGCATTGTGTTTAAGAGGATTGAAGCAGCTAAAGTATCCGCAGGACTGCAGCCATAATTTAGAAAAATTACGCTCTAAAAGGGATGCTGCCAAAAAAAGATTGCACTACATTTACTGCAAAAGGAAAATGAAATATTTGTTGTTGTTATTGTTTTCTCCCAAAGTCCATTCATTGTTTGAAAGGGATATTTTTATTTGGAGTATCCCGAAGGCAAAGATGGCCCTCAGAAAGATGCAAATTGTACAAAATTGCATTGGGCTTTAGAGAAAGAATTGTCAATGGGAGCAGGGGCTGGAGTAGTTCCTAAGATATTCATATTGAACATAGTAAAAGTCACCCAAGAGTTATGCTTTTATATTAGATTTTTTCATATCTGTGTTTCCAAATGATTAAAGTGATAATTTCTTATTAGTGGAGGTGTCAACATTTTGTCTATGAATGTTTCTAGCTCATAATCCTGCACAATTTTCTCAACAAACCTATTTTCTGTCTTGGTGCATGAAACATAATTTTATGGATGCCTTCTGCATTGATAACACCAGACAGCAAAAACAGGTATTTTGGCAAAAGTCTCAGACATTCTAGTATCTGGAGGTGCTTTTCAAAAAGAAGTCTAGGGACCTCATCAGACAAAACCCCCTCCCATTTCTATACACTTCTAAGACATTTTACAGATGACGTGCCATGGAGACCTTCAAACAATGCAAATCTACTTCTGGCTGTCATCAGTGGTGTTTGTCTATCAACTGTCTTAGAACTGTAGAGAAATTGGGGGAGGGGGGAGAAATGAAGCAGGACAAAATCATCTTCTGAGTTCTTGATGTGTGTGGAAATGGGAGAAGACACTTCAAAACATGTGGGATGTGATCTGTCAGATTCACCCATGTCATTTCATTTCAGTAACATGGAGTGATGACCATTCCTATGTGCAGTCTCTTCCTGAGCACTGATGTTTTAATTCTTTTCCCAGGTTCTTTAAATTTTTATTTAATGTAATAAAGAAATAGCACAATTGAAAGATATTACCACTTTGATTACTTCCACGATTCTGAAGTTTCCCCCAAGTAAGAAGAAAAGAATATGGAGTGGGAATGAACTACCTATGGGAAATCTATGAAGACTCTACAATGCAGCTTGGAACTGGTTTTGCTCCAGGGGATAAGACTGACAGGTCTGAAACTTGCAAGTCAGGGAAGGGAGAGGGGAAGTTATGGACTGGAGCTGTTGCCTTGCCGCTGTTGGGTATGGTGTGGAAGAAAGGTTGCAGACAGAGTAGAAGGGAAGATTTGGGAGGTGAGAGTTTGGATTGCTGTTGCCTTTCTGCTTCTTGCTGTTGGGGTGGGGTGTGGGCCTTGGGATGTGTGGGGTGGAAAGGTTGTGTGTATTAGAGGCAGACAGCCAGAGGAAAGTCATTGTGGAGAAGGGAGAGAGAGGAAGCCTGAGGAAAGCAGTTTTTATGGAGAAAGGCAGGGGAAAAGGGAAGGGTTTTTTGGAGCCAGAGAAGAGAGAGAACATAAAGTTTGTGTTCTTTGGGAAGCGGAGAGAGGGTGAAATAAAGTCCTTTTTTTGAAAAATCTTTTTTGCTCACCACTAAAGCTTTCCTCTCTCTCTTTTTTAAAAAAATGCTGTGTATTATTGGGACTCAAAGCAACATTTCCCATCCTTCCAGACCCTCTGGTGCACAAAACAGTGACTTCTGACCTTCTAGGGCAGGGGTGCTCATTAGGTAGATTGCTATCTACTGGTAGATCACATAGGGCGTCCTGGAAGATCACAGGCAGGGCGGGAGGAAGGCCCAGTCAATTCATCCAGTAGTAAGAAATCAGTTTGTGTGTGTCAACTGTAAAATAGGATCGGAGGTCCTTTCCACACAGTTGAATAAAATCCCATGTTATCTGCTTTGAATCAGATTATATGGCAGTGTGGAATCAGAAAACCCAGTTCAAACAGATATTGTGTTATATGTTTCACATTTTTGTAGTGGGTAGGTAGATCATTTTGACTTGGTTGCTTTATAAGTAGCTCACATGCTGAAAAAGTGTGAGCACCCCTGATCTAGGGAAGTCACTATGACATCATTGTGTGTTTATTTCCTCTGAGTTCTGCGGGGGGGGGGGGGGTGACTCAAAGTTACATTTCCCATTCTTCCAGACCCTCCGGTATACAAAACAGTGACTTCTTACATCTAGGGAAGTCACTAAGACATCTTTGTGTGTTCCCTTCCTCTGAGTTCTTATTTTGGTTATTGAGAGAAATTCCTTTTTTTTAAAAAAAACAAACCAATGTTTCCGAAAAGTCTTTTAAAATGTACCACCATTGGTAGATGTATGAATGTGTCTGAAAGTTGGGGATTAAGATCCCCTATAATCTTTTGACGGCTCCTTAAAAATCAAGAAGGCAGCTCTTTTATTTTATTGTAATATAAATCATTACTAAAATTATTTTAAAAATGTTAAAAATCAGTGGATCATCTAAACATGTTGAAATTTGGTATGCTAACAAAGGAGGGTGTTTTGTAGCAGTATGTTGAGTTGCATAAAGATTTGTGTAAAAATGAGGGAGGATGAAGGGCCCGGAGTTTGCCAAGTGTCAAATCTGATTTCCAGGTTTTGGGCAATCACGTCTACCATTAATGAAGCGATTCAGAAATTTCAGAAAGTTACTAATTTTCCCCCCAGAAAAATTAGGAAGTGACTTATGAATTGAACCACCAGCACCCCCTACATCTGAAACAACACCTTGAGTAGGACAAACGTGTACACTTTGATGTTTAAAGCAAGGCATTTGAGACAATATTCCTTTCCAAAACTCTAACACTTTGAAGCAATAGGGCCATATATGAGTAAGAGCCACTTGTACCACAAACCATCACAGTGCTCTATATGACATCCCTGGCATTATGACACTCTCCATGTCTTATCTGGGTCAGCAGGGGTCCCACAGTTGCCCAAGCAGGTGTCAGAGCACTCCCCACTTTTTCTCTTGTTTGGCTGAGATAGATGGGAAACCATATTCTGTCTGGGTTGCTGGGGGCCCACAATATTTGCCCAAAGCAAATGTCACATTAGTCTTCACTTTCTATCTAGGTTGGCAGAGGCTCACCATGATTGCCATGGCTGGTGGCAACACACTCCTTATATTCATTTGATTTCACCAAATTGCCTGAGGTAGATGGTAGCACAGCTATACTAATCACATGTGGACTAACAGGAAACGAAAACTAACAACAGAGTGGATATAAAAATGGATCACTAGAATATTTATTACATTTACAACTCTAGAGCCTAATTCACATATCCTTTGGACAAGATAATCACCACATTGAATTTTTACCACATCTCTGCTACATCTCCATTTGAATTTTTTTCTTTAAGAGCAGTCCCAAATCATGATAGGAAATATTTGTCATGCCAAAGGAAACAATATTCCATAGTGTTTTGGTCTGGTGTGATATATATTGACTGTCACAATGTAAGGGAACACTCAAAATCAGTAGAAAGGCAAATCAAAATAAATGCCAGTTCTTTCACAGGACATACTGAGTTAAGCTTTATCAATTGATTTATCTCATATGTCTCAATTAAACACAGGCTTAGGTCATCCTTGACAATCATAATTGATTGCATTTTCCATATGCACATATATGTTTTCATTTAACTTTGCAACTACTACTGTATGTAAGATAAATCTGTCCACATATATGTCAGGTTGTTTTGATGGGAAATCTGAAATATATCAGCTCACTTAATTACACCTAATAAGTCCAAGGAAAAGGTATTTCCCACTAAAACCTATCAGGCTTAGAGTAAATAAACTGTGGCTGTTTTGAGGGAAATATAGAACTTTCGTAAAAATTAATGCAGCAGTTACCAAATTCACAAGTCATGTGGGATTGATAGATCTGTTAAGAGGAACACAATGTGTGTGTGTGTGTGTGTGTGTGTGTGCCAGTTCTCCAACATGAAGCTTTGAAATGTATGTTCCTTTGCTTTGCACTCAGGGTTAGAACAATGAAAGCTAGTGACACTACTACTTTTTCAAATTTCATCATGCTCTGCCTTATGTAGTGTATTGGGTCTTATAGGTTTGCCACCAAAAGAATTATTCTAGATATGTTCAGAAACTCTTGTTATCGACAGTCTGCTTAAAGGTAGATCTTAATGTATATCCTTTCATCTAGAGAAAGGTGACCAAAGTGGTAAAAGGCCCAGGAGAGAAGCCCTGAGAGGACAGGGGTGGCTTAGGGAACTGGATATGTTTCGCCTGAAGAAGGGAAGATTAAGAGGAGATATGATAACATTGTTTAAATATTTGAAAGAACATAATATTAAGGAAGAAACAAGTGTGTTTTCTGGTGCTCCAGAAATAAATACATGGAACAATGCAGGAAAAAAAAGTTTCCACAAAACCTTAGGGGAAACTTCATGATGGTAAGAACCATTCAACCATGGAATGTGCTGCCTCGGAATGTGGCAGAGTTTCCTTCTCTGGAGGTTTTTAAACAGATGCTAGAAGAACATCTGTTTAAATGTTTGTGTATTTTTGCATGGCAGAGGATTGCTAGATGGTCATCTGTTAGGAGTGATTTGATTGTGTATTTCTGCATGGCAAAGGATTGGACTGGATGGCACTTATGATTTCTTTGAAGTTTTATTATTCCTTTACTCAATTCCTTCTATTTTGACAACAACCATTTGTTTGCTCTTACCCATTGTTCATCTTTTTTTCACTAGACTAAATGATGTAAATAAATAAATAAAGTCAGCCAACATCTGGAGGATCACAGCCTTCCTATTCCTTTGGTAGCTCTATACTCACAGTGAGTGCCACCTCATTTCTTATCCCCAGTGCTACCCTTATACAGATATTTTCATAGCTCATTTCAGCATTTTAGCCTGACTTCAGTTAGAGATCTTTGGTTGCCAAAATCAACGCATTCATAGTTTTTGCAAATGGAAAACAGTGAACTCACATTGCACAAAAAAAGAAAGGAACCATACAGAGGTCAGTTATATCTGGATAAGGTTATCTGAGTGTTTCCCTTTGTTTATCTCTTCTATCTCATCTATGGTGCAAGCAATACATACTGTTTTTCTGCTACCAGTTCTTTTTTAGTTCCCTCTCAATTTAGTTTTAGATTAGTGTTATATTTTAGATAGTATTCCTATCAAAAATGCATTTTTTTCTTTTGCTCATCTAAGTTATTTTTTAGCACTTTAAATTGATCTCACATTCTTCCCGCACTCAGTCTTTTAATAGTTATCCACATTTTAATATAATCCATATTATAACTAAGAGGGATACTTTTTTCAGACAATATGCTCTGTGTGTGTGTGTGTGTGTGTGTGCATAGTGAGGATGCCATATTTAAATATTCTCTAATGTGGAAAAGGCTTTTTTTAAAAAAAATTCTTATCGTTTTGTCCTAGTTTTTTTTTATTGTAGAGGAGGTCTTGAAAAATTTCCAAACCCTGAGGGGGCGTTGAGAAATGTGTTGCAGACACACACTTAAGCAACAACTGGATAACAGAAATTATATTCTACTAAATCAGGGTTCAGTGAACACACTACCACTGTGTTACCTTTGAATCTAGATAACGTTTCTTTCTCCCTCAATATATCCATTACAGAAGTCTGAGCTATGTGAATGCAATTACTGTATACACTCACATATAAGTCGGTCTCATGCATAAGGCTGAACAAAATTACAGATTTCTGCTGTGGAGAGGGGAAAGTGCCAGTGTTACCTTTAGGAGCCAACAGCTATGATCAAAGCTACCACTATTTTCCCACCCAGGCATTCAAAAGAGTATCTTGCCATTTTACTCATAGAGGAGAATTGTTTACTTTTTGGCAAACATTAAGGTTCAGAATTAAGTCTTATTAAAAAGTCTGACTGTGTAGACTGACAAAGGGTGAAAACTTAGTCCATCCCAGTTTGAAGCCAACCTGAAGCCACAGTGGCCACAAAATGCACACCAACAATGTACACTGCAGCACACATCTCATGATATACACATTTCAAAAGTCCTTAGAAAGTCTGAATTCTGTCAAAAATGGGCTGCAGCAGATGCCAATGTTTCCCAGATCCAGGGCAAAATTGACTCCATAAAATGTGGACCACAATGTAGACCTTGCTGAAGTGCGGTATATAATCCTGAATGGGGGCTGCCAAATAAATAGCCCAAAAGCATGGCTGGGGATCAAGTGGCTAATAAAACCATCACTGGACCCCACTCAATTAGTGAACTATCGGCCAGTTTCCAATCTCCCCTATTTGGGCAAAGTCATGGAACGTGTGGTGGCTTCGCAACTCCAGGGGTTCTTGGTAGACACTGATTATCTTGATCCGGCACAGTCTGGCTTTAGGCTGGGACATGGTACTGAAACAGCCTTGGTCGCCTTGGTAGATGATCTACACTGGGAAGTCGACAGGGGGAGTGTGTCCCTGTTGGTTCTGCTGGACCTCTCAGCGGCTTTCGATACCGTTGACCACGGTATCCTTCTGGGTCGCCTTGCAGACATGGGGCTTGGCGGTACTGCTCTGCAGTGGCTCCAATCCTTCCTGGAAGGTCGTACCCAGAAGGTGTCATTGGGTGACACCTGTTCAGCTCCACAGCCGTTGTCCTGTGGAGTCCCTCAGGGTTCAGTTCTGTCCCCAATGTTATTCAACATCTACATGAAACTGTTGGGAGAGATCATTCGGAGTTTCGGAGTAAGGTGTTATCTGTACGGAGATGACGTCCAGATCTGTCATTCCTTCCCACCTGTCACCAAGGAGGCTGTCCAGACCTTGAACCGGTGCCTGGCCGCTGTGTCGGACTGGATGAGGGCTAGCAAATTGAAACTAAATCCAGACAAGACAGAGGTCCTCCTGGTCAGTCGCAAGGCTGAACAGGGCATAGGGTTACAGCCTGTGTCGGATGGGGTTACACTCCCCCTGAAGACGCAGGTTCGCAGCTTGGGAGTGATCCTGGATTCATCGCTGAGCTTGGAACCCCAGGTCTCAGCGGTGGCCAGGGGAGCTTTTGCACAGTTAAGACTCGTGTGCCAGCTGCGCCCCGTACCTTGGGAAGTCTGATCTGGCTACGGTCGTCACGCTCTGGTCACATCCCGAATAGATTACTGCAACGCACTCTACGTGGGGCTGCCTTTGAAGACAGTTCGGAAATTGCAATTAGTCCAGCGGGCGGCAGCCAGATTGCTAACGGGAGCTACATACAGGGAGCATACCACCCCCTGTTGTGTCAGCTCCACTGGCTGCCTGTCCAATTCCGGGCTCAATTCAAAGTGCTGGTTTTGACCTTTAAAGCTCTATACGGTTCTGGCCCAGCTTACTTGTCCGAATGCATCAGCCGCTATGTCCCTCCTTGTAATCTAAGATCATCCGGGGAGGCCCTGCTCTCGCTCCCGTCTACGTCTCAGATGAGGCTGGTGGGGACGAGGGATAGGGCCTTCTTGGTGGTGGCTCCCCGCCTGTGGAATGCGCTTCCTATTGATGTACGATCCACCACATCCCTCCTGGCCTTCAGGAAAAAAGTAAAATCCTGGCTGTGGGACCAGGCATTCGTACACCAGCACAAGGCAGCATTTTAGATTGGTTTTTAATGAAAGTGGGTGATTATGGCCAATGTTTTTATGGACTGAACATTGTTTTAATCCAGAGTGAATGTGTATGGTGCTAATGTAGTTGTATTTTAATGTATTTTTAATGTATTTTAATTGTTGAAGTGTTTTGGGGTTTATATTGTTATTATGTGGGCATCGAATTGTGCCGTACTGTAAGCCGCTCTGAGTCCCCCCTTGGGGGTTGAGAAGAGCGGGGTAAAATCCCGAAATAAATAAATAAAAATAATTGAACCTCTAGGATGAGTGATTGATTACCTTCACTGTTAAATGTCACTCCCCCTTTCCCCATCCCTTATGTCTCTGGCATCCTGGTGCATATTTGTCTTGAAAATAGGGGGGAAACCCTGCAAAGTGGTTTGAAACCAGGATCTGTCATCAATGTAATCACCTTCCTAATCTCAAACCAGGTCCAGGCCTAGCAATCAGATCACCTGCACAACAAAATGGGTTCCTCCCAAACCGATTCCAAGCTTAATTGTAGTGTCAACGTAGAAGCACCCTCTACAAAGAAGATTAACTCCTTTCTTTTGACAAGAGTTAAAATATAGAACTTACATTAGAAGTCATATTAATTTTTTTGGTCATAGTTAGACTAATATTTCTAGACCTATACATGAGTACATACAATATGTTTCTAGCAATAGTGCTGTGTTTCAAAGGATGATAATAAAGCATTTTCAAAGGCTGACATGAGTCTGGTTCCACAGTGGTATCACTGGGAGTCTTGCTAATCAGAATATGAGCTGTTTCCCTTGCAGTATATGTTGAGGCAAAGCTGCACTATATAAAAGCACCTATATATAAATGACATTGGGTTCTTCAGAGAATGAAAATGCTAAGTAAATGACAAGCACAACAGCAGCTTAGTTAGGGATGTAACACGTTGCTCTAACCGCATTCCCAGCAGGGTGTTGCCTAACGGTATCAGTCATCATCCATCTGATTTTAAGAGCAGCAGCACAGAATTTACCAACACGGTATGTTATTGTAGTGTTAGAGTTCAAAAGTAGCAAGGTGGAATAATATTTTTCACTGCGCCCCGGGTATTTTGAAAGCCATGGTCTAATGAGCTTAGATATAAGGAACAAAAGTTTAACACTGTACTAATGCATCTTAAATGAAAAGACAAGACAATATTGTTTAGTAAGGTGAAGTTAAGGTTAGAGACATATTGTGTATGCTTGAGTGAGTATTCCCCGAGAGACCAGTATGTACGTAGTACAAGTAGAAATTAACTTTCAAAATATAAGTGTTTGAGAGGCATAAAGAAAAGATCCTAAAAGTAGGATTATTATTTCTTTCTTTCCTCACAAACTAAACATCCTCCATAGAGGTGTTGCTGAATTTACTGGGGGAAGGGGAGCAAACAAAACAAACAAACAAACAAAATTAACTGTTTTTATTTACTATCTTTATACTCCACTCTTCTCACCCCAAAGGGGACTCAGAGCGGCTTACACTTATTGGCAAAATTCAATGCCGCATCACATATACAAATAAACAAATACAACAACTCTAGCAGTAAATGGTTAAAATGTATAAATACAATAAAAAAGAGTGAACAAATTAAATATAAAGTGCCTAGTTCCATAATTGTTATTAGTGGTGCTACATTCAAGTCGGATTTGATATTAAACTAATCCTCAAAGGCCTAAGCCCAAAACCAAGGTTTCAACATTTTCCTGAAGACCAGAAAGGAGTGGGCCGATCTGATGTCACTGGGGAGGACGTTTCATAGCCAAGGGACCTCCACTGAGAAGGTCCTATTTCTTATCCTCACCAATCGTGCTTGTGAAGAAGGTGGGATTGAGAGCAGGACCTCCCCAGTGCATCTTAGCATTCTGATTGGCAGGTAAGTTGGACCAGAACCATTTAGGACTTTATAGGCTAAAGCCAGCACTTTGAATTCAGCCCAGTAGTGTACTGGCAGCCAGTGGAGCCGATGTAGCAGAGAGGATGTTTGTTCCCTGTACATCACTGCAGTGAGCAGCCTGGCTGCCACTCATTGGACTACTTAAAGCTTCTGGACAGTCTTTAAAGGCAGCCCAACACAGAGCACCTTGATGTAGTCTATTTGACATTTAACAAGAGCATGGACCACCGTAGTCAGGTCTGTCTTCTCAAGAAATGGGCGCAGCAAAGAATCCAGGAGAGCTGTGAACTTGTGTCTTCAGGGGGAATGTAACCCTGTCCAGCACAGGCTGTAACCCTATACCCTGCTCGGCCTTTTGACTGACCAAGAGTACCCCTGTTTTGTCTGGATTCAATTTCAATTTGTTCAGATTCAAAGTTTTCTGTTTCAGATGAAGAAATTGAAGTAATGGAAATGTCTGCCCAGTTTTAGTGAAGGAATGTACACATTACATTGAGTTCTGCCTAAATGAATATTTTGAAAGAAATTTCATTTTCCCAAGGAATGTCAGCATGCCATAGGAGTTGCTGAAAAGTCACGATGAAAAAAACTACATTGAGGTCCAAAGAGCAGATAATAACAGGGGATTCACCAGGCAGCATGGCACATCTGGCAGGCAGCGGGGGAACCTATCGCCCCATGCCCCGCATTGGGACCTTACCCATCTCACAGGGGGAAATGCCATCATCTAGCTTCCCCCTGTGCTCACTCTGTTCTTTTCTATGAGATCATGGGAATCCTCCTGTGTTCCTGGGAAATGTCCTTGGATGTTTGGTGGATGTTAGAACTATGGAGCCTCGCCGGAAGAAGCCCTGCATCACCTGATGGGCTCTGGCAGGCTACATGCTTGCAGCATCCTCCAAGTGTCCTAAGACGCTGAGAAAAGGTAATGTGATGAGGTCCTTAGACATTCACAGTGTAGTGTTTTCTCAGGTTAAAAAATAGCAATTTCTTTAATCATTTTTTTTACTTTTACAGATGCTATGTGCACCTGACCCATGAAAATGTGGAAAGGGACTGTAATGAAAATCAGTTTTATTTATAGTTTATGAAATCTTTTAGTTGGCCGAACTGATTAAAACTCTGACTAGACATATTTCTCTAAGGAAGAGAGTATATGCTACAATATATAATTCCCAGACCCAATTGTACTATACAAAAGCTGGAATCTAAGGTTCTGAAACATTCTAGTGTAACAGAAAACCAATGAGGGGTTAAAGGAAATGGAAGTAGTTTTTTATTCCCACATCCTGGACAGCTGTGATTAATGGAAGAAAGGTTACTCATTCTACTGGCATCCATGAATAAGCATTTTCTTCCATGAAAGTACATACTTGTAATTCAATTTTGTGAGGAAATAGTATCTGTCCCTTCAAATAACAGATTTGCAATATGTGCAATGATTATGGAACGGCTCTGCAATATGATTACGGATGACATGATTTATATTGAATGTAATGTTTTTAAATGCTTAATATGTACTTTTAACTTAATTTAAATTGAATTTTAATGGTATTGGAATTTGTATGTGTTTCAAGGTATTGAATAATTTCCTATATGTAAGCCACTTTTAATCCCTTTCGGGGACTAAAGTAAGTCATATATATATAATAAGTTTACAGTTTTGTGTTTTACATATTTGTTTATTTGTGGCTTTAATTATGTTCTCTCTAGGGATCTCTAGGTGCTCTGCTGTGATTCAATTTTCTCCAGCCATGGAATCAAGAGCACCTCTCTAAGAATCTCTAGGTCTTCCAATATGATTCTGTGGTCAATTTCCAGCAGACACTGACAGCAGGGTCATGCTGGAAGACCTATCAGCTCTAGCTTTTGAGAGATAGAATGTATGAGTTGCCATCTGCTCAACCTATAAAAATCATGATAACCATATCTAAGAAATTAAGATGTGGTCTATCCAATGCAATCATTAAATTTTCTGAATCAGTGACCCAAATAATTCCGGGAACAGGCCTAAAAACCAAGATACCAATAATTCTCTTTGGTTCAGCAGTTTAATAATAGCATTTTTAAAATTTGTAGTTTTTCACTTTCACAGGGGTCCCATACCTCTAACCCAAATGGATGTGGAGGGTTGACTGTAATTATTATAGGAAATTTAGTGGACTTTAAAACATACTGTGGAAAGAAAATCAATTTTTAACGTCAAAGAAAGAATATTAGGATTGTAGCCTTTAATAATTTCATCTTGGCTTCCTTTCTAAAAAGGATCAGAAGCCACAGGTAACATTCCATTCTAAAGGAATGACAGATTGATATTTCAACTCAGCTTTCAACTGTCAAAGTGACACTTTTTTTCCTTTGTATTTCTAGGTTGTCATCTGTATAAACCTTCTATGCAGCTTGTAAAGTTATGAACCAATCTGAACAATTATTTGCTGAGTGACTGAATGGTTTCTGCAATGAATTGCTTTTATGAACTATCTGTTTCAGAAATAAGTACTTTAAAGAACAGCTTTCAACAATTACCTAAAAGCAAGCCCTTCTTCATGTAACTGCTTTTTTCAATTTCTCCTAAGCCTAGTTCATGACATTTTACTGATAAGCCCAACCTATTGAAGCACTAAAAACGGATTTGCACTCAAGCGTATAGTAAACATATTTTCCCAGAATTGGTCAAAAGCGTACATTTTATGGGCATTCTCTTAAATAAAAGTCGCATTGGTCTTGTCTTATGTCAACAGCATTACATTTTCATCAGTCTTTACACATAAGAATGGAAACTGCTATACACACATAGGTGAATAAATGTGTGAGAAGCTGCAAATCACTTTTAATAATCCATCTCCCTATATATTTATATCTATGTCTAGAAAGGTGTGTGTGTACATTAGAATAGGTAACACCTTCACCATCACCCATTACTGTTGCTTTTCTTAATATTGTGTCACTCTTTAATGTTGTTATTTTTGAAATTCTCCATGTCATTTCTTGATCCTTATGGGAGAAAAATATGGTTAATGAGAATTTTGATCCACAATATACTTTTTGGTTGATTTGAGAAATGGATGAAGAACACACTCCTCATTCCTTGCCATCATTGAATTCTGGAAAATTATGCTTACATATCACTGGATTATCAGCAATTTTTAATCACAGAATCGGAGCCATCATCTTGCTTATGCCTTTCAGTTTAGTTAAAATCACTAACACAATAAATAATAGCTGGGCACCCCATTCCTTCACTGAAAATGAGCACTATGAATTTATTCATCCTATAGTATGAGACCCAAGAAGAAGAAACTTATTCCAGGAATTTCTTGTTCCAAAATCAGTTCTTGGCAGCCATGCATCAAGGCTCTGCAGATTATATTGTTGATCTGAAACAAATCAACTTCATCTCTGTGAAGTCCATTTTGTATCATCCCTGTACCTGTCCAAGTCTTGTCTGCTTGCCATGACATAGTGACAACCTTCAGGAAAAGTAAATGCCTGAAATATTTAGTAAAGAAGTTCAATAAGGATTCACCAGTCAATCTGAGAGGATTGTGCCTCCAAAGGTATTGTGGAATATTTAAATTAACTTCTGACATTTACAGTTGTATCAATCAGTGTAGTAATATGCAAACTAACAAGACTGGGTCAAACAAACAAACATTTACATCAGTCTTCCACAGCCTAGTTTTTCAGGTAGTGCTCCATCATTATGACAGGTAAATCCCTCTGTGGTGTTACAGGAACACTGCTTTGTTTAGTGAAAATAGGATGGTTTTAGTAATTAGTTAAGTGGCTTTGGCAGTCAATTTTACCCAACTGAAATAGCTGAGACCACTGTAAAATCATATATAAAGTGTTGCCCTCCTTTGACCAAAATCCAAAGATATTATTAGTATTGGTATTAGTCTTAGAACATAAGAACATAAGAAGAGCCATGCTGAATCGGACCTCAGCCCATCTAGTCCAGCATTCTGTATCACACAGTGGCCCACCAGTTGTACACGGGGATCTCGAGCAGAAGGGAGGGCAAACCCTGACCTGCTCCCGACCCCCCACAACCAGTACCCAGGGAAATCCTGCCTACCTCAACCAACTCCGAGGTGGCACTTGAATGTCCTTTTCAGTAACTACCGATACACTTGGTATCCATGAATCTGTCTAATCCTGCCTTGAAGTTGTTCAGGCTGACAGCTGTCACAACCTCTTCTGGAAGTAAATTCCATAACCCAATGACCCTCTGGGTGAAGAAATATTTCCCTTTATTAGTCCTAATTTTCCTACCTTGGAGCTTCTGGGAATGCCCTCTAGTCCTAGTGTTTTGTGGCAAAGAAAATATTTTTTCTTTATTCACCTTTTCTATCCCATGCATGATTTTATACACTTCGATCAAGTCACCTCTTAAACGCCGTCTTTCAAGGCTGAAAAGACCAAGGCGTTGCAACCTGGTTTCATAAGGGAGCCGCTCCATCCCTTGGATCATTTTTGTTGCCCTTTTCTGTACCTTTTCCAGTTTCGTTATATCCTTCTTAAGGTGCGGAGACCAGAATTGTACACAGTACTCCAAATGTGGCCTTACCATAGATTAGTAGAGAGGTAATACAACATTTGCTGACCTATTTTCGATTCCTTTCTGATCATGCCTAGCATAGAATTTGCTTTTTCACTGCTGCTGCACACTGGGTTGACATCTTCATTGAGCTGTCCACCAAAACCCCAAGATCCCTTTCCTGGTTTGTCTCAGAAAGCTTTGACCCCATCAATTTGTAGGTGTAGCTGGGGTTCTTTGCCCCGATGTGCATGACTTTACACTTGTTTAGGTTAAAATGCATTTGCCACTTTGTTGCCCATTCACTCAATTTCGAGAGATCTTTCTGGAGCTCTTTACAATCAGTTTCATTTTTAACTACCCTGAACAATTTAGTGTCGCCTGCAAACTTTGCTACCTCAGAATTCACTCCTACATCCAGGTCATTAATGAATAAATTAAAAAGTAATGGACCCAAAACTGAACCTTGGGGTACGCCACTTCTCACCTCTTTCCCCCCAGAGAAATGTCCATTTATTACCACCCTTTGTTTCCTACAGTTTAGCCAGGTTCCAATCCAGGACAAGACCTGTCCTCTGATTCCATGGCTGAAGAGCTTATTTAGGAGCCTTTGGTGAGGGACTTTTTCAAAAGCCTTTTGAAAGTCAAGGTAAACAATATCAATTGGGTCCCCTTTATCTATGTGTTTATTTACACCCTCAAAGAATTCTAACAAGTTAGTAAGACATGATTTGCCTTTGCAGAAACCATGTTGATTTTCTTTCAGCAATGCCTGTTCTTCTATGTGCCTAGTAATTTTTTCTTTAATAATGGTTTCCATCACTTTGCCTGGAACTGAGGTTAAACTGACTGGTCTATAATTTCCTGGATCACCTCTGGATCCTTTCTTGAAGATCGGTGTTACATTTGCCTCCCTCCAGTCCTCCGGTGCAGTGCCTGATCTTAGAGAAAGGTTATATATTTTGGCTAGAATTTCAGCAATTTCACACTTGAGTTCCTTAAGAACTCTGGGGTGGATGCCGCCTGGACCTGGTGATTTGTTGACATTTAGTTTAGTAAGGCATGTGAGAACATCCTCCTTGTTTATCTCTATCTTCTGGTAACCTTTTTAGACTGGTGTGTTTTAAAATATCTTTTAGTTCAAATTATGTGTGTAATTGTTTTTCAACATTAAATCTTTATTACTTTTTATTATATCTTTTAAAAAGATTTGATCAGTTTTGCTGGGATTCTTTGAGTCCCAGTTTTCTGGAAAAGATGGGGTAAGTGTCCACACAATGGATACACAATGGATACATCCCCACCCCATTCCCTTTAGATCTGCTCAGTGCTTTTTGTGCCAACTAATCCTTAGCCTACAAGGCATTTCACGTCAGAAAACAGCATACCAATTGATGAAAAAAGCCCCCAAATAAAGGCTAGTCAGAACCCTGTTGGTCTATACAACAACTTATACTAGTATAACTAATAACTATCATTATCTATTATGCAGTTTCCAGGGTATGCTTGTGAAGCATAATCTAGAATACCTATCTTGCTGCACATTTATGCTACTGCTGAAGATGATCTCAATCTACCTCTCTGTCTTTCTTTTTTTAAATAATAGTCAACTTGTTCTTAAACACCCACCATAAATCTTTCAACAGCCCTTCATACGTAATCCAGTTAGACTCTACCTTGAAATAGTGCCTAATAGTTTTCATGTGCAGGGACAATCTATTTTACAGAGCTGTTTTGTATATCTTGTTTATTAAGGTTTTATTGAAAATTATGTTAATGGTGTTATATTTTGAATAAAACAGAAAACAGGTGTTTTTTATTTTAAAAAACCACCACTATTTTTAAGAGTCATGCACAAGAACAGTGCAAGCTGAGTTCAACTTCAGAAAATAGAAAATTGCATTTTCAGTTGACAGTGAGTCTGTTAGCACTTCATATGACTCCATATTGGAAATCTGTCTGCAATCTCTCAATGGCCTTTTTGAGTTTTTATGTAAATGGCAAACAGTATTTTTAGAAACAATCACAATATAAATCATTTCCAAGGTTTAGGATTAGTCAAAATGTCATTACAAATTTTCTCATGCCTGGCTATACTATGCAAGGATACTGGTCCATGCTCACTTATGCTGAGAGAATCAGTTCCAATAGTATTTTATAAAGCAATGTGAAAACAAACAGAAACTGTTATAGATAATATGGTATCATCAGTGGAGGTTAAGGAAAGTCTACTGGAAACGTATGTAATGTTCTGAAATGCTTGATGCATTTGGAGTTACAGCAGTATTCAGAATGAGGAGGAGAGATGAAATGTGCTACCACATTTAGCATATGCTGGGCTACATGTAAATAGAGAGACTCTAATAGGCACACAGTAAAAAAAGTCCTACCAGGCACTGCAGAAGAATAATAAAGGAGCCTGCTTTATGCTCCAGAGAGATTGTGTATGAGGTGTCAGAAGCAGGAGCAGAGAAAGCTAGGGATGCCATCTGGCAAGGCTCCTCTGCCTTGGATAGCTGCATGGCAGACATAAATGTCTGGCACAATTCCTGGGCCTCCCACTGCTGCCTGATAGGCAGATATGTAGCTACAGAAAGTTTTCCCAGCATGCATGAAGATTAAATTATTAGCATAGCCATCTCTCATTCTCTCCTGCCCTCCCTCTTTCTCTCATTCTGTGTGGGATGGTGAGAAGAATGAAGAGAAAACATATGGGTTCCATTCAGTTTTGTTCTAGCTGGTCCTAAGGAAAGGAATGAAAATGCATGTATCTAAAGACCAGGTACATGATGATACTGGATCTTTTTTTTTTTAATGAAAAAGCAGTCTAACTCACTGTTCCCAAATAAATTGACAAACTAGAATGCGATAATCCTATTCCTAGCATTTCCTATCTCCTTGCCCAAGCTGGGGAGGGGTGGGAGGATGGGTAAGATAGTTTTTGTACTCCTAAAAATAAGGAGGAATAGACAATGAAAGTCAAGTGGGCATGAAGAATCTCTACCATTGTGCTACCCACAGTGTCTTGGGCTTTTATATGATGTTGATGTTATGTGGGGAAAATCCATAAGTACATGATGTGGGTCTTATGTATTTTTGAGAGGTATTTCAAGGCATATGGACACCATCTTTACAGTAATATAGGTCATGGTGTAGATGGTACAATTTAGGCACCTTAATTATCTCGGTTTCCAGGCACAACTCACAGTGCTGGTAATGATCTGTAAAGTCTCAAATGTCTCTATTCAAGCTATTTCAAATATCATATTTTCCTGCCAGAGCTCTCAGACCCTTTGAGTCACACTTCTTTTTAGTCCACAACCATCACAGACACAGATGGTAGTAATGTAAGAGGGAGCCTTCTCTGTGGTGGCTCCCACCCTCCACATATTTGGATGGCTCTTCCCTTATTGTCTTTTCAGTAGCAGGTTAAGATTTTTTTTTACTCTCATCAAATATTTAGGGATCAATTCTTAACAATTTTAGACAGACACATTCCCACAAATATTCTCTTCAATGAAATGTACCCCAAATTCTGGGGAAAGCCCTGACCTTATTACAAATAGAGGTGAGTCTTTTTTATGTGAAAGAGGGAGAAACTTAAGTAACTTATCAAAATTAAGGTAAAGTGACTCTCTGTCTCATCTTGTCCTTAAAAGAGGTCAAATGGTACCTCCAGTGAGGATGGGTTTTTATCTCTTCAACAATCGATTCCCCTGCCATGTGGTTTTGAGTTGTTCAAGCCAAGTTAACTTGCTACTCTAACCAATTTTTAACTGATCTATTTTTTAAAAAGGAAGAATCTGAAAAATGTAAAATGGAAGACAGTTGCCTGCCAAATCATTTCCTGTTTTAATTTGCTGCCTAAATATTTTCTGTAATGCACTTTCAATTATACACTTGAAATTAAATGTAACTGAACAGGCCGTTTCTCTTCATTCCTTGATGTTATTGATTTATGCCTGCCTGTAAAATTTCATTTAGTTTAGAGAGGAGAACAAGTTCTATATCAGAGTGAACTTCGGCTTTGCATATAAATACATAGGAACAGCCACTCTGCAAAGCAGCTTATAATTTTGGAAATGGCATGAATAATTCACTCTGTGGGCTATTTTGTACAGAGCTGTATTCTTTACTGTCCTTCGTGAAGATCAGATATTTATATCTATATCAACTTTGTCTAGGTTGATATCTCTTCATGTTTACAGAAGTGTCTGTATATGTAATGATTAATAAATGGTCTCCTAAGTTTTGTCATCTTATCTCCACTCTCCTGAAGATGATGTGAGACCTCTTGTAGTATGAAAAGAAATGTGTGAAGGTTAATATAAAAGCAAGGATGGAACCCCACACATTTACTTCACCTCTAACATTGGTTCCAGAACTCCCTGGGTCACACTGAAAGCATCTTGCAAGCTCTGCAAAAACAGAATAATGATCTATTGTTTTGTTTCTGGAAGTGTGCAATGAGATAAGTTGGGATTCTATTTATTTATTTAGGAAATGTTTGTCTTATTTTTCCCCACTTAAGGGCCCAAGGCGGCTAACAGTATTTACAGTATACAAACAATACAAACAAAAGCAATACATGAAAACCAATGTATTAAAAGCAATACATGAAAACTAGATATTCAACAGTGCTGAAAAACATTAAAACTAGTATATTTGCATAAAATTATAAAATCCAAAAGTCAAAGATTGAAAAGTTGGTGAAAAGTTGGGCAGTAGGTCAGTAGCTTTATTCTTTGTTTGCATGAATTGAATATGCAGAGGTATACTACATTTGAACTTGGACTTTTATCATTCCCAATACAGACATTGATGGATTTCTCATCAATGACTCCTCGTTGCCAAGGGAAGAACATATCTCGTATTACTGAAACACATAACTGGAATCACGTTCAAACAAAGCCAAAACCACTCTATTGCCACAAGGAATCAACCCATTAGGTCAAACAGTAATCAGCTAGCCAGCAAAGTAAAGTCCTTGAAGTATCAAGGCTAGAAGGGTCAGTATCAATGAAAAAAATGCAAATGAACAAAAATCCATAAAAACATAAACAGAAAAAAAAAGAAAAATGAAAAGATAGACATTAACTGTTGCCTGGACTCATGAATTAAAGGTAAAATAGGACAGTTGCCACTTAATTTTTTTCCCTTAACATTTGGAAAGAGAGAGTATGCATACTGAAGTTAATAGGATTAGGTGGATTTTTGCTTCTGGACTCTTTCCACTCTTTTTCAAAGTACAAATGATTTCCTACTTCTGGGATTTTTCTGCAGCCTAGATAAGAGTGATGGTGTTAATTAATATGTTCTCCAGTTAAATGAAAATGAACACTTGGCATACAAACACACACATAAACACTGTGCATATAAGTTTGGCTTCCCATCCTTATATGCAAAATATATAGAAAAGCCAGGTGTTACTGTATTGTAATAGTGATGCTGGATCTGCTTTAATTTAGAAGATCATTCTCTTTAACAATTTTGAATGTGCAATCATAATTTCCATTTGTTATGAATACTGGTTAATAAATATGAATGCAAGAAGACTTTGATGTGTGAGACAGAAAGTTACTTCTTTACAGAATCTGAAATTATCATAAGATGCACTCTGGCATGGTAGGGATTAGGGAATAAGATCTTGAATCCTTGAACATCTAGGAAAATCTAGGGAGCGCACAATGCCCTTGTTACACCACTGGCTACTGATTAGCCTCCGAGCACAATTCAAACTGCTGGTTTTAACCTATAAATCCCTATACCGTTTGGCCCAGTTTACCTGAACGTGTTCTCCCCTATGAACCATCAAGGATGTTAAGATCTTCTGGGGAGGCCCTGCTTTCAGTCCCGCCACCTTCACAGGCACGTTTGGTAGGAACGAGAGACAGGGCCTTCTCCGTGGTGGCCCCTCGGCTATGGAACTCTCTCCCAAGCGAGATTAGATTAGCCCCTTCCCTCCTGTCTTTTAGGAGGCTAGTAAAATCCTGGCTTTGGAAGGAAGCATTCCCAGAATAATGCCAAGAGGGTTTCTGGATAAAAGGGGATGACCACATAGATTGGACTGAGTTGAATTTGATTTTATCTGGGGATTTGGTTTTAATGTATTGTATTGTTTTGTCTTTTATTCTATTTATAGTAGGCATGAGAAAAAAGTTATGAAAATTAAAAGAAACCGGAAGGGATTCGTATGTATGGGACTTTCAAGTTTATACGCATCGCAGTGGCAATCCCGGAAGTGGACTTTCTTTTCCGCACTCCCTGAGCCCAAATTTTCATTAGATTAGTAAATATGTCAGATGCCCACCCAACAGGAAAATTTCCCCCTCCAAAATAGCTTTGCAGACATAACTCACAGTCAAATTGGGGCCTTTCCATGCTTGGAGCCTAATTAGAGTGAAAGGCCTACCTCCAGGAAGTGAAAAAGGAGCTGGAAACGATAGAGAGATCCAGATCGGGACTCCTAGAGGGGCCTGGAGGACTGAGGAAAAAAGCGGTTTAAACACCCAGGAAGGGGGTTTAGATAGAAGGACAGAGCAGAAGGACATAAGAACTGCTGAGAGAAGGGCAGCAGGAGTGAATAGAGCACGGAGAGGAGAAGGAAGAGTTCAGAATCAAGAAAAGCCATAGAGTTCAAACGGAGATTCCTAGATTGCTATGGTAAAACTGAATGGGGAAAAGCTGGAGTGAGGAGAACTCTACAGATTAGCAAGGCCTGCACCAGAGGTGGGCAACTATTTTATTTAATAATATTAATAATAATATATTAATGCATTATATGTCCTTGCAAAGAAACCCTGTCCTTTTATAATATTAATAATATTAATAATATATTAATGCATTATATCTCCCTGCAAGGAAACCAAGGGAAATGTTGCCCCTTGATTTGCCTGTGCTTAAAACAGTGTCAGCCCTGTTTCCCTGCTTTGCCTACTTTAGAACTACTAACGGATTTCGTTAGTAATTACGTTACATTTTAGAAATTTTTGGAATTTTTTTGTAAGTCTTTCTATTACTAATAAAAAAATCCCCCCCCCCCCCATTAGATTTTCGATTCCCTATTTTTGGGTTATAAACCATGCTTAATTTATAGTATATGATGTTTTAATATTATATTAAACTGTATTAAATTTTGCTGTGAGGCCAGTCTGAGTCCATCTTTGGAGATGAGAAGGCCGGGATATAAAAGTTTTAAATATATAAAATTCAAATCTCATTTTAAGGTGCAAACAGGAATTTTCCTTGAAACCCCCTTACCCCTGCTGAAAAGGAAATTGACTTGTTGCATTCAGGAGAGCAATTGGTCCTTAACAGTCCTATTCAATTCTACTGAATGGAGTCTGCAAAAATGGCTTAGACTGGTATATTATGTCATTTCCAAAGGTCAGACAATCTTCTTTGATTTTGAAAGAGAGCAAATTTACATATTCAATTAGCTTCATCCCATGTGTGCAATGACATTGTTTTAATCTCCCTAGACCATGTCACTTTAATCACATGCTCCCCTTTAACTCCCCATAGAATAACATTCAGGTCATATTTTGCCCCTTGCAGAGGTATATCCTGCACTCCAATATACAATGGCTGTGACGACATAAACCAAGTAGCAAAGCAAGGCAAGGCAAGTGGTTTTTATTTATTTATATTATATTATATTTATTTGCTATTTCAACTTGTATACTGCTACTCCCCGAAGGCTCGGAGCGGTTTACAACACTACACTTTTGAGCATCTTAAGCATATAAACATTCCAAAAGAGGAAATAAAACTTTTAAAAAATGATGATCATTGTCTAATCTCATCTTCTTAGTTTTCTCTGGATTTTGGAATAATCTCAACTCTTCTTTAAATTTCAGCATAGAGTCTTGTATTTTCCTTGTTTTAGTTTTGTAACAGAATGCAGACAGAGGTCACTCCTTCTCTGGCCATGAGGATGTTGGGAGAAAATGAGTTGTAAAATTCATGTAGCAACATTTCAGCTCCATTAGCAACAGAAAAATGAGATTTTATTTATATTATTTATTTATTTATTAACTTCATTTATACCCTGCAACCATCTCCCCAAGGGGACTCGATGTGGCTTACATGAGGCCAAACCTAATAACACATAATAACAACACAACAGCAATTATAAAACAATACCATCACTAAAACTCAAACATAAGCAATAACCTACAGTTTAAAACCTTTTCAAGTGGGCCAAATGTGAATATTAAAATTTTAAATAAATAATCACAGGATGCAGACAAAGGTAGATTGTATATAACAGGAAGGTTTCAAGGACAATGTGGGGCAGACACCCAACTTGTAATTAAAGTGATTGTGATGACATTTGCAAGGATTGAACATTCAGGGAAGGCACACTGGAACAGCCACACCTTCAGGCTCCTCTTAAAAACTGCCAAAGTGGGAGCTTGTATAATATCCTTGGGGAGCATGTTCCAGAGTTGGGGGCCACCACAGAGAAGGCCCTCTCCCTCATTCCCACCAAAGGCGCCTGCGAAGGCGGTGGGAGCGAGAGTAGGACCTCTCCAGATGATGGGAGAGATCGCCTGGGTTCATAGACAGAAATGTGGTCATGCAGGTAGGCAGGTCCCAAACCGTTCAGGACTTTGTAGGTCAGAACCTGCACCTTGAATTGGGACCAGAAGATGAATGGCAGCCAATGGAGCTCCTTAAACAGGTGGGTTGAATGCTCCCTGTAAGTCGTTCCAGTTAGCAATCTGGCTGCTGCCCATTGGACCAATTGAAACTTCTGGGCTGTCTTCAAGGGCATCCCCACATAGAATGCATTACAGTAGTCCAATCTGGAGGTGACTAAGGCGTGGACCATCGTGGCCAGATCTGACTTCACAAGGCACTCCCAGCCATCGCCAACACCTGAGCTTCAAATGTTAGCGACGAGTCTAGGAGGACAACCAAGCTGTGGACCTGTGACTTCAGGGGGAGTGCAACCCCATCAAGCACAGGTTGCCACCCTATATCCTGATCTGGCTTACGATCGACCAGGAGGACCTCCACCCGGCGGTCCAGCCAGGTCCCGGTGATGCAAGATTTTCTCTCTTAGGTGAAGCTACCCTATCCTTTCTTAATCAGGGAACATTGACTTGCTGAAAAAAATCTCTGAATTATTGCATCTTTAAAAATCCTTTAAGTATTGTAAAACCCACCAAGTACAGTTCCGATGAAACCAGCAGATTCCCATTTATTCACATCCTTTTTTCTAGCAGGACCAAAGTCATATTTTGCCTCACACATCCATTCCTCTGTCCCTATTTTTATCTTTCAGAAATAGAGATTTCAAAATAAATAGCCATTAAAAAACCCCTAAGCATTAATATCAGTGTTGATCACAAGTGCTGCAAAAAGGATAGGTATGAAGGGAACTGCCTTGCCAAACCAATATTTATGTCATTAACAAATTTACAAGTGGTTTTACTTTGTGACACGATTTAGGGAAGCAAAAATGAGAAGGAGGAAAAAGAAGAAAAGAGGAAGGGTGAAGAGAAAGAAAAGGAAGAAGATGAGGAGAGGCAGGGGAGGAGGAAGGGATGATGAGATGCACATTTTATTTATAATTGGAAGTAGGTTGCCTGTGACTGTTCAAGGTTGCTAATTATCTCCTTCAGATACTTGATATGCCTTGGATGATGTAAGCTTCTTAAATTGTTTATTCTTCTGCAGTTTTTTTTATTAAAATATGGAGGGTGTGGGAGAGAGAGGAAAGGAGAGAGAAAGGACCTAGGTTTTCTTGTGATTGGTAAACTGTAATGAAAATGCTGCAGAGCTGCTAAATACCCAGGTCTCAGAAACAAATTGACTTGCAAGATTAAACACTGGGAGAGAGCTTGGAGATTCACATTTGCATGGTTAATGTAAACACAGCCCCATGAGCTCATCAGTGTTTCTTTGAAGAAAACTGGTGTGTGGGCTTTCCTTTCTGCACCGGGAAAGTTGCCAAGTGTTGTAAAGAGGTAGGACAAGGGGGAGATACACTACAGGATTATTTGTTACACAGTTTAAAATATTCTATCATTTATAGTGCTACCTATTAGGGGACTTTATATAAAACTTACTCAATTGCTGACATCTTTTGCTAGCAAATTATTAGGTATACAGACATTAATTATACTAGTGAAGCAAAATGAGATATCTTTTACAGGAACTAATGAAAGCAACGCGGGATTGAAACTTTTGTCTCCTCTTCCAGTCCTCAAAACGTTCTCTGCAGCTCCAAACAACTCTGTGCACATACAACCAAGCTTCATTCATAAATCCTATGCAAAAGTTACTTTCTTCAACATGGGGTCTGATTTTTCCAGGTTTCTTGCTTACATTAGGAATTTATGTGTCAACAGAAACCTCTTTTTAGTACAGTAAGTATGCTTAGAAAATTTGCAAATGACACCAAATAAAATATTTGTGAGTGCTACAGAGAATACTCAAGATAACAGGATCAGTATTCAAAATGACCTTGACAGTTTGGAGAATTGGGCCTAAAAATAATTACATCAAGAATAAATTTAAATAATTACATTTAGGCAAAAGAAATTGAAATTGACAAAATTGCTTGAAAGCAAGTGTATGTAGAAGGGATCGGTTCTTAGTAGAGCTCAAGCTAAACACAAGTCAGCAGTATGATGTGGCAGTCAAAAGTCTCAAAACACTAATAATGCATGTATCAACACGAATATAGTTCCATCTATTTTGCTTGGGTCAGACCTTACCTGGAATACTTCATTTGGTTAAAGTACGATATTGAAAATCTGGAACATGCCCAAAGGAAGACAATCAAATCCTATTGAGAACAACTTGTCCACCACAATTCATTCTCTAGTCTCACTGAAGCAGCCCTTCTGACTCTTTGCACTGTCTGGAAGCTATTCACGGGATTCCCCCAAGCATAGAAAGAGGCAACCTAGCAATAACTTGAAAGCTAGTTAGTAATTATATTGAGACAACATTGTATGATAAGAAGCAGTTCCAATAAGAAGCTGTTTATTTATTTATTTATTTAGTCATTTCTAGGACGCCTTTCTTCAAAAATATACATTATCTAAAACCAATAGCAAAAGATCAAGGAATGCTCCACAGCAGGGGTGCTCAGAATGGTGATCGGGATCACCAGGGTGATCTTTGGGCCTCATCCTGGTGATCTTCAGACCCCTCACCAGGTTTTTTGCTGTTGGTCCTCTACACGCGCCCCTGCACGCTGCAAAGAAGTCCTCCGTCGTTGCTCCTCCCTGCTCGTGCGCTGCCTCCAAAAGCTCCAGAGTCCAAGAGGCAGAATGGGCCCCCTCTTTTGGATTCCTCCTCCTCCCTCCGTCCTTCTCCAGCCACTCAGAGTCGGAGACCAAAGGGGCGGGCCTGGATGACGCGATGCATGGCTGGCCCTGCGCGCATGCGCAGAAACGCCCATTCTGCCTCTCGGACTTCTCGTGAGTTCTTGGAGGTGTCACGCATGCTGGCGGCGTGGAAATAGGAGCAACGACGGAGGAGAAGAAGAAGGACGCTTTGGGGTCATTTCCTTACCGCATCTCAAAGGTCGGTCTTTTTACTTTGGGGTGGGTGCTTGATTGTTCTGTGGCATGTCTGTTTGTTTATTTTTAATGTTTAAAAATGGCCTTTTAGCTCCAAAGCCTCTCTGCTTGCTTTGTTTCTTGAGAAATATATGTTGGGGAATATGGAAAAGTGGGAGAAATGGGGTGGTTGGATGTATTTCTGCATGCCCCTTTGTTTACCTTGCTGAGTATTAAATGGCCCTGCAGTTCAAAAGCCTCTCTTCTTACTTCCTGGCTGATAATATGTGTGGTAATATGGCAGTGTGGGAGAAATGGGGTGGTTGGATGTATTTCTGCATGCCCCTTTGTTTACCTTGCTGAGTATTAAATGGCCCTGCAGTTCAAAAGCCTCTCTTCTTACTTTCTGGCTGATAATATGTGTGGTAATATGGCAGTGTGGGAGAAATTGGGTGGTTGGATGTATTTTTATGCTCTGTTTTATATTGTTGTTATTAAATTGAAATGTTGATGTTTTATAACTTCATTTTATGTAAACTGTCCCGAGCCTGCTGGAAGGAGCGGTACATAAAAATGAATAATAAAAAATAAATAAATAAATAAATAAGAAAATAGTTATACGTTTTACATTTCTGGGCAGGTGATCTTTGGGACTTGGTTTTTTAATCAGTAGCTCCCATGCTGAAAAAGTGTGAGCACCCCTGCTCCACAGCATCTAAATTATAAACAATAAAAGGTTAAAAATTGAATTAATATTCCTGTACAAACATAAAGTGCTGGGTTCAGTTAAAAACTCTTTCAAATAGAAAAGTCATTTTTTAAAAAAAAAATTAAAAAAAGAGAAAAGGGGGATGGGGGAATTAGAGATTTAGGAATTTGGGAAAGGGAGGGAGAAAAAGAAGAAAAGAAAGAGATCTCTATATAAGTAAAGTGGGGAAACAATGATATGATAGAAAAGTAGGAAACACTTGTAACAGTATATCACCCCTAAAAAGAAATTGTCAACTTCCATCTAGTCCTTTGCGGCTTTGCTTTTGTCTTAATATAAATTTTCTTTAATGAGGGTAACATTTCTTGTCATTTCAATGTAGTAAATTGTCTCTTCTTAGATCTCCAATACATATTAATGTCTTGTTAATTGTCTATTGAGATCTCATTTTTTTCAGAAAAGTCTTTACACCTTCAGGATGGGTGCCAATCTGACTTCTGGCAGTGCATTCCATAACTTCGGAGCCACCCGCAAAAGTTTGCCTTCTCTAGTGGCTTTAAGGTGCCAGTTGATGCTGAATTGAGAGAAAATGAGGGTCTCCTTGTTGGATCATAATGGTCTGGCTGGTCTGTATCATTGGGCATGATGTCTCAAGTAATCTGGACCGAAGCCATGCAGGGTTATATAGGTTAAAGACAGCACCTTGAATTGGGCTTGGAATTTCAGGAGAGGATGGTGTACTCCCTGGAATCAGCACCAATATTTAACCTGACTGCTGAAGTTTCTGGACATTTTTCAAGGGCAGTCCCGCATAGAGTGCATTAGAGTAGTCCAAATGGGACATAACTAGTGTGTGACCAAGTCAGATTTGCCCAGGACAGACGCAGCTTGCACACAAGTTTTAATTGTGCTAAGGCAGTCCTGGTCACAGCTGCCACCTGCGCTTCCAGGGTTAGGGCAGAGTCCAGAATCACCCCCAGGCTGTGAACTTGGGATTCAACTCAAGTTGTAACCCTATTCCCTGATCAATCTTATGTTAGACTGATAGTACCTCTGTCTCATCTAGATTAAGCTTCAATTTGTTTACCCTCTTCCAGTCCATTACCAACCTCAGGCAGCGGTTCAGGTGCAGGACTGATTCCTTGCCATCCAATGGAAAGTAGTATTACAGTTGGGCATCATCTGTGAACAAATGGTACCAAACCCCAAAACTCTGGACGATCTCTCCCAGTGGTTTCATGTAGATATTAAATAACAATGAGATAAAGAAGAACCCTGTGAGACCCAATAGTCCACAGGCCATGGGGCCGAGCAGGACTCCCTCAACCCCACCTTCTGGAGACAGCCTGTAAGGAATGATTGGAACCACTATAAAGCAGTGGCTCCTAGACCCAGTTGCTCCAGGAGAGTACCATGGCTGATGGTATCGAACACCACTGAGAGATCTAGGAGAACCAACAAGGTCACTTTTTCTGTCCAATTACCTCGTACATCATTCACCAAGGTGACCAAAGCTGTTTCCATCCCATGTCCCAGCCTGAAGCCGGATTGAAATGGATCTAGAAAATCAGCATCATCCAAAAATCCTTGGAGTTGTTTAGCCACCAATCATTCTAGGATCTTATTAACAAATGGTACATTTGACACCAGGCTATAGTTGTCTGAATTAGACCGGGTCACGGAACTGTGATAGCCATGGTCACCTTAGTGGATGATCTCCGCAGAGAGTTTGACAGGGGAAGTGTGTCCCTGTTGGTTCTCCTCCAATAGCGTAGACCACAATACCCTTCTGGGTCACCTCATGGGAATGGGTCTTTGAGGTATTGTTCTGCAGTGGCTTCAGTCATTCCTGGAAGGTCATTCCCAGAAGGTGTTGCTGGAGGACTCCTGCTTGGCTCTGCAGCCATTGTTCGGTGAGGTTCTGTGGGGCTCAGCATTGCCCCTCATGTTGTTTAACATCTACATGAAGCTGTTGGGTGAGATTATCCAGAGTTTTGGAGTCTGATGCCATCTATATGCAGAGGATGTCCAACTCTATTACTCCTTTCCACCAGATGCTAAGGAGGTGTTCCAAGTCTTGATGGTTGCCGCGTCCCACAGATAATGGACCTTCATAGACGCAGTGTAAATGGTATCTTGGTGGGGGATTATTTGTACTTTAATCTGAATGTATACTATTTTGGCAATGTTATAATATTGGGTTTTTATACGTATAATGCTAACATATGATTAAATAACCTGGATTAATCGATTCATATAGGGCAGGTTTGACATTTCAGCTCCATATTGTGTATATGTACAGTTGTTGGGTAATCACTATATGTTACCTATGGTATAGAGTTTGTCCCTTTGGCAGGGTTTCGTGACTCTCATCTAACGAATCACTATGTTTACAAATATCATTGATCTATTTAGAATCTTGTATTCATTTATATATTGAACACATCCTTCTCTGTTTGGTTAGTTAATTGGAGTAACAGGTCTCTACTCAGTTATTGCCAGGCATGGAACAGAGCAGCACTGCATTGTCACAGTGATCAAGTAAAAAAGTAGACTGTGCCAAGGTAGGAAGCAATTGCCATCAATTTTTCCATTGAAATGAATATGTCTATTTCAAAAGAAATGGAAATCCCACCAACTCCCACCAGTTCAAGGCAAACATGTTCAGAATCCAGTATGTATTTTGGGTACTGGGGAATACATTTCATCTTTGGAATACTGGCATTTTGAACAAAAGGGTAGCTGGTCTCTAGAGGTGTGCAAAACAGCAGGAATCCATTTTGTTTTCATTTCGAATTTCAGGTGCCCCCCTCCCCCTATTTTGGTTTTGGGAAGATTCTGGGAGATTATGAGGGGGGTGGGGCTGTTTAGATTCATACTTCAGAAACGTTGCTTCGGCTACCATAATTCTGCACACCCTTACTGGTCTCTTTTTCTCTTTTCTTTTATCCACTTGTACTAAGGAAATGCACAACATATGGACATAAGTCCATTTCTTAGTACCAGCTGACGTATTTGAATCCATGGGTTTGCAATCATACTCAATGAGTCAAACAGATTCAATGAGTCAATTGAACTTGGAACTACTTGATACATTCATTTATGAATTCGATGACATGCCTTTCTTCTGGAACAGAAATCTAAGTTGTATTTAGGCCATAGAATGTTTGGCTGAAGTATATTAAATAATTGGTCATATGGAAGTAATAGGCTAGTTTAGAAGAAAGTGGAATATATTTTTGATAAGTGCTTTTAAAACAACATTATGGATTGACTTGCCCTTGGGTCAACTAGGAACAAGATCTTTTTTAAAAAATTTCAGGTTCTCAATGGGATTGCACCTATATGAACTGGTATTGGAGACAGCATGTCTCTCACTTTATTATTCATAGAAGATCCCAAATAGATCCATGCATCAATCAAATTTGGCACTGAGGAAACCATTCTGAAATTGTTATTGCTGCAAACAATTATATAAAATACTAGCTTGGGGACCTGGCGGTGCCCAGGTTATTTGAGAAAGGCATTGTGTGCCAAGGTTGGTGTGCCTCAGTGACAAGCAATCAAGTTGTTTGAATGTAGAGGCTTGGATTCTTGGATGATGCCAACCAGAGTCCTTTATGCAAATACTCCCTCAATGACAACCAATCCCCTCTGTCTGGTGCATTAGAATGTTGGAGTTCTTAGGCTGGCCAATCAGAGTCCTTTATGCAAATAATCCCACAGTGGCAACCAATCGAAACGCTGCCACATATTCCTCCGCACCTCCGCACCTCTGCACCTCCACACCTCCCACTGCAAATACTTACTTTTATTATATACATAGATTATATTTCTAGTATATTTGTACTAGTGAGTGTACAACTGCATGTTTCTGCCTTCTCAGTGGTGACCCCACAGCTGTGGAACTCCCTCTTGAGTGAGATCAGGTCAACCCCCTCCCTCCTGACCTTTAGGAGACAGCTAAAGACCTGGCTGTGGAACCAAGCATTTGACCCAGCATAGGAATATTTAAAGTTAAACTGAAATTTGAAAGTACAATGACCCAGGACTGTTTAAAAACAACAGCTATTACTTTGTATGATATGTGATGTTATTTTATGTGATGTGTTTAATAATGTTTAATGTTTTATCAGGGGAGGGTCAATTTTGATGTTTTATACTGTTTTGTATTGATGGCATTGAATTGTTGCCTGGTAGTAATCAACTGCATGGATTTTGGCAAAAATATCTAACTAGTCTACATGGAAAAATGGCCCAACATTTCATTGAGAAGGTGCAAAAAGGAAGTATCAGTGAATGGTTAACAACTGGGGGAACATATCGGATACAAAAGGATCCAGCAAAAGGAGCAGCACGAGGAAACTACAGGCCAATATTATGTCTGCTCACTATGTTTAAACTACTGACCAGCATCATAGCTGACAGAATTCAAAAGTATTTTGAAGAAAATATCATCCTGCCAGATGAACAGAAAGGCAACCAATGGAAAAGTAGGGGCACAAAAGACCAGTTATTAATTGACAAAATGATCTTGGAGAACTGCAAAAGCCAAAAAAAACCTAATCAGGATTTGTAAAAACATTGGCACTTTTATTGAAAATATGATGAAGCACTGGAAAACCGAACTATTTGTTGGAAATTAAAGCTATGGACTTGTCAACAGCAGGATAGGAATTTTCCAGGGAGACTCATTGTCCCCACTGCTTGTCATCATTGCCATGATCCATCTGCCAATAATCTTACAAAAAACAAACCTCAACTATCAGACATCTAAAAAATCTCACAAAATTTCACATCTGCTGTACATGGATGACCTGAAGCTGTATGGGAAAACTGAAACTGAAATCCAGTCTCTGACTCACACTATCCGAATTTTTAACACTGATATCAGTATAGAGTTTGGTTTGGACAAATATTCGACACTGGCACTGAAGAAGGGAAAAAATAATTTAAAGTGAGGACATAAATATGCCCTATTGCCAAGCAATAAAGTGTCACCAGCCAGAGGCCTATAAATATCTGGGCATGCTACAGTTGAACAACATCAAACATGAACATGTGAAGACTGTGGTTAGCAAAGAATACATTCAAAGGGTCAGAAAAATTCTCAATACCATCAAGGCCATAAACACCTGGGCCATACCTGTCATAAGATGTACTGCTGGCATCATAAATTGGATGTAGGCAGAACTGGGCAATTTGGACAGAAAAACAAAAAGACTCATGACCATTCATAATTCACTGCATCCTCGCAGTGATATTGACTGGTTATATCTACCTAGAATGTCTAGTAGCAGAGGACTTTTAGAAGTCAAACAAGCAGTTGAAGAAGAAAAACAAACCCTGGCAGAATATGTAAAGGGAAGCAATGAATCTGCTTTGATTGAAGTCAATAATCGGAAACTTCTCAAAGCACAGCAGACATAGAATCAGTACAAGAAAACTGCACTACAAACCAGAGCCGATAGCTGGCACAATAAAGCATGGGCAGTTCCTTGATAAAACTGAAGGAAAATGGATAAGGAGAAGACCTGTTTATGGCTCACAAATGGAACACTGAAGAAGGAGACAGAAGGCGTGATTCGTGCAGGCCAGGAGCAAGCCATCAGAATAAATGCAATTAAGGCCAGGATCGAAAAATCAGATGATGACCCAAAATGCAGACTGTGCAAAGAAGCTGGTGAAACCATTGATCATATCCTCAGCTGCTGCAAGAAAATTGCACAGACGGACTACAAACAGAGGCACAACTATGTGGCCCAAATGATTCATTGGAACATATGTCACAAGTACCACCTAGCAGCAGTAAAGAATTGGTGGGATCATAAACCAGCAAAGTTAGTGGGAAATGAACATGAAAAAATACAGTGGAACTTTCAAATCCAGACTGACAAGTTTTCAAACACGTCACAATTGTGTAAAAGAAAAAAAGTTTGGATTATTGATGTCGTCATACCAGGTAACAGCCAAATTGACGAAAAACAACAGGAAAATCTCCGCTTTTATCAGGACCTCAAAATTGAATGCAAAGGCTCTGGCATAAACCAGTACAGGTGGTCCCAGTAGTAATCGCCACACTGGGTGCCATGCCAAAAGATCCTAAATGCTTGGGAAGTGTTCAACTTGTGATTTTGTGATACAAAATCCAGCATATATATCTCATTTGCTGTGACATACCGTGTTTTTGTGTCAATAATAATAATAATAATAATAATAATTTTCAAGTTTACACCAGTAGAAATTCACAGCCTATCCTTTATTTCCAGAGACCAATGATACTGAGTGGAGGGAGAAAACTATACTTTCTTACATTATACATATTGCATGACAAGATAAATACCTTAATAATAAAATATCCTGCATGCAAAACTAAACTTGAATGCAAAATATGTGGTCCTATATTTTGACTGGTGTGTGTGTGGGTGGTGGTGGTGGTGGGGGTCAAGGTTATAAATGCAAGTTCAATAAATGCTTCCCCATTTTCTCTGTAAAATAAATGGTTTTTACTACAATGCAATTTCATATTTGACCCACTAATCCACATATCATCAGTAATGTGAACTTGTTGCTGAAAATGACTTTGGAGCTTTTGCATGTCTGTAAATCTATAAACATAATACAATTAAAATATCTTTTAAAATACAAAACAATTATAGATAAAGCTAGGTTTGGTTACAGAATAGTAATGAAATTACAAAATAAAGTCAGAAGTAGGAAAACTAAATAATGCTTCATATTTTCGCTCTAAAATCTAATGTATTTTAGCCCAAGGGGGGGGGGGGGATCAACTGAGATACTGTGATGAAGGAGAGCTCATGGACTATGAAAATATAAAAATAAATGGGTATGTAAACAAATAAAATCTCAACTCTTTTTAGAAGCCAAAATGACAAACCTGAAACGATTGTTTTCTTCTACATATCATGAGATGACCTGACTCATGATAAGACAACAAAGCTTGGTCAAGTAAGAAACAGTAGGGAAACAGGAAAGCCATATTATAGCATCACAGAGTTGAAAGAGACCTTGTAGGCCATCTAATGTAACCCCCTGCCAAGAAGCAGGAAAATTGCATTCAATGCACCCCCAACAGATGGCCATCCAACCTCTGTTTCAAAGCCTTCAAAGAAGGAGCCTCCACCACACTCCAGGGCAGAGAGTTCCACTGCTGAAAAACTCTCACAGTCAGGAAGTTCTTCCTAATGTTCAGATGGAATCTCCTTTCCTGTAGGTTAAAGCCATTGTTCTGCATCCTAGTCTCCATGGCAACAGAAAACAACCTCATCATGTCTCCTCTCAGTCTTCTCTTCTGTGGGCTAAACAGAGAAAGAGAAATAGTTATAGAAAGAGGGGTTAAGCAGGGTTGCCCATTATCCCCAATGCTATTTACACTAGCTATAGAGTATTTAGCGGATAGAATAAGAAATAATGGTAGAATAACGGGATACAGAATAGGAAATGAAGTTGTAAAAGTAAATTTGTTTGCTGATAATTTACTGATAATAACAGAAAACCCAATAGAATCACTAAAAGAATTGGAAATAATATTAGAAGACTTTCATAAGTTTTCAGGACTAAAGATCAATATCACAAAATCAGAATTGTTGGGATTTAATTTGGAGAAAGGATTATTAGAAGATATTCAGAGAAGGGAAGACATTAAAATAGCAAAAAAGAAAATAAAATACTTGGGTATTTTTCTAACTAATAGGTCAGAGAGGCTGTGGGACTTCAATTATAAGAAAATATGGGGGAAAATACAAGAGCAAATGAAAAACTGGAAGGAAAAAAAATTAAATATATCAAAGAGAATTAGGGCAATTAAAATGTGCATACTGCCTAAAATACTGTATTTGTTTCAAACACTGCCATTAGATATTTCACAACAAACATTTCAAAAATGGGATCGAGATATTAGAAAGTGGATATGTGGGGGGAAGAGACCAAGACTAAGTAATAAGGAATTATATATGCCAAACAAAGACATAGGATGGGGTATACCAAAATTACAAGAATATTATGAAGCTTTTCAATTGAAGACAATTTTAGAACTAGAAGAAGAAAATCAAGCAAAATGGATAAGAATAGAAAATGAAGTAAACAAAGGTCAAGGTGAATATGGAATTTTCACACAAAAATTGAAAGAGGTGATAGGGAAAACAATAGGCCCGAGGAAAATAGCTTTAAAAATATGGGAGAAATGGAAAAAGAAATGGATGCCATTTTTCTCAAAGGAAGCCCCGATAGGGAGTCTGAGAAACAAAGAGGATAAGAGCGTCATCAAGAAACTGGAACAGTGGGGATATTGTAAAATAAAAGACTTATATAACGAAAAGAATGTACTAATGGAATGGAGTCAGTTGAAAAACTTAGGAGGAGAAAGATTTTGGCTAACATTGAGAGGCATTTGGGAACAAATAAAAAGGAAGATAGCAATTCGGGTGAAAATATAATAGATAGGATATTAAAAGAAAGATCCAGTGGAAGGCAAAAAGGGTTAGGCAAAATATATGGAAGAATGCTGGAAGATAAGGAATTTATGTATAAAAGGATGGAAAATAGGTGGGAAAAGGAAGGAGGCCTAGGGAAAGAAAGAATAGATAGGATAAGGAATGGACTAAATAAAATAAAAATAGAAAAATATAGGGAACTAGAGCAGAAAGTAATAACAAAATGGTACAGGACACCAATCCAACTGGCACATATGATCCAGGGTCTAAATCCGAAATGTTGGCACTGTGGGAGTAGAGAAGCCTGGTACGCACATCTCTGGTGGGAGTGTAAGGAGACACAAAGGTTCTGGAATCAAATTTTTAGGAAGATCGAACTATATACAAAAATAAAAAATGATTTAAATATGGATATTCTCTTAAAAGGGATATGCGGGGATAGTAAAATCAAAGCGCAAGAACAAAAATTAGTTATGATGATGTTTAGAGCGGCACATGCCGTGATTGCCTGGGGTGGAAAGAAAAAGAAATGGACCCTTGAAAAATGGTATGAATATGTGTGGGAACAAGTTCAGCTGGAAATTATGGACATTATAAGAAATGAAAAACTATGGACAGAAAAGCAGAAGAAAATCAAAGAAATATGGTTACCCTTCAAAAACTGGATACAGGAAGCTAAACCAGAAGATGAACATTGGGAAAAAAATGGACAGAATGCAACGATGGCTCAAATAAAGGAAGGACTAACTTGTCAACGGGGGAGGGGAGGGTCAGGGGGAAGAAAAATGTATTGTAACTAAAGCAATGTAAAGTAAGAGTAAATGTAGTATAACAATACAATAAAAAATCTTTAAAAACAAAAAAACAAAAAAACAAAAAAAAACATGTCCAGCTCTTTAAGCTGCTCCTCATAGCCGCTTCTTCTCCAGTCCCTTGACCATTTTAGTCACCCTCTCCTGGATACATTCCAGCTTGTCAACATCTTCCTTCAATTGTGATACCCAGAACTGGACACAGTATTCCAAGTGTGGTCTGACCAAGGGAGAAAAGATGGTAGCATGACTTCCCTGGATCTAGACAGTATACTCCTTTTTATGCAGGCCAAAATCCCATGGGCTTTTTTTTGCTGCCACATGACATTGTTGGTTTATGTTTAACTTGCTGTCCACAAGGACTCCAAGACCTTTTTCACATGTACTGTTGTCGAGCCAAGTGTCCCCATTCTGTATCTTTGCATTGTGGAGGAAAAACCAATGAAGCCATGATTCTGCACTAAAACTCCAACACTTGAACAGAACTGTTGATGATATGGGGTCTTGAAAGTCTCTCATTTATATATCAAAACTGACTTAACTGTACAGAACAGCAAAAAACTTTATATATTCTTGTCTGTACTATTAAAGCTTTTATTTCTACTTTAATATATTTTGGTTAGCTTTTGACACAATAATATATAGTGAAAGGGGGGAAAGTATACAAAAAATAGAACAATAAGAAAAAAAGAAAAAAAGAGAAATAACAACAAAGAGAAGAAAGCCAGGAATGTACATTTGACTTTCTTAATGATGGTAAGACATTGCACCTATAATTATTATTTCTATCCTACAGTTTAACCAACACCATTACTTAGAAAAACCTACAGTTAACATGTTATTCTCTTTTTTCTGCAAAAAAAGATGATCAGAGAAAATGTCACTACTGACTTCTCTCTAATCAGTTTTGACCATTTATTTTGGCTAGATCAGTCAATGTCAAACAGCCACTGTTTCTAGAAAGTATTTTATAATCTAAATCTTTGTTTAGACTTTCAGTAGTTTAAACACTTTTAGTCAGTATTAAATTTATTTATTTATTTATTAGTCAGACTTCTAGGCCGCCACTCTCGGGTGGCTCGGGGTGGCTCACAAGTCAGATACAAGCACAGTTAAAACACATTATACACTCTAAAACATACTAAAAACATCCTTAAAAACATAGATTAAGAACATTACATGATGTGCGGAGAACAAACGCACAGCATAATACAACGTACACAAAGATCAATAGGCGGGCTGACACGCTGGGGCGTCTTATGAGCCGAAGGCTTGCAGAAAAAGAAATGTCTTACATGATCACCTAAAAGGCAGGAGGTCTTGGAGGGCCCGTGTCTTGGCCAGGAGAACGTTCCACAACGTTGGAGCTATTACCGAGAATGCCCTCTTGCGGGTAGCCGTCAGCCTGAATGCCTTAGCAGAAGGGATTGTCAGCAAGTTGGAATTTTCTGACCATAGTGATCTCATAGGGCAATATGGGGTAAGACGGTCCCTCAGGTACATTGGCCCCAGGCCGTGTAAGGCCTTAAAGGTAAGGACCAACACTTTGAAGGTGATCCGGTGCTCAATTGGAAGCCAGTGCAGATCCTGCAAAATCGGTGCAATGTGACAACCTGCCGGAGTGCCAGACAGGAGTCGGGCAGCAGTGTTCTGCACCAGCTTGAGCTTCCGGGTCACCGACAGAGGAAGGCCAATGTAGAGGGCGTTACAGTAATCCAGTCTCGAGATGACCTTGGCTTGGATCACCGTGGCCAGGTCGTTCCGGGATAGATAGGGGGCCAGCCGCCTTGCCTGTCTTAGATGGAAAAAAGCTGTTTTACTGACCATGGAGAATTGGGTCTCCATGGTCAGTTGGGAGTCCAAGTGAACTCCCATGCTCTTTACAGAAGGCGATGGGCATAACGCTGCACCATCCAGGGTCAGAAGCTAGACCTCCCCATCACCCGGGCGACCCAGCCACAAGATCTCTGTCTTTGCTGGATTCACAATTGTGAATCCCAACTAGAGTTACAAACACCTGGCTTGCATATGACTCCTAGTTACATGGGGGGATGAAAGAGCAGGCAGTGAGGAAAGGAAATGGGGAAAAGGTGTTTCCACTGAAATGTTATCAACAATTCATATTTCAACAACAACTCAAAATTTTCAATAACCAACTCTCACAGAGACAGAAAGTGAGGTGAAATCTGAACAAGGGCATAGATAGCAAAATAAACAGAGTGGAGATGTTAACCCTTCCCTATGCTATCTAAAAACTTTTTAAAAAATGGTTGAAATTACACTTAAAGAATTATCTGTTCCAACTTACATATAAATTCAACTTAAGAACTTATCTTATTTGAACCTGGAGGCTGCCTGTAAATGCAAACTGCTTCATTTAATCTACTGTAATTGAAAGTAGCAATTTGATACAGCCCATTGTCTTGAAACTGGATTTTAAGACACATTTTAATACCCCACACCTGTAATCCACTATAAATTAGATATGTTACTGCATTCTTTTAAAGCAAATACATCATGCCAGTCACAATTAACAAGTCTCCTGTGGTGCCATTCATATTAAAATATAATGTGGTTATTCTACTTTGAGAGTAATGACTCCATCCTATGGATTTCAGCTTTTGCAGCTGAGGGTGAAAAACTCTATTGTGTCTCATTAAACTGCAAATCCCAGAACTTCATAGGATAGAACCATGGGAGTAAAAGTTGTACAATTGCAATATACGCAAGTTTGTAGTGTGAATGGAACACTGGTTTTAAAATGTGTTTTTAGAAATATACAATTTTTATCATGTTTGATACAGAAGAAGGAAAAAGTAGATGACGAAAAAGGAGGTAGGTGAAAACAGACATTTCTGGATAAATATATAGCTAAATGCAAAACTGTGCAAGAAGAGATAAATTAAACAATGATTCCAAAAGACAAATATGTGTGGTATGATTCACTGTTCCATCTTTGAATAATCCAACTTCAGTAACCTTAAACAGAGAGAATATGGCTAGAAATGTAACAATTGCAACAGATATACATTATTTGTTTGGGTTCTTAGAATATTTTAAAATATCAGTCCCCATTAACAAATTCCAGGTTGGCATACAATATTGGTTAAACTCATGATCTCATTAAAATGCAATTAAGTTAACTGAAGACACAAGTCTGAAGTCAGAACAAAAGGTCTCAATAAGCTATTTCTTTTATTTATAGATCTAACACTTATCTGCACTTGGAACTACTGATTGCTCTTGTAAATGATAATCACCTCCAATGTGCTTTTTATTTACATTGTAAATCTTAAAGACTGTTAAGTTCTTGCAAGTAGGATAAAGAATGTTTGACTACATCATGAAAACAATCAGCATGATGTGAACTATTGTTGTTTCATTAACAGAATAACAAATAGCATCCACATAGAAGGAAAAAATAAATATGGACACTTTTTCCTAACTAGGAGCACATATGTATGTGCAGGAAATCTAGGACCAGCCCTGGAGATAGCTACTGACGGTCCCACTGCAAGTGTGCCTATGTGGCTCAGAGAGGGAACAAGAGAAATGAAGGAACTCTTCCATGGTCTTCCATGGTCACCACCCCAAGCTAGGTGACATCCCCTGACTCAGAGCCCATGAAAAACAGGATGTCCATGTAAACAGGGCTAACTTTTTGCACATACCTGATGTGCGGGGATGCTCTGAAATATTCCCTAATTTTGGTTAATGCAGGGCAAATCTGTGTTAGAGGTCCATATGTCATGTCCTTTGTTAGGGGTAAGAAGATGCTTTGGGGCTGATTTATGCCCCACCCTATATTATATGCTCCATGTTTATATTCCTAAGGAGTAAACCAAACATTAGTAACAATATGGACAATGCATTGATAATTCAGGTGATGCCTACAAGTGGTAGAACATGATGCTAAGTCTCAAGACCATGTGCCCATATTATGCAACCATGGAATAATCTTTAAAGATGTAAATTTAAATGTAGATATGATGAATTTTTTACTCATTAAAATGAGAAAGGAACCAATTGTAAAGTTAATCATGTGCATCTTCATACATTTGTATGAGGTAGAGATGACATGCAGGTGTGTGTTCCACAGCTTCATTGCCAAAATCCACCATGGAGTTTCTTTCCTAGCTTATCAATGCTGCAAAATAGTCCCAACATTGGAATATTAATTAAAACATCAGAAAAATTGACCATAATTATTTCACACAGTTATCTAAAGAAGGACAACTTCAGAAGAAAAGAGGTTGCACTTAAACATTAGAAAAAACAGTAGAAGAGGAGACTATCAAAGACCAGTTAACAAACACCATCTGAACTTATTTCAGACCTTTCCTAAATATGTAATGGGAATACGTTTTTCCCCTCTCAGATGAAATCTAAAACTAAAAGACCTAATTCAGTATCAAAGTTAAACTCAATAGTTCTTTATGATTACCAGATTAGTTTGGTTCGTGAAGAATCTGAACACAGGGACAGAACACAGGGGGGATGATTTCTATAGGCAAAGTCAAGTTTTGATACTAGTATTCCTAGGGGCCATTGAGGGAAAAGGCTGTAATGATTCAACAGATTAATTTTCATTCTCACTCAATTTCTGACATAAATGGTTCCCGAACTATGAATGATTAGAACATTCTGAAGTAGTTGATGCAACTTTCTGCTATGCTAGTCAGCATTTTGAACTAAATATGTCAAAACAAGGTATCATTAAGAGAATTTAAGAGGAAGCACTTGAAAAATCAGGAGAGTGATCACAAGCATCTCAATTTCAAAAATGTTTATATAGCACAATGCAGAAAGGGATAGAGGTCATTGTTTAAGTGTCAAATGAGGATTCTGGGAGTCTTCACTCAGTCACAGAAGCATAATGGTTGTCCCTGGGCAAGTCACACTATCTCAACTCATAACTCAACTGGAAACCTGTAAATCACTAACTAGCTATTAGGCATGAGAAAAAAAGTTATGAAAATGAAATGATTCGTAAGAAATTCATAAGAAATGCTACTTTTGAGTATTTCCGCATCTGAACGCCAACCAGGAAGTGGACTTTCTTTATAAAACTGGGGCCAGGATTTTCTTAAGTGTCGTTATTAGGTCGTAAGGGGGCACCCTCCTTCTCTCTCACCACCCTCTCGCCTCCCTTGCCAATAAGTATTATGGCAAGGCAAGCCCTAAACTCGCTCCTTCTTTGTTTGGAAGCCTGGAAAAATGTAAACAGAGAGGTTTACTCAGAAGTAAATCTGCAAAGGGAGGGCACTTTGGATGAAGTGCCCTCCTTGTGGATTTACTCTGAGTAAAACTCTCTGTTTACATTTTTCCAGGCTTGCCTCTCCTGCCTGCCAGGATCTAAAAGCATCAAGAGTATTGGGGTGAGAAACCAACCTAATGTATAATAGAATGAATGCTACTGTAAGTGCCTAATATTATAAGTAATCCAACTGGTCATATACCTACATTCCATGCACATGCAATAATACAGCAGTAATAACAATGGGTATAAGAAGAGGTAAAATTCAAACCGAAGTACTCTGACTGTGGTCCTCCTCAAGCGGTGCAAACTGCAAAAGGCTCTTCTTTATGAGCCGGGAAAAGCCAAAACCCGGGCACAGCGTTTGCTGCCTGGGTGCACACACATACATATTCTTTGGGGGATTTGCTGCAGAATCTTCTCTATGAGCCCGGATTCTGCAGCAAATCCCCCCAAAGAATATGTATGTGTGTGCACCCAGGCAGCAAACGCTGTGCCCGGGTTTTGGCTTTTCCCGGCTCATAAAGAAGAGCCTTTGCAGTTTGCACCGCTTGAGGAGGGACCACGGTCAGAGTACTTTGGTTTGAATTTTACCTCTTCTTATACCCATTGTTATTACTGCTGTATTATTGCATGTGCATGGAATGTAGGTATATGACCAGTTGATTACTTATAATATTAGGCACTTACAGTAGCATTCATTCTATTATACATTAGGTTGGTTTCTCACCCCAATACTCTTTGATGCTTTAGATCCTGGCAGGGCAGGAGGAGTGGACGGCTCTCCCTGCCCCTTCTGCCTGCCAGGATCAAAAGCCTTGAAGAGGCTTCATGAGGGGCCAACTTCAGCCCTCCAGGTGTTTTGGACTTCAACTCCCACCATTCCTCACAGCCTCAGGCCTCTTCCTTTTCCTCTCAGCCTGAGCAAACTTGGGCCCTCGCTCCCTCAGGATCGGGGTGAGAGAGAGGCAGCGAGGAGCGGCGGGGGCTCCTCCTTCTTTTGCTGCTTCCTCCTTCCTATTTGAGAGTCTCATCTAGAATTCAGTGTGATTTATTCAAGTTTTGGCCTACAACTCCCAGAAATCCCAGCCAATTTACCAGCTGTTAGGATTTCTGGGAGTTGTAGGCCAAAACCATCTGGAATGTGCATGCGCTGGCATACGAACTACTAACGAATTTCGTTAGTAATTAAACTAGCTATGCAAAGAAGCTATTACAAGGAAGAGAAAGAAAAGCACAACTGCATTAGAAATGTGATATTTAAAGGTGCATCTATATTGTAGAATTAATACAGCTTGACTCTAACTGCCATAGCTCAATGCTGTGGAAACACAGAAGTGGCATTTTTACAAGGTCTTTAGCTTTTACCATGAAAGAGTGCTGGTGCCACACTAAACTACAAATCCCAGGAAGCTAAAGTGGTGTTGAACTCCATTAATTCTACAGTATAGATATAACCCTACTGGCAAAAACTAGCATTCACATTCCAAGAAACAAAAGTTTTAATTCACAAGAAATACAGAATGAAATTGCAGACATAATAGTACAAGGAGTTTGAAAAGATGTAGTACTAAACATAAATGCTTTAGATGCCACCCATGCTTTATATTCCTGGAGATTTCCCTACAAGAAAAA
Source organism: Anolis apletophallus (assembly GCA_030556195.1). Taxonomy (NCBI): domain Eukaryota; kingdom Metazoa; phylum Chordata; class Lepidosauria; order Squamata; family Anolidae; genus Anolis; species Anolis apletophallus. The sequence goes on from JARBWK010000004.1 coordinate 100,203,208, forward strand.
TACTTTGTCATATGAGTCTTGGAAATCACAGTTACAACAGAATAAAACCTTTGTTTGATAGAGCTTGCTCACAAAATTGTGCCTCTTCCATAATGGTATAGTGCCTGAATCATGATTGGATTGTCTCTTTATTGATGAGAAAAATCCATCACTATTCCTTTTATAATAATGTCCTTCTGGTGCTATCCTGATTTTGTAAAGCATTGGAAACTCTCATGAGAACTCTGAAACTGTCTGACTGCATAGTTGTGACAAATAGTTCCCTACACAGTGTACATGCACTGTGTAGGGAAAACATAGGTAGGAAGCAAGACTATGCAAAAGACTATTCATAGGAACTTGCATCAACATGTACAAGTCTTGCATTATTGCAGTAATGTGGTAAAATGATTGTCATAGTAACAGTATGATCTGTTTGATTCAAGGCCATGATTATAATGAGACAACAGAATGGTATGATAAAGCCCAAAGACAGTTTTGAAAACATTGCTTTTAGATTTCCATATTTGAAAAATTGCAAGATTATGAATATCCATTATGCAGTGATCATTTTAGATGTTGCACTCTTTACGCTGGTGACATTTAAGATGTGTGGAGAAAATAATGTGAATACCTTTAAGTTGTTTAAACAGTGTTTTTATGGAGCAAATGTTCTGAGAAAATGAAAAAGGAGTATCCTAAATAAGCAAACAAACAAACACATTTTTCAAGCACCAAGAAGCTAGTAGATCATATAAAGTCTTACCTTTTGGAATATTGGTGCTCATGTCATTTGAAAGCAGCCAGAATTGCCTGTTCTAATAAGGAAGTGGCTCTTTCACTCACAATGATGTGGCCCAAAATGAAGAGCTATTTGCTGTAAGAAAATATCTTTGTATTATTTTGTCTAGTATTCATGAAAAAGATCTTCAGATCTAAGACTGAAGGACAATATGGGTATTAAAAATGCAATAGTGCTACAATCAAACAGCTTCAAAACCATAATACTTTCCACAAAGTTCTTCAAAAAGTTACAAATTTCAGGACTTCTACCAAAGAAAAAACCCAACAATGTATGGACAGCCATATCAGGAAAGAGTAGTGTAAAAGTGAGCCCTAAAGTTAACAAGTGAAAGGGATATGCCTTTTCAAGTCATTCATATGAACCTTACTGAAAGGATAGCAACCATCAGCCTCTATTAACAACCTGAAATAAGAGTGAGAACATCTACTAAACTCAGTAGGACTCATACAAACCAAAATGAAAGTATAGGATTCTATGACCTCAAAATCAGAGCAACCAAATGTTTGAAAAAAAATTAGTAGCAAAGGGTAGGGACTGAAAGAGAACATCTATCCAGTTATCTATATATATAGATATATCGATATAAATCACTTGGACTGAATAGAATCTTGCAGTTCACAACTTATTATATGTAAAAAATGCACAACTTTCCCTCACCAAAAATAAGTTTTCTATGTAGTAAAGAGCAGGAAATAACATTTCTGTAGAGAAATATTGTACTGCCTTCTATGTGAAACCCCATTTGTAAATTTTACATAAAATGAATCCCAACTGTAAAATGTTCTGTATAGATAATAAAATTTCTGCTCAGAAATGCTGTGTGTCTTGCCCAGAAGTTGCTGTCTTCTGTGTGAAAAAGAGTACAGATTTTGTGCAGCAATAGTCTCAATCTGTAAACTGCACTTTTCTCCAAATACTTTATTTGAGTGTGAAGAGATATGCTAAAATCACTTGTTGCTTCCTATGCAAAAAAAAAATTAGCAAAGAATTGCATTTTAGTAATTTTCGTAGACACACAAATGCTTGCTGTTGTAATGACTTTTGCCTAGAGAATAGATAGCTATAGGTCAAGATTTATGGCTCTCATGTGGATTAATCCAGCTGCAAAGTTTTCAATGACTCACAAACATCTCACAAATTAGATTTTCTTACATTTGAAATAGAAAGGATAATTAGACTAAATTTTGATGTGTTTTTACAGTGATTTTAGAAAACAAAGTCACAACTATGCTAAAATATATAAATGTAGCCCATCTCCCCCTCTCTCTTGCTTTCTCTCTCTCTTTCACATTTATGAAAAGGTGTATAGTGAATGCTTCATGTTCAAAGTTTTCTTCCTTGCTTCTGCATTCTTTTAATGAGTTTGCAAAGGAAGACATTCAGCACATAAAGTTAAGGACTTTCATTCAGATAGATAGATATATTCACTGTTTTCAGTATCTCCTTTCTACATTCAGTGTTGCACTCCCATGGCTGTCCAGATATAACTGAACTGCCATCTACAATTCTTCTCCATTTGTTGCATTGGCTAGGACTGGTGGGACTTGCAGTACAAAATCTGTTCACATCATGCATTGTTACTCTGCATCTAAACCTGTTTCCTTTTTTATATAATGGTACAAGACTAAAATGCAATATAAGTCTTGGCAGAAACAAGCAGCACTCTAATATTGTAAGTTCATTAAAACTTAAATTCATTTGTTTATTTACAGTTTACTTATATGCCTTGTTCATTATTTTTCCAAAACATAGTTTCCCCTTAGGAAACAAAACAAGACAAAACAGCCACTCATTTAAATCTTGGAGTTTAAACATATTCAATTTTTAGTTAGAATGACTCATTTTGTACCACAATTATTTCCATACAGTGGGCTCTCCATATCCACAGATTTTGCATCCATGGTTTCAACCACTCACAATTTAAAAATATTCCAAAAAATAAAAATGCAAAAGGGAAACTGATTTTGCCATTCTATTTAACAAGATGATTCCTCTGTTGCTGTGTGTGGGAAGGACTGCAAGAAAAAAGTCACATTTTGATGGACAAAGGTAAGGTAGGATACCGCAAGAACATTCACTGCAGGACTCCAAACCCCAAGTAAAAAAAACTAATGTTTTCATTACATTATGCAAACATATATTGTATACTCTCTGCAGTAAGTATAGAGGATTTACAAGCAATATAACATATTATAGGAAAGAGCATTACACCTTTGGCATATTATGCCTAGAACAGATAGTGTTTAATTGCTTACAGTTATCACCAAGTATGAATATCAAAGATCCACGTTCCAAGTGGTTTGAAACTATGTACATTTCTATGACTGTATAATTGAATGAATTATTTTGAATATAAGTGTATGGAATGTTTATAAGACATCCCTCTTATATATGATCCTACTGTTGTGTGTCAGAGTGTGATTTTCAAATGATTCTGCAATTCAACCATTGTAGAAGATGCTGTGTGGTGTAACCAGGCATGTACAGGGTTGAAACAGCACAAGTGGTGTCCAGCACTGTTTTGACCTTCAGCTGTGTAAACATACTGATAAGGGAGACGCTGAGCTTTTTGAGTTAGTCACCATTCTGATTCTGCTGAGAGGTGCAGGCTGCTGAATTGCTCTGTGTGAGAATGCTTTACTTTGCTCACTTAATTAATAAAAGAACTTTCTAAGTTCAGACCTGGCTTTGCTTCATCACTGGCGCACGGACAAGGGTTATGGGCCCAGCACGCTTCCGCTGCGCTAGAGTTCGGACTGCTGCCCATAACAGAAACAAGAAATGCTGGCCAGAGTAGCCAAAGCTCACCAATGCAAGCCAGTGAAGCAAGCCTGAGAGAGGATGATGAATAAAAAGTGAGTAAAAGCAAACAGCAAGCTCTGCCCGGGTTCTTTACAAAGGAGGCTGCATTTCATCATTAAAGTGACTGTCAGAAAGCCAAACAGATGTAGCTACACATAATCTCGGGGGCCGAGAGTCACACAGAAGGAAGTGCATATTAATCCTCTGGAACTTTGTGTTGTTCCTGTGTATCCAGTGTTTGACCCAACAAGGGGGCAGAGTGGAGAGGAAAGGAGAGCTGAAAAAATCCTGTGAGTAACTGTTAACGATCCTGGTTTGCAGATGCATGAAAGAAGACTACAAGATACCATTTGTCACTAAGCTGCAGGTGCGAGTTGACAGTGGTTGTGCTGAAATCGGCTTGGGTTCGAGGTCTTCTGAGAAGTGCAGATCTGTGGAGGAGTGCAGAATTACTGCAGTTAAACATAAGAAGATGGGCAGAGGCCAGTTTGGAGAGAAGCTGAGGCGACAGGACGAACCAGAGAGGGCATCGTTCCGACTGGAGGTGAATGCAGCAAACTACCATGAAGCCCCGACCTTGGCTGCAAGACAGATAGTCAAAACACGCTGCTGTTTTTGATGCGGAGAATCCACACACCTGGTGAAATATTGCACTGCAGCAAGGGAGCAGTGGCCTAGGAGTGCCAATGGAACTATAAATTACTATGGGGAAAGCTATATTGATGGAACAACCACGGCCAAGGTGATGATTGTGAAAACAACTAGTGAGAACTTGGATACCAGAAATGATGAAACTGTGGACAGAAACTTAAACAAACCTTTACATGACTCATGTGCACACTATTTCCACAGAGTATTAGGACATGTAAGTTTCCGTGGGTTAGAAAAATTGGCAGATATTTGCCCAGAGTTAAAAATGTTGAAATGTAAGAATTTCTTGGAATGTTCTATATGCAAACAATCAAAAGTTAAATCTTTTTCTGTTGCAAAAGAAAGCAAGGTTAAAGTTAGTAGGCCTTTTGAGGCAGTGCATGCCGACTTGGCTGGGCCGTTCCCAGAGAGTGAAGGGGGTCAAGATATTTCTTTGTGATAGTGGATAGGTTTACTCGATATGGCTTTGTGTAGCATCTCAAAAACAAAAGTGAAGTCTTTAAGTCATTCAGACAGTGGGTACACATGGTAGAGAGAGCGTTTCTTTTCAAGGTATCCACTTTAGTTACTGACAGAGGAGGGGAATTTTGTGGTAATGAATTCCAGGAATGGCTTAAGGAAATTGGCATACGACATTAAACCACAAATCTGAATTCGCCAGCAGAAAATGGCCTCGCAGAAAGACGTACAGGCATATTACAAACCATGAAAGAATGTATGTTAATGGATGTTCAAGCACCTAGTAACTTGTGGGGAGAAGCCATACGCACCGCCAACAATGTTCTCAATAGAGTATGGTGTTCAACCATAAAACAAACACCTTTCTTTGCTTTGTACAATAGACCCCCTAACCTGAAGTATTTATGAATTTTCGGGCAGTTCGCGTATGTTCTGGTCCCAGCGCAACAAAGGCGCAAGGGTGAAAATAAATGGAGAAAACTACGTTTTGTTGTGTACTCAGGTAATAAGTACTGTTTTCAGATGAAAGGGGGCAAGGTGGTACTTTCTAGAAGTGCCACCTTTGAGCAGCATAGTGGCTGGGAGAGAATCCACTGTAATAAGGAAGTGTTTGTACAATTCAGGCAGGATGATGCAGAAACCGAGGGGGTTGACATAAGTGTTGAATCAGAAGAAAGTTCACTGTAAGACAGTGAAGAGGTTCCCAATGTACCTTCGCCACACTCTAGGCTTAGAGATAGAAAAAGGTTGAAGAAGATAAGAAGTGAATCCAGTGAGGAAGAAGCTAGTAGTAGTGAAAATATTGTTTTGAGAAGAAGCAAAAGAGTCAGAAAGCCACCAGACAGGTATGGAAAACCTGTGAGCTATCAAGTAGAAGGAACCATTGTACAGAAAAATGAACCTGATAATTTTGGTCAAGTAGTAGAAAGTCCAGATGCAGAGGAGTGGTTGGCTGCAATGGACACTGAGTTTACTTCTATGATTCAACAACAGGTGTTTGAGATTGTAGATAGACCCAAGAACCAAAGAGTGGTAGACTGCAAGTGGGTGTATAAGAGAAAACAGCTCCCAGATGGCAACACCAAATATAAGGCTAGTTGCAAGGGGGTTCACTCAAACCAGGTTCGAGAATTATGACAAAACCTTTGCCCCCACTGCTAGGCCAGAAAGTCTAAGGTTGATGCTGACTTTGGCAGCAAAAAGGCAATTAGAGATCAGGCATTTTGACTTCGAAACTGAGTACTTACATGCGAAATTAGATGAAGAGATCTACATGGAGCAAGCACCTGGGTTTAAGGCTGGGGGTCAGGTTTATTTTCTAAAGAAAGCGATTTATGGATTAAAGCAGTCAGCGAGATGAACATAAGAACATAAGAACATAAGAAGAGCCATGCTGAATCGGGCCTCAGCCCATCTAGTCCAGCATTCTGTGTCACACAGTGGCCCACTAGTTGTACACAGGGATCTCTAGCAGAAAGGAGGGCAAAACCCTCACCTGCTCCCGACCCCCACAACCAGTACCCGGGGAAAATCCTGCCTGCCTCCATCAACACAGAGGTGGCACTTGGATGTCCATTTCAGTAACTACTGATTCCCTTGGTATCCATGAATCTGTCTAATCCTGCCTTGAAGCTGTCCAGGCTGACAGCTGTCACAACCTCCTCCAGAAGTGAGTTCCATAACCCAATGACCCTCTGGGTGAAGAAATATTTCCCTTTATTAGTCCTAACTTTCCTACCTTGGAGCTTTAGGAGTGCCCCCTAGTCCTAGTGTTGTGTGACAGAGAAAATATTTTTCTTTATTCACCTTTTCTATCCCATGCATGATTTTATACACTTCGATCAAGTCACCTCTTAAACGCCGTCTTTCAAGGCTGAAAAGACCAAGGCGTTGCAACCTGATTTCATAAGGGAGCTGCTCCATCCCTTGGATCATTTTTGTTGCCCTTCTTTGTACCTTTTCCAGTTCCGTTATATCCTTCTTGAGGTGCGGTGACCAGAATTGTACACAGTACTCCAGATGTGGCCTCACCATAGATTTGTAGAGAGGCAATACAACATTTGCCGACCTATTTTCGATTCCCTTCCTGAGCATAGAATTTGCTTTTTTCACTGCTGCAGCGCACTGGGTTGACATCTTAATTGAGCTGTCCACCAAAACCCCAAGATCCCTTTCCTGGTTTGTCTCAGAAAGCTTTGATCCCATCAGTTGATAAGTGTATTTGGGGTTCTTTGCCCCGATGTGCATGACTTTACACTTGTTTAGGTTAAAATGCATTTGCCACTTTGTTGCCCATTCACTCAATTTCAAGAGATCTTTCTGGAGCTCTTTACAGTCAGTTTCATTTTTAACTACCCTGAACAGTTTAGTGTCATCTGCAAATTTTGCTACCTCACAATTTACTTCTACATCCAGATCATTTATGAATAAATTAAAAAGTAACGGTCCTAAAACTGAACCTTGGGGTACGCCACTTCTCACCTCTTTCCATCCAGAGAAGTGTCCATTTATTACCACCCTTTGTTTCCTACAGTTTAGCCAGGTTCCAATCCAGGACAAGACCTGTCCCCTGATTCCATGGCTGAACAGCTTATTTAGGAGCCTTTGGTGAGGGACTTTGTCAAAAGCCTTTTGAAAGTCAAGGTAAACAATATCGACTGGGTCCCCTTTATCTATGTGTTTATTTACACCCTCAAAGAATTCTATCAAGTTAGTAAGACATGATTTGCCTTTGCAGAAACCATGTTGATTTTCCTTCAGGAATGCCTGTTCTTCTATGTGCTTAGTAATTTTTTCTTTAATAATGGTTTCCATCACTTTGCCTGGAACTGAGGTTAGACTAACTGGCCTATAATTTCCTGGATCACCCCTGGATCCTTTCTTGAAGATCGGAGTTACATTTGCCTCCCTCCAGTCCTCGGGTACAGTGCCTGATCTTAGAGAAAGGTTATATATTTTGGCTAGAATTTCAGCAATTTCACACTTGAGTTCCTTAAGAACTCTGGGGTGGATGCCATCTGGCCCTGGTGATTTGTTGACATTTAACTTAGTAAGGCATGTGAGAACATCTTCCTTGTTTATCTCTATCTGGTTTAATTCATTTAATTCCCTCCCTGAAAAAACTGACTCAGCTGCAGGCATATGTTGTCTGTCCTCCTGTGTGAAAACGGAGGCAAAGAAGTCGTTTAGCCGCTCAGCAATCTCCTTGTCTTCACTTATTGTCCCTTTCTTACCATTTTCGTCAAGTGGCCCAACTGCTTTTCTAGTTGGGTTTCTGCTTCTAATGTACTTAAAGAAGTTTTTGCTATTTTTTTTAATATAATAGCTATATGTGCCTCAAAATCTCTCTTGGCTTTCCTGACGGTTGCTTTGCATTTAGTTTGCCAGAGCTTGTGTTCCTTTCTGTTCTCCTCGGTAGGAAGAGCCTTCCATTTCTTAAATGAGTTTTTCTTCTTTCCAATCACATCTTTTACTTCATTTGTAAGCCATACCGATGTCCTCTTGGACTTTCCCGGCCTCTTTCTTATTTTAGGAATGCATTTTAGTTCGGCTTGTTTTAAAGTATTTCTAAACAGTTTCCAAACATTCTGGAGGGATTTGATTTTTTTTACTGTTCCTTTTAGTTTGTTCTTTACTATTTTCTCATTTTGGTGAAATTCCCTTTGTGAAAATTTAAGGTCTCTGTGTTAGTTTTCACTGACAGTTTGCTATCCAAACTTAAGTTGAAGGTTATTGTGTTGTGGTCACTGGTACCTATGGGCTCAGTTACAAGGACATCTTGAACGAGATCTTGTTCATTAGTTAGCACCAAGTCTAGGATCCCCTTTCCCCTGGTTGGTTCCATGACCATCTGCTCAAGGGAATAATCAGCTAGCATGTCGAGGAACCTTGTCTCTCTTTCATGCGTAGAACAAGAATTTAGCCAATCCATTCGGGGATAGTTGAAGTCCCCCATTATGACTAATTTATTGCTTTTTGAGGCCTGTTTAATTTCATTAAACAGGCCTCAAAAATGCTGGAACCTTTGTGTACATGAACAACTCAGTAAGCTCAGGTTCAAAAGAAGTATTGCTGATGCATGTGTTTATACCAGAGGTGTTGGGGATGAGTGGGTAGGTCTGCTCTTATATGTTGATGATTTGTGTTGTATGGCAAAAGACATAAATAGAATTACCAATGTGCAGCAAGAATTGGAAAAGAGATTCAAAATAAAAGATTTAGGTCCTTTACAAAACTATGTTGGTTTAGAGGTATGCAAATGCGAAAATGGTAAGATCTGTTTGAGTCAAAGAAAGAAAATTGAACAATTGATTGAGACTTGTGGACTCACTGATGCAAAGACTGTATCTACTCCAATGATCGTTGATTATGTGAATCTGGATTCTGACAAAGTATTTGAAAGACCTGACTTATATCATTCCATAATAGGAAGTTTGATGTACATTTCGAATCATACAAGGCCTGATATCAGTTACGCTGCGAGTTATCTCAGTAGGAGGGTAGCAAAACCCAGGGATATAGATTGGGTCGCCTTAAAAAGGGTAGTGAGATATTTGAAAGGCACCATTGACCACTGTTTAATCTTTGGAGGGAGTGAAGAAAACATTGACTGCTTTGCAGACAGTTTGTTTGCCACAGAACAAGAATGTAAGTCTGTGACAGGGGTAGTTGTTAAGTTTGCTGAAAGCATGATAATATGGCGATCACGGAAACAGAATTGTGTAGCTAGAAGTACGACAGAATTGGAATATTCAGCTTTATCGGAGATGGTCAGTGAACTACAATGGTTACAACAACTTATGTATGATTTAGCGGAACAGTGTGAAACTCCAATCAGAGTAAAAGAAGACTCACAAGCATGTATTGCCATGACAGAAGTTGAAAACCTAAGAAACAGAACTAAGTATATTGGAGTGAAATATCATGCTGTGAAACAATTGATTGAAGAGGGGGTAATAATGTTAGAGTATTGTCCATCTGAAGCTAATGTGGCTGATGTATTAACAAAAGCATTACCAACTACAAAACATGAATGTTTTAGAGAACAACTGAGAGTATTACATGTAGAATGAGTATGTTTAGGATTGATAGTATTTAGTCTTTGTGAATAGACAGAAAGATTTGAAATTCAAAAGGGGGATTGTCAGAGTGTGATTTTCAAATGATTCTGCAATTCAACCATTGTAGAAGATGCTGTGTGGTGTAACCAGGCATGTACAGGGTTAAAACAGCACAAGTGGTGTCCAGCACTGTCTTGACCTTCAGCTGTGTAAACATACTGATAAGGGAGACGCTGAGCTTTTTGAGTTAGTCACCATTCTGATTCTGCTGAGAGGTGCAGGCTGCTGAATTGCTCTGTGTGAGAATGCTTTACTTTGCTCACTTAATTAATAAAAGAACTTTCTAAGTTCAGACCTGGCTTCGCTTCATCACTGGCGCACGGACATTGTGTACTCCTCTTCTGAAGAGGAGGAGGCAGAGCAGGAGACTGAAGATGTAGGTGTAGGGGATTTGGGGCCAAGTGTTGAAGAGGAAGAAAAGGGTGAGGTAAACATACTACCAGTTCTGACATTTCAGAACCACCGAAGGGCAAAATAGGAAAGAAGGTCAGCTAGAATTGCTGCAAGGATGCTGAGCAATCAGACCTTGCCCTAGGAACACCTGTGCTGGGAGCAGGGAACTATAAATCAGCAGTAAAGCAAGTGGTCAATGCTGACAGCAACCATTCTACTTAGTGCTACTGTGCTCTGGTTTCCTTGCTTGCAGCTCCAGCATCTGTGAAGTGCATCTCAAAGACTTTTTGCAAAAGACTCTTGTTTCATGTCTGATGTAAGGGTTTTTGCTTTGCTTTTGGGATTTGTCATCTGTCCCATTGCTGTTGTTTGTTGCATTATATCATTTTGCTGAAGTAAAGCTTTTTTTAGTTTCCTTAACTCTTGTTGTAGGGCAAAACACTTACTTAAGCCCAGGGATAGATAAAATATGGCCCTCCAAGTCTGTTTTGTGGCTTCCATTGCTCTAGACATTCCAAATTGATCTTTCTCTAGTCCCCCCCAATAGTGAATGAACACTTTGGGAGGCTAGTAAACATTTTTCATGTAGTATCTCTGCTATTCAACCCCAGAATTACCTGTTTTGCCAAATTTAAGTGATTTTGGCTGGTTCATGCAGACCATGAATGATTCCAGGGTGAGAAAGCTGCCCCCTAGACTTTCAATAATTACCCTTCACCATGGGAAGTCAAGTTACTAGCTTCAAATGTTTTTTTACATGTACTGTATACCAGGCCTTGAAATGTACATTTTAAATAAAATCATAACTTTTACTAATGAAGAGGTTGTTATCATTACATGCTACTGTGACGCCTTATTATTTTATTCCATTATAGGTTGTGTTATACATTACTTTGTCTCATTTTCCCTCTCTCTTTAATTTGAAGATTTGTTTTTTAAAAAGTAAATAAGTGGCTTAAAATTTGGAGAGGAAATTACCTTAAAATATGTCCTGTATTACATATCTTCCAACTGTTCTAATTTGTTAGGGACAGTCCATATTATGCCTCTAAATTGACCTTCTTAGTAGGTTCAGAGAAAAGCAAGCTGTTTCAGCCTCTTCTATCTTTTGTATTGTTCTTTATTAATAACTTTCATTATCTTGTCATGTTTCTTACCACACACATCCTGGTTTTTATCTGTGAAATGTTGGAAAGTATGCTACTTTGGGTTGGGGGCGGGGCTTTAATGTTCTTAACTTTGGGGAGGAGTTGATAACTGAATGCATTGCTTAGTAAAATAAACATAATGCTTTCTCACAATGTGACTTATTAAAAGAAATATTATGCTTTTTCTTGGTACCACATCCTGGGCTGCATATGCACATGTGTGCACATGTACATGCATACACTGTCTATGTCAAAATGTTTTTCAAATGCTTTGGAAATCATGTTGGTGCATTTGAAGGGAACTTTGATTTTCTCCTTATATTCTGCTTTGAAATGCTGAATAAAATGGAGGCACATGCTGAGCACATCCCGCCTTGCTTCCCATGCCAGTGAAGCTATTAATGCTCCTCACTTGTGTCAAGCTCTCCCACTGATACTGATGGGATTTCCCCCCACTGCCTCTTTGGAAAGAGATTTGGTCTGCTTCCCATTCAAGAGCAACCAATTTTGGCCTAACAGCCACTTTCTATTTCTTTTGTAATAAATAATGTAGACTATTGAACAGTATCCAATTTAGAAAGTAAGTTAAGTGTCTGAAAGGCCAATAAAATGAAGAAGAAACAGTGCTGTGTTCTGTTACAGCAGTTTAATAATGTCCTTTTTGCTGCTTTAGTCCTTTTCTCTGTCCTCCTTTTGCCCCATTCAATCTCCCCACCATCCAATCTGTGTTCCTCACCATCTTTTGAAAAATCAGGGGTCACAGGGGTCTTAGAAAAATGGGGAGCCACTTTCATAGCTAATGTTGTCTTTACCTGATTTATGTAGGGAGTCTGCAAAGGGTGCAGTGAATCTGTGTTTCCTTCTCCCTGTTTTGCTCTGATTGGGATTAATTATCCTTTTATTACAAAGGAAAATTCCTCAAGAACAGACCAAAAGTAATTTTTCTTCAGCATCCTGCTCCCACAGAGACTAACACCCAAACAGGAATCCCTCAAACAAGGGCTCAAAGACAATGATGTTTTGCTTCTAATGGTCCTCAAAAATAGGTACTGAAGAGCTTTGTTCTGCTTCAGAAAATGTGATGATGCACAATGAAATCATGAATGACAAGCCAGTTATCTCTGACCAACGATAACTGATGTGCCAGATGCACTTCTTTCTGGAAAATGTAGTGTGATCTATAGCAGCTAGAGAAGGTTTTCTAGCTTTTTGCAATTTTCTTGATTTTTGGCATGGGGTTGGACTGCATGGTCCATGAGGTCTCTTCCAACTAAATGATCTATGATTCTATGATAGGTATCAATCCATATCATGTTCACTTCCCATTTCAATCCATGTGATGCAATTTGCATGGGGATGCATTCAGAGACTGTTCATAAACTTCAATTGGAATGATTACTTTCTGGTGTGCTTTTTAAGACCATGTTTAGGACTCCCAAGTTAGACACTTTGCTCCCCAACCACCGAAATAATGAGTCAAAACAACATTGTGGGTTAAACCATGGGCAATGTGTTACTAATGTTACTAATTAACCTCTATGTGACCTGCCAACCAATTTAAAGGGCATGAACTTAGTGTGGAATAAGCTAAGGCAGTGGCCATCCAAGACCTCAGTTAACATGGTCGAGACACAAAAAATCTCCTAGGACATTGGGGGGGGGGGGACCTACTCAGCCCAAGTGGTGACCCAAAGTACAGCATTAATGTGTTCAGTGCTGTATCTAGAATGGAGAGCAGGGTGAGGTTACGTGACCACACTAGCCCCGTTCTGACAAAATCCCAGCAGGACAATTTTCTCGCTCTCTTTTTGCTGCAAGGGAGCAAGGAGACCCCCTCCCCCTCAGATATGTGTGGAAAGCAAATTCTATTGTTTGAGGTTCCATGTATCCTGCCATATAATGCAGTTTCATAATGCAGTTTAAATGCATTGAATTGCATTATATGAATCTACACTGCCTTATAATGCAGTTCAATGAAATTAAACTGCATTATATGGCAGTTTAGATGGGGCCTAAGTCTTGGAAGCAAATTATTTTGATGTCATACGAACAATTCCTTGTGAGGTTACTAGATAGAAGTTTTTCAAACAGAGGCCATCTGATGGGAACAATGTGTGTATTTCTGTCTTGCAAGGGACTAGACTGGCTAATTAATGTGGTCTCGTCCAACACTATAATTGATTGTTATAGTTTTGGAAAGGAGACCAGAACTGTTTCTGGATTATCTGATTGTGGAAACTTGGTAATATGAGTAAAGGATTTCCATGTTTGGGTGGAAAGAAGTAATATAGAAATTGAAAATAGGAGAAAAGCCTTTTTTCAGTATCTAGACAGTGAAACATGCCCCGTTGTTGCCATTTTCACTCATCCCACATGGCCTTACCTTTAGTGCACATGGCATACAGAGATTTTTTTGCAGGCTTTATATTGGCACTGGGATTTGTTGACAACATTTAATAACTGTATTCCATTACAGCTGAGGACAATGGGCTGAGATAGAGAATTGTTCTTCTATCAGTTGCCTTACATTGCCATCCTGGATGCTTTTAGGCCTGTACCAAATCTGTGCCAAAGTGGGTTTGTGAAGCCCACTTCAAAACAAATTTGAGTCATCACACCACGGGTGATGCAGTCACCCCAAAACCTCCCAAAATTTCCTCTTAAGAAGTAAATAAAGCATACCTGGCCACAATTACACTCCTCCTTGCATCCTCTCATCTCCTGGCATATCATTTCCTCACACCAGGAGGGCCCAAGGAGGAATGTAATGGCCAGGTAAATTTTATTTACCCTTTACAGAGAAATTTGTGGTTTGTGAAAAGTGGGTGGGTGCCCTCTTAGTTTTTAGGGCTCCTAGAGAACCAAGATGGCTGTGTGAATTGGGTCTGGGGATCATGTGAAGCAGACTCCTGGTCCAATCCACACAAGGCTAATATGATCTGTGTCTTACCAGGTGTTGTTGCCTCATCAGATTCCGAGTATTTAGATGAGGAGGAAGGGGATGCTGGGAGAGATTCGGAAGACTCAAAGTTATGTTGGAATCCTATCCTGGCAGCAGTTCCCAGGAGAATGAAGAAGGCTGTACCCATGGGAACCTGCTAGAAGTGCAGGCTGAGATAAATGTGGGAGACAAATGTTTGTCCAGGCAACTGGAATTGCAGACAGAGGGTGTGCAATTAAGACAGACTCACTTTTCTCAGAGCATTAGAAATAAGGAGCAGAGAAGCAGGTGTCAAAGAAATGATGTCATGGGAAGAATTGAGGCTGTTTAAAGTGGTTCATGCTGATATGATTCTTGTGAGAGCAACACTGCATTCAGATGAAGAGCTCTCAGTTTTATGGAATTCATATACTCAAGTTTCTAAGCTGTTCTTGCTTTCTAGTTCCTGTGAGGCCTAGAAAGCAATCTTGGATTTATGTTATCTTGTCTTTGCAAATTTCAGTGAACTGCTGTGGATGACTTGGGGGGGGGGGGGGTGGTTTCATGAACTCCTGGCTTTTATGGAAATAACCTCTTAAACTTTAATTTTTTTAAAAAAAACTTGCTTATTTTTTAAAAATATACCTTTATTGATTTTCAAAAGGTAATATAAAAGTACAATACAGCAAAGAGAAAGGGTATTTAATCATACCCAGTCGAAATAAGGTTAGAAAGGAAATAGAGATCGTAACAAGAGATTCTACGATCTACAGAAGAGGGAGAGGGAATGCTATAAGTAGCATTTTAGAGTATAAGGAACAGAGGTGCTCGAGAAAATTTTCGAGGAAAGCGATGGTTTTTCCATGTTGTTTGGCTTAGCTTTATGCATTTATCTAATATTGTTCTAGCTATATCTTCTCTACCTTCCGCCTGCTTTTCTTGTTTTGTCCTGGAGTAGAGAAAGCATTGTCAGGTGGTGGATGTCAAGATATACAATGAAACTAAAGTTCTGTCATGTTAATCATATCACTATAATAGAGCAGCTATAGCTAATCATATTTTAACTTATCTTGCTTATTTTTATGTACTCTTAATAAGCATTTACTTATTGCATTACCCAGACAGTGTGTCGTTTGTGGTGAAAAGATTGGTGTCAGAGCCCGAGTGCAACATTCAAATTAATTCCGTTTTACTGTCATTTGGATGCCTCTGATAAAACCGAGACAGGTCTTAGTTTTTAGGCCTGTCTGAATGAACCCCTTGTCATTTGTTTCTTTTTTTAAAAAAAAGAAAAGAAGCATGCAATGTAAATGTTTGTTGCATACAGTAATAATATTGGGACTTATATTTTCAAGCTGCTGAGAGTTCATTAACATTTCTAACATTATCAATATATAAGGAATCTGTCATTTGTTTGAGTAAGACAGATAAGAGAATCAGAGTTTCTAAGTTAATATCAGTTTCCTTTTTGCCTGCAGCCTTATAGGATTCTCTGTAGATATTTCTATAACCAGCTTAACTTTACTTTGTTGTTGAGTTGTTGGATCACTAACTGTCTTTCTTTTTAAAAATCCTCTAGTTGCTCTCCCCTTGATAATACAGTTATTTTATCCATTATCAGCAAATCAATGAAGTATTTTCCCACTCTTTTATATCAGGGAATTGTGGGTTTCCCCCCAATATCTGGTGTATACTAATCATGATGCCACTGTCATATAAAATAAAATTTTACTATATTTATTTTCTAATTCTTCATCTGGCATGTTCAAAAGATACATTTGTGGTGTCATGACAAAGTTCTTATTTAACATGTTTTCAAGTTATAGGTGTATCAAAAAAGATATAGGTGTATCTGTTTCCAATAATTGCTTACTTTATTGCACGTTCACCACATGTGCTAAAACGTACCTTTTTCGTTTCCACATTTCCAGTATTTGTCAGCACAGTTGTACATTTTCACTAGTCTCTCTGGATGTAGATACCATCACAGGTGTATTTTGTGAACATTTTCTCTCAGATTTTGGCATGCTGTGTATTTCATTCTTTTCTCCCAAGTCTTTTCCCATTGAGCCATTTTTATCTCTTGACCTATATTTTGAGTCCATCTAACCACAGAGTCCTTTACTAACTTTCTCTTTAGTATGCCAGGTCAGTATATATATTTGTGTGTGTGTGTGTGTGTGTAGATAGATAGATAGATAGATAGATGATAGATAGATAGATAGGTCCTTTCATTTTCTGGACCATAGTTACATCAAACCATGTTTTCACAGTCTGAAAACCTGTAGTTCTTAGTTGTTGTTTTCTTAATTTCTTAGGCAATTCTCTGTATAGGAGCCAATTGCATTTAAGGTCCTTTTGGTCCAATTCTTTGAGAGTCTTTATTTGTATATTTCCTAGATCTGCCTGGATCAGCTTTCTATAGGTTAACCATTTCCCCTGTAGAATATTCTCTTTTTTGTAATATGCCTCATATTGAGATATACACCCCGGTGTCTTTGTGCAGATTCTTTTTGTGTGTATCTCTATTCCAAGTGTTTAAGATTGGCCTCCATATAATATGGTTGTTGAATATGCCTGTTGGTTTCTTCTTTTGTATATCCAAATATGCATGCCATCCAAATCAAAGATTTAAACCTTCTAGCCCTAATAGATCATTGTCTTCCAGGGTCACCAATTATTTAAGCCAGTCTAGACAACACGCATGGAAATAAAGTTTTAGATCTGGAAGGGATAAGCTGCCTCTAGTTTTATCATCGTTAAGTATCTTCATTTTTACTCATTGTTTTTTCCCAGCCCAGATAAATTTTGAGATGTCTTTTTGTCAAACTTTGAAAATATGTTCATTGTTAATAATTGGCATGTTTTGGAACAAAAATACCATTTTCAGTAAGGCCTCCATCTTAATTGCTGATATCCTCCCCTAATAGCGAGAGCCCTCATTTGTCCCATTCTTCTAATTCTTTTTTATCTCTTTCCACACCCTTTCATAGATGTTCTTAGAGAGCTTTGAATTCTTCTTTGTAATAATATTCCTAGGTATTTGACCTTCTGTACAATATTATACTCTGCATTTTTATTTAATTCTTGCTTTTTCAATCCTGTCAAGTTCTTAGTTAAAAATTGTGCTTTCTCTTTGTTTACCTTTTGTCTATATAATTCTGAGAAGTTTGTCAATACATTATTTAATTCTTTAATCGAGTTAGTGGGATTTTGTTTCAAGTAACAAATCATTTTTGGATGAAAGTAACTCTTGAATTATTTCTCTGTTATGATACATATTCTATTATTTTATTGCAAACCAGTTTAGGTTTTCCAACTGTGGAAAACTAATGGTCAGACAAATAACAGATACCAAGACATGGGATTCTCAAATGATATTACTGGAAGAATGGACTCTTAGACCTGTAAGCAAGATCATATTTTCACACATGCATCAGACTGACAGCAAATGCTCATTTTGATCTGTTCAAGGTAATGTACAGCTTCTGAAGTCCAACAGATTCACAAAGGTTATGTAATGGCTAGATTTATTTTTGTATGCATTTTAATTAAAATTATCTAGTGTGTTTCCTGGTAGAGTTTGGAAGGATACCACAAAACTTAATTTAGACATGTCAGCATATGAAAGAGCACTACAAAATCTTGCTGCCTTTTATCAACAGTCTTCTAATTTCCTCTGAAAGTTTTTATGTGAGCAGAAACCTCCAAAATCATCTTCCATTTTGTAGGCAACACTCTGTGCCAAACCCACTTAGGAACTGATGGTTGAGGTCCTACAAGAGGTAGGTGGGCTGTAACAGTCTGCCAGCACAGTGCTATGTCCTCTCATTACTATTAAAGTTTTCAAGCCCATGAGCTAAAAGGGATAGTTTTCTGGTTAGGAGAAAAGAAACAAAGGTGTGCTCACAGTCTTGAATGTTGCTTTGCATTATATTTTATTTTCTTAGAAATTGTAAGGTTACATCAATATCATCATCATGACTACCACCACTTCTACTCCATTATTATTATTATTTCTACTATTAAACTTGTCACTACCAAGTACAGTTACATTTTCCAGAGGTAGAGAGCCTCATATGTATACATAAAAATGTTTTCTTCCTCACCCCCTTCCCCAATCCATCATGGTTTAAACTGAGCATTTGAATGTCCTGTTAGTTAATACAGTTTAGAATGCAAAACCTGAAATGCTTTTTAATGCCCCCTATGTGGTAGATCTTTTAAAATGAAACAGTGCATCTTTTATTCACAGACAGGGGCCATTGTTTAGCAACAAGATCTGAATACAACATGAGCTTGTGGGTTGTGCTAAATAATTCACAAATCTAATCTGTTAAAGAGAAATGAGCAAATATTGATCCACTTTAAGTTGCACAGTTGTCTGATAGGCAATATGTTGTTTCAGGCAATAACAACACACTCTGGAATTAAGTAAAAGGTTGTTCAGAATTCTGGAGCATACATTGCATTCCAGAAATGCAACTTTGTATTCTTAGTATGAATGCTACTTCAGCTAATATTTTCAGTAATGTTGAATCCTCATAGGCAGCAAGAAACCTAGTAAAAGTAGTTTCAGACAAACCAGAGTATTTCAGGCATGTATTTCTTTTGCATATGTCCCTTTCTAATAATATCCAATTCCATTTCTGAATTAATCTGATTTTTTTTTTAAAAAACAAAAAAACATTTGAATGCATTTAAAAAAATATATCAATTTTTTAAAAAAAGAACCCCACTTATGGCAAAGCTTCGAATCACCATTTTGAAAATTGGAGATTAATGATTCAATAATTTGAATCTCCGAATTACTAATTGGAAAAGGACCCGC
Source organism: Anolis apletophallus (assembly GCA_030556195.1). NCBI lineage: Eukaryota > Metazoa > Chordata > Lepidosauria > Squamata > Anolidae > Anolis > Anolis apletophallus. Next base: position 100,222,316 of record JARBWK010000004.1, read on the forward strand.
CTTTCCAATTGAAACAGCAGCCTCTGAAACTTTCAGAGAAATTTGTAAAGATTTGTTTTGGAGCTTTTTTCAATGTAAAACATTTACATACTCCATCATCCATAATTGTTTGGGATGGGAGGGAGTGGGGGCTGATGTGATTGACAAGGGCATGCTGTTTCCCCCCCCCCTTGTCAGCCAATCAGAAGAATCACAATCACATGGCTTTCTGCAAAGTTGATCTTGTCCTCAGTGTCTCTGTCTTCGTGGTGTTTGCAGGAGAAAGAGAAAGACATGTGTTATTCTGTTTCTGTTTCTTTCTTAAAACTTAAACTTATAGTCGCTTTTTGGTAATTCTATTTCTATCTGTCCCTTCCTATCCCATTTTACAACCATCCTCTACTGAAATTATCCAACCCCAAATTTATATTTTTCAAATTTTCATAGCTAACTAGCATAGCTATACTCCTCAAATACCCCTTACTTACTTTTCCCTGAAATCCTTCTGTTATCAGCTTACTATGTGTTGTTGTGTGCATATACCCCAACCCCCCCAAATATAAAACGGAAAAAGCCCTTTGTTCATATTTGTAGTTCTGTGTATTCTTCTATGTGTTTAAACTGTTTATTTTTCTTTTCCTTGCTGTTTTCTGGCTTGTGTGTGTGCAAACCACAGACAAGCAGTTAGCAGTAGCTAATGCACAAAAACACACATACAAAATGTGAAGAGGTTCCAAACCTCGTACTGGATTCACTGTGGACGACTGACCACTGCCACCAATTCTCAATGTTTTGCTTTCTTTATTATTATTCTTAACTTGCTGCCACCATTTGTCAATGCTTGAACACTAGATGTGAGGGTCTTTGTGAATAAACGACTTCCACAGATGTAATGTTGAAAGTGTTTAACAGTTTATTTTACACAAATGGGCTCAAAGCTTAGGTGGTTTCAAAACTCCGAAGAGGTACAAACTTGGAACTTTAAACAATGTAACACTGGGGTTTTAACTTCCCCTTACACAGTTACACACAAGTAACTACTTAATACTGGGTTACTCTCAACCCTGGGACTAAACTCTGTCTCTCACACTTGGGTTTCCCTCAACACAGAACTGAACTGCACACTGCAGCTCCTACAGACAGCTTCAGCAACTGTCAATTCCAAAAACTAAATTGGTCACAGCTGCTGGCCAACTGACATTCTCCAACTGTCAGATTCAAACTGAACATTCTAAAGCCAAAGTGGCCTCTGTTGTCATGGCAACAGCCTCTGCTTACAGCTTGCTGCTGTGAACATTCTACGGCTCACTCTCTGCAGCTTTTAAAGAATGTTCATTCTAAATACATAAACAAACATGTGATTAACATATAAATAACCACCTCATCACACACCTTCCTTCCTTCTGAAATTATTTTTAATTCTCTCTGTCCAGAGTGAATTAAAAATAATGCCGTATGGAAGACATTACATAAAACTTATACACTTTACATAACTATATACATACTTACTCTAAATATATACAAACTATCCTTCATTTAATAATCCTTTCTCCAGACATAAGGTCTGGCCCTTTTAAGAGGGTAAGGGATTTTTTATCCAATGCCAAATTTCCTTTTCCTTATATATAATCTCAATTGATCAATGGCCAATATAACAATCACATTCTCACAGTCTACTTTTGACACAGGTGTTTTTCTGTGCCATGTCCCATGGTTCAAACACAGTCTTGTTCTCACTGGACCAAATGTCCACAGCAATGTCCCTTTGCACAGGTGTTTGGGTTTCTTCTGTCCCTTGATGACTTGTTGATGGCCACTGGGGATGGTGTTCTTCGTCTTTCGCCTTCTCCTGCGGATGAGTCTCTGAAGGGCGATGTCACTCCTTACAGCAACAGGGTGGAGACGCCGGACCTCAACTGCCACAGAAGCAGGAACCTCCACCGGAACAGACTGGTACAGCTCTGGAAGTGGAGACCTTATAACACAAGGCTCCCAATGATCATCCTTCACGAAATGTCCAACAGAAGTTACTGAAACTGTGTTGATGTCAGCATCATCAGACTCGCTGGACTCTGGCATCCACACAGGGACATCCGGAACATCGACCGAACTGCAATCAGCAGGATCCTCAGGACTAGATCTTTCATGTGCAGAATCAGGACCGCCAAAACTCTCCGTCTCGACCTCCACAACACCAGGCTCCGATTCCAAAGATGTCTCCATCTCTGGGATTAACTCCCCAGCCGCTGCTGGACCACTTGTTTCAGTCTTAACAGCTGCCATCACCATCCTCTTCTGCATGGGAAGGAACTTGGTGCCTCTACTAAGCAACTTCATAGTAGTTGCAGTATGCTTCAGGTTACACTTCTGACTGCAACATACAGAACTTGACTGAACCACCTTGGAGCACTTGGATGTATCAGGTTCTTCCAACACTAGTTGAAATAATTTGAGTTTTTTCTTTCCACTGGGATTTGCTCCCTCTTCAATTCTGCTCCTGATTTCATGACCCTCAGTGGACTCTTGTTCAACGGTTCCACTATTAGAAAGTTCTGTGCCGTCATTAGTGACATGTCTCAGAGTGATTTCTTGTTGCCCTATTTCCACAATGGCTTCATCTTGCATCATTAAAATGTTGCAATTTGGGCTTACATATTCTTCTCCATTTCTTCTCTCTCTCTCCTCAAACTCTTCAAGGTTTCTAATCTCCCTTTGTAATTTTGAGATCTCCTCAGCAATTGTCCGGCTGCGCACTGACTCCTTACGGATTTGGCTGCTCACCATCTTAGCCTGCTCCAATCTTTCTTTCCCTTGCTCTTCCTCCCTCTCAATCATCTTCTCGACTTCTCTTATCCTCTTTTCATCAATGAATTTCCCCCTCTCTCTATCACCTTCAATTTCTTGTATTCCCTTTTTGAAAATTCTTGTAAATTCTTCTCTTGAAGCATCAATCTCTCTCATCATCCTCTGATGAATTATTTCACTTTTCTCTCTCTCAGCATCAATTTGCTGCTTTTCTCTTCTTCTTTCCTCCATCTCTAATCTTTTCATCTGCAACTGAATCTCAAATGAGGATAAAGGATCCTCTCTGACTGGATCTCTCTCTGATCCTGAACTACTTTCCTCTTCAGGCTGTTCTGTCTCTACCAAAACCCTCTTTTGTCCACGAGTGGTCATTTTGACAAAACGTTTACCTCAGAACTTTTAGAACTCAATAAAGTTCTTACTACCAAGCGACTTTGGGCACTAAACTGAGGTGTTAGACGTATCCCGCCGCTATGCCACCAAATGTGAAGAAGTATCGTAAACGCCGCCGAAGGCTAGTGTCGATCTTCGTTTATTCGCACACCAAACTGAGTGAACCGTGTAGTACTGTGGCAGGGCAGGCTATCCTTTAATCCCACCGCTGCCACTAAATGTGAAGAGGTTCCAAACCTCGTACTGGATTCACTGTGGATGACTGACCACTGCCACCAAATCTCAATGTTTTGCTTTCTTTCTTATTATTCTTAACTCACTAGATGTGAGGGTCTTTGTGAATAAACGACTTTCACAGATGTAGTGTTGAAAGTGTTTAACAGTTTATTTTACACAAATCGGCTCAAAGCTTAGGTGGTTTCAAAACTCCGAAGAGGTACAAACTTGGAACTTTAAACAATGTAACACTGGGGTTTTAACTTCCCCTTACACAGTTACACACAAGTAACTACTTAATACTGGGTTACTCTCAACCCTGGGACTAAACTCTGTCCCTCACACTTGGGTTTCCCTCAACCCACACACAGAACTGAACTGCACACTGCAGCTCCTACAGACAGCTTGCAGCTTCAGCAACTGTCAATTCCAAAAACTAAACTGGTCACAGCTACTGGCCAACTGACATTCTCCAACTGTCAGATTCAAACTGAACATTCTAAAGCCAAAGTGACCTCTGTTGTCATGGCAACAGCCTCTGCTTACAGCTTGCTGCTGCGAACATTCTACTGCTCACTCTCTGCAGCTTTTAAAGAATGTTCCTTCTAAATACATAAACAAACATTTGATTAACATATAAATAACCACCTCATCACACAATACAAATTAATAAAGTGCTTTAACACCAACACTTACATTTTATATACATTAGGAGGCATGTGGTGGGCATTGCTGGGTCTGGCTCCAGTGGTCAAACTGGACATCCTGCTTACTCCAGTGGCCGCCATGCTTTCAGAGAGAGAGAGGGAGAGATATTGTTTCTGTTCCTATCACCTCACACACATCTCTTGGGGTTGCTACTGCTGCTGCTGTTGAGGCAAGGGCATGACTTGGAGCCTCTCAATCTGGGCTGGCAATGCCCATTAGTGCTAAAAAGGAGACAGAACTGGATTTGTCCCTTGAGACAATTGAGGAATTGGCACCATTACTATTTAATTATAGCAATTTCTCATAATTACTATAATTAGGGAAACTTCAGGGGGTCCTTTCTCCCTCATTTTTACAGCTATTTGGGTGAAATTCACTACGTTGGTATAACACATTTACCACCCTTAGTTCAATAAAGTTTAGAATATTTCACTTATCCACAGATTTCTAGAGACTTTTTGAAGTTTTTATAAACATTTATAAACAACATTCTTCTTTTGAAAGTGGTAGTTCTACACTGGAAATGTGCATGAAAAACTTTGTTAAATGGGTGAATGACAATGTTGCAATGAGGAGGTGCGCAGCAGTCTTTCTGCCAGAGCTGGTGGGGGTGATCTCTGACCTGGTGCTGGAGTCCCGGTGACTAATAGTACTGGGGGACTTCAATGTCTATGTGGTATCCACCCAGCTCAGGCCTTCATGTCTGCCATGACAACCTCTGGACTTAGTGTTTATTGTGGATGGGGGAAATGTCAGTGTGGAAGAGCTAAAAAAATCTTCCAATGACATGGACCGACCATCACCTGATCAGTTTTAGACTTTCCATAGCCTCCAATCTCTGCAAGGGTGGATCTGGAAGGATTCCTGATGTCTCTTGGGAAATTCCCTGTCACAGTGGCTGAAGATCCTGCCGATGCCTTGGTTGACCTCTATAATCAGGAGGTGGCCAGGGTGGTGGACACGATCGCCCCTGAATGTCAGCTTCCATTGCGCAGAGTCAACTCAGCTCCAGTGATGAAGTGAGTGAGATAGAGGCTTGAGTGCCACTGGCAGAAGACCCAAAATCCATCTAATCAAACACAGGCCAGAGCCTCTCTTAAGGCCTACTTCATGATAATGAGGGCAGCCAGAAAGGCTTTCTCGACCGCCTGCATTGTTTCTGCAACAAACAGACCAACTGAGTTGTTTTGGGTGGTCAGGGAGCTCCTTTTATTCTCACCAGTGGGAGGAGGGCTCTGGCCACTTGACAACTCGATGTGGCAAGATAAAGTCACTCGCATATGTTCTGACTTAGATACCAGTCTTATTGTAGTACCAAGGGATGTAACTAAGGCACCTGTCTGCCTGGTTTTGGTGGATTTTGGGCAAGGTTTGGAGTGGGTGGTGGCCTCCCAATTCCAGGGATTATTGGATGACATTGATTATTTTGATCCATCGCAGTCTGGCTTTAGGCCTGGCCATGGCATGGAGACAACTTTCGTCATCTTGGTGGATGACCTCCAAAGGGAGCTAGACAGGAATAGTGTGTCTTATTGGTTCTCCCGGACATCTCAGTGGCTTTTGATACCATTTACCATGGTATCCTTCTGAAACAGCTCTGTGGAATGGGTCTTAGGGGCATTGCTCCTTCCTGGATGGTCACTCCCAGTTGGTGGACACCTGCTTGGACCCCTGGCCATTGACCTGTGGGGTCCCGCAAGGTTCCATTTTATCCCCCATACTTTTAAATATCTACATGATACAAGGGTTTTGGAGTCATGTGTCATCTGTACGCATATGGCACCCAACTCTACTACTCATTTCCACCAAAATCTAAGGAAGCCTTCTGGACCCTAAACCAGTGTCTGGCAGCTGTCATGGACTGGATGAGGGCTAACAAGTTGAAGTTTAATTCAGACAAGACAGAGGTCCTCATGGTCAGTCATGGGACTGATTGGGGCATTGGGTGGCAACTTGTGCTCAACAGGGTTAAACTCCCCCTGAGGACACAGGTCCACAGCTTGGGGGTCCTCCTTATGTCCACCTCCTCTCAGGTGTCGGAGATGACTGGGAGGGCCCTCGTACAGTTAAATCTTGTGCACCAGTGGCAAACATATCTCATGATGTCTGACTTGGCAACAGTAGTCCACACTTTGGTTACATCCATACTGGACTATTGTAATGCACTCTACATGGGGTTGCCTTTGAAGATGGACTGGAAATTACAACTGGTTCAAATGTTGGAAGCTAGGCTTCTGACTGGAGCCAAATATAGGTGTTGCACTCCAGGACAAAAATAACCCTCTGACTTTAAAACACCACATGTTGAGTATGGAAAAACAATCCTTTTACTGAAGGTAAGTAAAAGCAGCAAAGTAGAAAAGCAATTTAAAGGAATAGATAAATCCAATTAGGAAAGAAGATATGCAGGAACAAATTAGTCCAAGATAGGGTTCAGCAAAATCCAAAAACAAAGTCCACACTTCTTTAACAAAAATCCAAAGAACCAGGAAACATTAATCCAAGGCATGAATATCCCAAGAGACAAAGAGTCAAACCATGGAACAATAAATCCTTAAACAAAAATCCTCCAAGCAGAATTTCCATGAGACAAGAACAAAAACTTAGCAGGATTCTAAAAGATGCTTCATCTGACTATATTTCCCATGTTCAGAACTTTTATTCCCTTGTTAAGCCAATAAGTTGCTGGGCCCAATTCAAGGTGCAGGTTATGGCCTATAAAGCCCTAAATGGTTTAGGCCCTGCCTATCTCCACGATTGCATTTCTCCCTAACAACCAGAGCAGACTCTTAGATCTACGGGGGAGGCCCTTCTCTCACTCCCACCACTGTCTCAATTGTGGTTGGTGGGAATGAGGGAGAGGGCCTTCCCGCTGGTGACCTCCTGCCTTTGGAATACCATCCCCAGTTAAAACAAGTCCCGTTGCTAGCCTCCTTCTGTAAGGAACTGAAGACCTGGTGGTTCCAGCAGGCTTTTGGAAATGATTAACCCCAGGTCCTACCCGACTAACAATTAGATCTCCACTCTGTACTCTACCGACTTCCCCAGTCCTCCCCTACCTCATTGAACTAACCCTCATTCCTATTATATCTACCAGCAGGCCCTGGAAACAAATTGCCCCAGGCACTACCCTGGTCATTTTTTCTGCACTTTCCCCACCTCCATTGGCTCAACCCTGTTTTAGCGGTGCAGTAGGCCTTGGGAATAAATAATTCCAGGTTCCTCCCTGACCATCAGGCAGGACCATGCTTGCACCTTATCCACGCACAATAATAGTTTCAGGACATTTTTCACTCAGAACAGATAGTAATGTCAGATACTGTTAGCCCAGACCTCTCGTTAGCTATTGAGGCCCACTCTGGAACCTTGGGCATTGGTAAGTGAACTGGCCAATGGTGATTTATTACTGAACTGGCTTTAATTTTAAATGTGTTTGATTGTTTATAGTCAAAAATTATAATTTATTGGAACTCTGGCTAGCTACGGAGGGGCAAATCTTTCTGATGCTGAGCAGTGCACTGCATTCTGGGAAATGTAGTTTAGGGAAGGGCCTTTTGAATTCTCTGGCATAGGGCTCCTCCCTTCCCAAACTACATTTCCCAAAATTCTGTGCTATTCACAGAAGACATGTTTCCCTCTTTAATCGACTCCAAATGGCAAGATAGCATTAAATTACAAAGGAAGGGCAAGGCAGGAACTATGGCAACCTTTTTGGCTGTACTTTTTCAGCTTTGATTCCTTGTACTGAATATGAAACCGACTTTGGGAACCTTTTGAGATTTACAAAACTAAAACAAAAAAAAGTATGGGGTAAGTTTTGATTATTAAATCTTTGGTACGGGTCATGCCCATGTATCGGATATTACCTCATAAGTACAAATATAATTAATTTAATCCAAATTATGAGGACTAATGAAAAATGCACCCCTATTAACTAATTAGGTAACCTTAGACAAGTCATTCTTCTCAGCATTAAAATTATTTATAATATATCATCTGAAACAATATTTACCCCTTGACATGGTTGTTGTGAGGATTGCAACAAACTCAGGTGTGAAGCATTCTGAATTCAAATGTCACATTATTTATTATTAAATGGGTCCTTCCCAACTGGGAACAATAATTGAGAATCCAAAGGAAGCCATACTAGCTTTCGGCAAAATGTTTATAGTATGTCTATTTCCTTCTTCTTCTCTTTCTCCTTTGTTTTTTCCTGGCAGCATAAACAAGTCCCTGATGAGTTTCTGTGTCTGAGAGGTGCTATTTGGTTTCATGGATTAGAAATTATGCAAGCTTATGTTTAAAAATTATAAAATAGAATGTCATGGAATAACATTCCACCCATAACAGATCCTTATGGCTCCCTACTGGCTGAAAAGTAAGCAGCTGAAATAGAAAAGTTTTACAGCATTTCCTAAAAATGCGGAGGCTGAGACCCAGGAGAAAGACATCTACATTTGAAACATTATGAAACATTGGTACTACAGGAAACATATTCACAATGAAAGACAAATTGTCATCTGGAAATGTCACAAAATAAATAACAATTCTATGGTAGATAACTGTCCCAAAAGAAAAATGGGCTAGATAGCAGTCAGTGCAGCATAGTACAGGAACTTTGCCTGGAACTAGTATTGAAAAAAGTAAATGAACTGGATTAGTTAACTAATTAAAAGGTATTCTGTAGATGTCCATATCAATTAATGTTACAGTTCCTAGAACAGGATGTTAGTGTTTTCAACCAGCACTTCAATTTTATCATTGCTCTGATTCCTGAAATATTAGAGTCCAGTGATGCAAAAAAGCAAAGCAGGAGCTCATTTAAATAGATTACTGCTCAAATACCAGGTGGAAAATTAGGAAAGGGAGTATTTATTTCAATTTTTGAAATAATCACAAGACTCTGAAGTACTGTAACAAATGGTTTAAATCACTAACAGAATCAAAGGCTATGGGAATACAGTTAACTTTTAAAAAAATCCATGTCTGATCAAGGTAACATATGTGCAGATTTAGATAGATCAAAAATCAAATCAAATCATCAATCAACATTACTGGAATTTCATAACATTTAAGAATGGTTTAACCATGTGGTCACTATCCAAAAGCAAATGCCAGGGAAATAATTTTGAAATACTGAAGATCACATGAACTTAAGAAAACAGGAGGAAGCCTTTTAAACCTAAGACTCTCTAATTTCAGAGAAATGGGAGGAGCTGATAGCAAAAGGGTAGGGCTCAGAACGTCATATTGTTGTTAGGTATAGACAAGTCCATACTCTTTTGCCAGTAACTTTGGGTTTGCCTCCAGTTGTAAAAATTCTGTACTCATTCTGTACTGGATGGATGGTTGATCGTCTCCATGGCACTCAGCTATTTCCATTTAGTTTCACATGGTTGTTGTTTATTTATTTGTCTGTTTGAAACTTAAGCAAAGTTGGGGGATACTCTGGAGTTTGCTTGGAACTCTAGAGTATCCTGCAGCTTCAAGACAGTCTGGAAGATCAGGTTTGATTCAAATCTATCTACTGTCCATACTGGAAACTAGTGCCATCATCATTCAGATCAGTCAGGGATCTATCCATTCCTAGCCAGCCATTAAGCTTTGTCTGAGCTCCTGACCATTGTTGGTGTCTTTGCTGATGTTTTTCTTGCTTATTGTGTGGGTGCCCCTTTCTGCTGTCAGCAGCGGCACTTGCTATGGCCAGGTGTTTGAATGGAGCACCACGGCTTGCTAGGAACAGTAGCGACATGCAGGAGCCGATGTGTGGATACACTCCTAAATTATGAATGGCACATTCAAGTCAAATTCAATGGACCTGGATTCAACAATGTTCATATCTGGAGTTGCTCCGGGACATATTTACACTGGGCCATATTGCCTGTTGAAGATAAGCCCTAAGTGTCAAAAGAGACATTTCAACTTTTATAGTGAAAATTTGGAAAACCGTTCACAGAAGTAAGGAAGTTACCAAATGAAACAAACATGACATAAAAAAGGAAGAGGCCATGTGAGTTCCAAAACCCTTGGGCATAAATAACATGGACTAAAAGATAACCAATTGCTGGTAATCTAAGACCAGCAATTGATTTTTGACCAGACTTAGCAGACATATGTAACTTTTACAAGACTGTTGCATTTCTCATGCAAGTTTAACATTAATGTAATTATTATGGATGCGAAAATCAAAGTGGAGAATTTTCCATAGTTTTGCTGGAAACTCCCAAGTATCCTACAGCTTTGAGGCAGTCTGGACAATGAACCCAATCTACTATCCATACTGGACACGGATTCCAACACCTTTCCCAGCACTCATCGGTGAATGAACAGAAGAAGAATTGTGCCTGGGACATCGTTACCACCATTCCCAGCTGGCCATGGCACTGTGTATAAGCTCCTGACCATTGTAAATACCTTGTTTTCCAACATGAACAGAAAGAAATAGGGATCGGCTACCTTCCTTATTATGGTTATGGGGTGTCTATGTTGTCCATGAGCTCTGTGACTGGCTTGGAGTGGGAGTGCAAATATGGAGTCTTTGGCTAAGTGGTGTCCAGCCAGAGTAGAATATGTTCATTGTCCAGACTGCCTCAAAGCCACAGGATACTCTGGAATTTCCAGCAAACTCTGGAAAATCATCCAACTTTTTGTGGCAGCAGTTCAGCTTGGTGTGTCTGCTCCTCGTTAGCCCTGAATTTTGTTTCTCTGAAGACTTGCCTTCAGACTAAGCCAGTGGCCCAACCTCCCTGAAAATTCCATCTCCTTTGAATAAGGGAAGACTGCTCCTTTGGGGGCCACTGCTTGAAGGTGTTGCACTCCAGACCAGGAAAGGCTCTCTGATTTTAAACGCCACACAGTTGAGTAGGAAAACAATCCTTTTGTTGAAGATAATTAAAAACCAGTAAAAAGCACTTTAAAGGAATAGATAAATCAATTAGGTAGGAAGATAAGCCGGAACAAAGTAGCCCAGGTACTAGTCCATCAAAGTCCATGAAAACAAAGGCAAAAATTCTCCAATAAAATCCAAGAAACCAGGAAACATGAATCCAAGGCATGAATATAACATCATAGAATCCAAGAATCAAAACCATGAAACAAAAGACACCTTCACATGAATCTTTTCTAAGCAAAGCTTCCAAGAAACAAGGACGAGATCTTGAATTGATTCCAAAGGATGCTTCATCTGACTACATATCCTGTACTTGGGACTTTTATCTCCGTGTTAACATATTCTACTCTGGCTAAGCTATGTCCCAAGTGCTCAGAAATTGGTTTTGCTTTAACTTAGAATCTCTTATCGGATGATAGACTAAGGTTAATATCCCCTCTACTCACCAAATGGCCAGGAAGAACCCTAAATTGGTACTGTACTTATTTACTGTCTGATCTTGACAAAAGGGTAACGGAACAGGTGGCCAAATTTCTCTTTGCAGCGGCAAAAAGCCGCAAGTGCTTCATTAATAACCTGTAAACACTAAGAGTGTAACAAAGAGTACTCAGAACACTTACTATTAATTGGCAATCAGTTCCTGTTTTAAATGATAAAGACAGTCATTCAACCGATAGCGAACTGTGACACTTGTTCTTATTAATCATAACCCAAATGCAATGTTATTAATTTCTTAAATGTTGTATTCTATGGTTCTATTTTCACCTGACTTAGCCAATGGTTTGTTGACCGAAAAAAAGGCTACTGACTGACTGAGAATCTCTTATCTTTCTCTCTCTCTGAGTCTGGCAGAACATTGAAGCCACTGTTCAGCTTTTCTATTTTGATTAATCTCCTCCCGTCTATCTATTTGCTCATTAATTTCTGCAGCTAGGCCAGGTGCCGATCCGTTTGCAAGCTCCAAATCATGGGAATTCTCTGGTAGCAATTCAGGGAGCACACCATCATCCCCACACCCTTCAGGGACATTCTCATGAGAAACTACACTTTGAAAAGGGATCTCCTGGTCATTATCTGCATCAATCTCATTGACCAAACCATTGCCGTATTGAAACTCATTGTCATCACTCCCCACATCTAAAGCATCCTGATCCTTAAACACAATCACAGGCTGAGCTGTAACAGGAAGTGCCTAGAACATATTCTGTGCTGCTGCTTTTTGGCATCCTCTTCAAACCAGTGATTATCCCATGTCCTGCCCAGCTGATGAGAGAAGTGATGGAGAACAAGATGCTTCAGCATTTTCAAAAGGATTCTTCTCTGAATTGAGAAATGTTTCTTATTTTCAAGCCAGAGAAATAGGGAAAGAAGCAGAGATACAAAGAAATAGAGACCTAATTAAAGAATACTTCCAAATAAACGATGTGGAAGAATTAGACCCTTTAATAGTCTGGGAAGCTAGTAAGGCCGTGATGAGGGGCAACTTCATAGCACAGGCTTCTTTTAAAAGAAAACAAAAGAAAATGGAAATAGACAAACTGCAAAAAGAGCTGATACTGGCTGAGAGTAAGTTCAAAGTCAACACAAAAGACAAGGTGGCAGAACATAAAATAAAATTAATATCTCACCAAATTAATATGCTAACCTCAGAAGAAGTGGAGAAGAAACTAAAATTTTTAAGACAAAGAAATTTTGAAAGTGCAAATAAGGTGGGAAAGTGGTTATCTTATCAATTTAAAAAGAAAAATCAGAAAAAAGCTATAACTAAAATTAGTTCAGATGGAAATTGTTACACAAAAGATGAAGAGATTCTTAACGAATTTGCAAATTACTACCAGAAATTATATAGTGAAGATAATACAGATAGAGAAAAAATCTATGACTATTTAAGTAAATTTAATTTCACATGTATAACAGAAAAAGAAAGAGAAGTACTTAATAAAGAAATCTCGGAGGAAGAGATTTGGGCAGCGATAAACAAACTGAAACCAGGGAAAGCCCCAGGCCCAGATGGGATAACGCAAATCTACTATAAAACTTTTAAGGAAGAAATAACTCCACACTTGAAGAAAGTAATGAACGAGATTATGAGCAAAGGGAAAATTCCGGAAACATGGAAAATGGCAGAAATAGTGGTCATCCACAAAGAAGGGAAGGACCCAGAGTGGGTGCAGAATTACAGACCGATCTCCCTCCTAAACTTGGATTACAAGTTATTTGCCAATGTATTAGCAGAAAGATTTAAAAACTTCTTAAATAGGTGGATATCAGAATCCCAAACAGGGTTTCTACCTGGAAGACAGATGAAAAACAATATTCGTAACATTATAAACATAATCGAATATTTGGATAAAAATATAAATACAAAAGCTGCCTTGGCATTTTGGGCCGCCGAGAAGGCTTTTGACCAGATTAGCTGGAAAGCAATTGAGTGCCTATTAATACAGCTAGACTTAGGATATAACTTTAATCTAGCAGTAAAAGCAATCTACAAATCCCAGGAAGCTTACGTAATAGTTAATGGACAAAAATAAAAAAATTAAAATACAGAAGGAACGAGACACGGTTGCCCGCTTTCTCCCCTGATATTCAACTTTGTTCTCGAGCTATTATTAAAAGATATAGAAAAAGATGAAGAAATAAAAGGATTGACTATAAATGATATAAAGTACAAAATCTATGCTTTTGCAGATGATTTAGCGTGTATGATCAAAAACCCATCAGAAAACATGGGACCCTGGATAAGGAAAATAGAAAAATTTGGAGAGATTTCGGGTTTTAAATTAAATAAAAATAAATCTCAAATTTTGGTAAAAAATATAGATAAAAAAAGAAGCAGAAGCGATAGAGAAAGAATTCGGCATACCAATATCAAAGAAAATAAGATATTTAGGAATAAACTTGACCGCCAAAACTGTCAATTAGTTAAAAATAACTATGAAAAAACTTGGAAAGAAATAAAAGAAAACCTAAAAATTGGAAGACCTTAAAATTATCTCTGCTAGGTAAGATATCCGTAATCAAAATGAAGATATTCCCTAAAATAAACTTTTTACTCCAGACACTACCTATCTTAAAGAATCAAACCCTGTTCAAAAGATGGCAAGCAGATTTGGCTGATTTCATCTGGGCAGGAAAAAAGCCGAGAATAAAACAAAAATATCTTACTGAACTCCCCCAGAACGGAGGCTTCGGCCTCCCGATTTGATGGCATACTATGACGTAACTGTCTGGACAATCTAAAAGATTGGATGAACTTGAAGGACAGGAAACTCCTAAACTTAGAAGGATGGGAGAACAAATATGGCTGGCACGGCTACCTGATATATGATAAAATCAAACAAGACAAACATTTTAAAAATCATATAATAAAAGCACCCCTCCTAAAAATATGGAACAAATATAAAGATTTATTATGTAAAGGGATTCCTAAATGGATCTCCCCATTAGAGGCATTTCAAATCATAAAAATAAGGAAAGAAAACGGGCCAGTATATAAAGATCTCTTAAAGAAAGAACTAAACACTTATGTCCTGAAGACACAGGAAGAACTTAGGGAATATAACCTAAATTGGTTTCAATACCACCAATTAGCCAAAAGATACAATGTAGACAAAAAGACAGGTTGGGAAGAGACTCAAACCCCAGCAGGGAGAATCTTACTACAAACTCAAAGGAAAAAGTGAGTAAGCTATATAAATTGATACTTACGAATAGATATGAGAAACAACCAATAAAAGAATTTATGGAAAAATGGAAGGATAACATAGGCCATAGGATATCCCAGGATGCCTGGGAAAGGCTATGGAGATATACTTGGAAACAGAACTACGCATACTCACTAAAAGAAAACCAGATGAAACTGTTATACAGATGGTACATTACACCAATACAATTAGCCAGGATATACAAAAATGGAGAAGATAAATGCTGGAAGTGTCAGAAGGATAGGGGAACATTCTTCCACCAATGGTGGTCCTGTGATGTAATGACCAAATTCTGGAAAAAGATGCAAGCCATGATTTTTGAGATAATGCAGTTTAAAGTTGATTTAAAACCGGAAATATTTCTTTTGAATATTACAGAAGCAAAGCAAATGAGAAAGGAGTCGGAGAAACTTCTGTGGTATATAAACACGGCGGCCAGAATAGTTGTAGCCAGGTACTGGAAGAGGAGAGAAGTACCGGAAGAAAGAGAGATATTGTATAAGATATTAGAAATTGCAGAAATGGATCGTTTGACACAATTATTGAGAGGAACCCCAACTGAACAATTCTCTAAAGTGTGGAAACCCTTTGTAGAATATATTAACAAGAAAGAAAATATAAACTTAAAGGGTTTTTGGATATAATGATTATAAAGCAGTGCAACAAGACCCCTAAACTTATACGTTGTTATACCGATGGGTGAAGTGAACCAATACGTTTGTTTTAAATGTTTATGTACAACCTAACGTGATTACCCACCCAACCCCTTACCCACCCCCTTCCCTCCCCCACACCCTACATCTCCTACTGTTATTCATGTCTATGTATTGTCAACTCAACAATGTAATGTTTTGTTTTTTAAACCAATAAAATTCTTTATATTAAAAAAAAAAGAAATAGGGAAACATGGTGCTTCTTGTATAAAAGTAATATATTATATACAATTATTCTTAGCTGCCCTACCTCCTATTTGTGATGATGCATTCAGTGCTGGGAAAAGTTACTGTATGAACTCTTATGTAGTTACAACTCTTAGAAAATCAATTATCTGAGCTGTTTTGGGAAAAGTCAATTGTTATAAGTTGTATTTGATAAATATGAAATGTTTAGGCAGGAAATTGCTTATTCCTAAAGTCTGAAGACATTATGGCAGTGTAGGGAAAGCTATCCTTGATTTCTGGCCATCTTGGAGTTCAAGCCTCATTTTGAAGTACAAACTCAAAATTTCCTTTGAAACGCCTTTGCTCCTGCTGACAAGGAAATTATCTCACTGATGCATTCAAGAAAGCAATCCATGCTTAGCTGTCGTACTTACTTCTACCTTGGCAAATTAGCCTAGACTGGCATACCCTGCCCCATTGTTGTAGGTTCCAGAGGCTGAACATTCTTGTTGATATCTGAAGGACAGAAACTGTCAATACTTGATTTGGTTACAACTCTATTGTTTTAATCAGAAATCCATCTAAGAGTTATTGCAACAGAGTTATATACAGAAATCATGTTCAGATCTGACCTTTGCACATAAATCCTTTTTTACACACAAAACACACACTTTGTATTTATGACTTCAAGCATATTGGGGGGCGGGGGGTTCTTTTGGACTCCTTATAGGATAGCATTAAGATAATCTTTTGCTCCACTCAAATGAGTCCCCTTCACTCCAAGTTAGGAACAGATTAAATACAGGCAAATGGGCAAAATAAATGTCTTTCTTAGGAACTACTCTGGTTAATTATCCATTTTTAGAACCTTTAGTCTGCAAGGTTCTGCAGAGTCAGTACCCGAGAAAGCATTCCTTCAGAACAGTTAAACACTCTTATGATAAAGCTCTTATGATAATTCACAATATCTTTTCCAGGTATGAAGATGATATTTCAGAGCTTCTCCCATGACATGTTAAAAATTGTTACTATTTGTAAGTAATCTTTTTCATAGGGTTTTTCAGTAGAAAACTAAAGTCTGCTTTATTTACTAAACCCCATGGGACTAAAGATGTGATGCTGGTTATTGCTCAGCTTCTGCTTGTGAACACTAATTACTCTGATAATGATGTGCACTACTATCTTACACATTTCTAACAATTGTAGATTTAAAACAACTTTGTTTGAACCCTGGAAAAAGTGGGACATGGATTAAGTTGGTCAATCAGTAAGTAATCAAACTAGGAATAGTGATTTTGTAACCAGGAAATGTTTGAACTCCTCCTACATTTTCACAGCTTGTATCAGAGAGGTGGTTAATGTTATTATTTTTGCTGACAAGACAGTAATGAAATAAGAAGATAGATAGAATAAAGGAGATAAACCGAGAAGAAAATAACATGGATGAGTATGTGCCTATGTTCTCGAGCCTCCTTTCATCTTTGACTGCCATCTACAGCAAGGATGTTGCTCTGAAGAGATTATGTACATGGAGGGGGTTTAAAAAGATTTCCAGCCCCAATATGAAATATTCTTCCAACTCTATTTTGGACACTATTTATTAGGCATGCTAAAATTGAAACGGAAATCTAATTGATTCGTTAGAAATTCGTAATTAATGGGACTTTTGTTGTTTTACGGCTCGCTGTCGTGAACCAGGAAGTAGACTTCCTTTACGGTCCTTCAGGTCAACAATATGCGTTAAGTTCGTTAGAAGTTCTAAAGTATTAATTAATTAATTATTGTAGTACTCACTTCTCCTGTCTTGTCTTCTCCCGCTCATTTCCTTCCCGCCTTCATTAAGCTTCTTCTTTTCCCGCATTTCTATGGGGAACTGGAAGTGAATCTGCTGCTCGGCAATGCATTCTGGGAACTGTAGTCCTCCAGGCTTCCCCCTCCTTCTCCTTCTCTTCCCTGTTGCTCTGCCTTCATGCATCGAGGCTAGAGAGAGGCGAGAGGGGGTGCGATGGCCCCTGTCCAGCTGAACTATCAGCCGACCCAACCCTGGGTCGGCTTATATTTCAGCTGGAAAGAGGCCCGCACGCCTCTCTGCTTCTCTCTAGCCTGGATCCAGGCTAGAGAGAGGCGGAGAGGCGCGCGGGCGCCTTTCAGCTGAATAAGCCGACCCAGGGTTGGGTCGGCTTATATTTCAGCTGGAAAGAGGCCCGCACACCCTCTGCTTCTCTCTAGCCTGGATCCAGGCTAGAGAGAGGCAGAGAGGCGCGCGGGCGCCTTTCCAGCTGAAGTATAAGCCGACCCAGGGTTGGGTCGGCTTATATTTCAGCTGGAAAGAGGCCCGCACACCCTCTGCTTCTCTCTAGCCTGGATCCAGGCTAGAGAGAGGCGGAGAGGCGCGCGGGCGCTTTCCAGCTGAAATATGTCGACCCAGGGTTGGGTCGGCTTATATTTCAGCTGGAAAAGAGGCCCGCACACCCCTCTGCTTCTCTCTAGCCTGGATCCAGGCTAGAGAGAGGCGGAGAGGCGCGCGGGCGCCTTTTCCAGCTGAAATATAAGCCGACCCAGGGTTGGGTCGGCTTATATTTCAGCTGGAAAAGAGGCCCGCACACCCTCTGCTTTCTCTCTAGCCTGATCCAGGCTAGAGAGAGGCGGAGAGGCGCGCTGGGCGCCTTTCCAGCTGAAATATGCCGACCCAGGGTTGGGTCGGCTTATATTTCAGCTGAAAAGAGGCCCGCACACCCCTCTGCTTCTCTCTAGCCTGGATCCAGGCCAGAGAGAGGCGGAGAGGCACGCTGGCGCCTTTCCAGCTGAATATAAGCCGACCCAGGTTGGGTCGGCTTATATTCAGCTGGAAAAGAGGCCCGCACACCCTCTGCTTCTCTTTAGCCTGGATCCAGGCTAGAGAGAGGCGGAGAGGCGCGCAGGGCGCCTTTCAGCTGAAATATAAGCCGACCCAGGGTTGGGTCGGCTTATATTTCAGCTGGAAAAGAAGCTCGCACACCCTCTGCTTCTCTCTAGCCTGGATCCATGCATCGAGGCTAGAGAGAGGCGAGAGGGGGTGAGCGAGGCGCCGGCAGCGCGGGGATCCCAGTTTGGCCCAATTCTGTCATTGGTGGAGTTCAGAATGCTCTTTGATTGAAGGTGAACTATAAATCCCAGCAACTACAACTCCCAAATGTCAAGGTCTATTTTCCCCAAACTCCATCTGCATTCACATTTGGGCATATTGAGTATTCATGCCAAGTTTGGTCCTGATCCAGGATTGTTTGGGTTCAGAGTTATCTCCCTAAATCACTGTCAATTCCCCCCAAACCCCTCCAGTATTTTCTGTGGGTCATGGGGGTTCAGTGTGCCAAGTTTGGTCCAGGTCTGTCATTCATGGGGTCTCAGCTGTGGAAGTCAGAGCTGAATTTGTCGAAGGTAGTGCAAATCCCATCATCCGTTGTCCATCCTCCCCAAACATATTGTTTTTGTGATTAATCCCTATGCTTTAACTTTGGTCAATTTGTAACAATGAAAATACATCCTGCATATTAGATATTTGCATTAGAATTCATAAGAGTAACAAAATTATGAAGTATCAACGAAAATATGGATGGGGGTCACCACAACATGAGGAACCACTGCATTAATACATATCTCTCTCTCGGCATTACTTCACGAACGAAGATTCAGGAAGGACTCATCCCACGCTTTTACAAGCGCACTGATGACTAAAGAGGCCAATCTGAGATAGGCAAGTTCGGTTGCAGAAAGCACAGCAGAAAGTCTATATATTATACATATATCTTTCTGTTTAATTGCTATTAGGGAAATAAAACGTGAACAAAGGAAGGAAGGAGACAAAGGAAGAAGTAGAGAAGGGGGAGGGAAGGAAGGAAAGAGAAAAAAGGGATGGGGAACCAAAGAGCAAAGGAAGGAATGAAAGAGGAGGGTAGAGAAGGTCACAATTGTACTGAGAGCTAGTAGCTAGCTCTTATATTTATGTTATACATCTACAGTTTAAGGGGAATGTTCCCCCATTGATTTTTGACTGTTTTTGACTTTAGAACCAATTTAGAATTTCGTTAGTAATTAAGTTACATTTTAGAACTTTTTGCAAAATTTTTTGTAAGTATTTGATATACTAATCAAAAAAAATCCCCCCCCCCCATTTGATTTTAGAATTGTGATTTTAGGATTCTAAACCAAGCCTACTATTTATCTGTGCTCTCTAATATACTATTCAGTGTGGCCCTCATATCCTGTGTTAAAGGTTCACTTCTTTCAATACAATAGTAGTAAAGGAATTGATTCATTGTTCCCATCAGCAATAAGCAGTCTCACAGCTGAAAAGAAACTGATATGCCAGTGATTGCTAATAACAGCAGGGGTTGCTGACTTGAAATTAGAATCTGACTGAGAGTGGACATTTTCATTTCATTTAGGACACCAGGAAATGCTCTGTGCAGTTGATCAGTGAATGTACAAATGAGGGCATTTTAATGACAAGGTTGAAGAGTACATGAATGCCTCACAGCTATCACATCAGCCAAGTACTCATCTGGCTCCTAGCTTCCTCCCATACACCCAACAGAGGGATAATTTGATTAAAGCTTGGACCTCGTTAACACTCTTGTGGGAAAAACACACACACCATAACTTATTTATTAAGTTAAAACTTAATATTTATTAACTAAAAAACCCAAAATAATACATAGCTAATGAGTAGGTATGTACACAGGCCGATCTTTCGTAAGAACAATATCATAATAAATGGCAAAAGGTGCTGATAGGAGCATTTGAGTGATGGAAAACAATTCTTAATAATTTAGAGTTCCAGAATTAAGCTAGAAAGAGTCTGATATTGTGTTAATGCTCAGGCATTGTTTTTAGAGCTATTGAGTAGAAAAACATCCCTCTATATTATTATGATTATGATTATTTTACTGACACAAAAACACAGTATGTAACAGCAAACGAGATCTGCATGCTGGATTTTGTATCACAAAATCATAAGTCAACACTTCCCAAGCATTTAGGACTGTGTGATTTATTATTATTATTATTATTATTATTATTATTACCATCATCCTCTCTTTTCATAATTAGCTACAGAAAACTTGTTTTTTCTGTCATACACCTTCTATCAACATGCAACTAGAATAGAATGTAATTTGTAGAGTTGTAATCCAAAAGAATATTTTTTCCAAGTTCGGCAAAAGGCAAAAAAAATAATGGTGCTCCATGCCACATGACCTTGCAGGTGTCTATGGACTATGCTGGCTCTTTGGCTTAGCAATGGAGATGAGCACCCCCGCCCCCAGAGTTGGACACAACTAGACTTAAATGTCAGGGGAAACCCTTACTTTTATCTATTGGCAAAAGGATAGCATTTTACCTGAGAAGTACAAGCTGTACAAACTTATTTTTAAGTCTACAATGTGTACAGTAAGACTAAGATATCAGTGAGATGTTTCTTAGGATAAATATTAATCAAAGGAACAAAATGCCATTATAGTATTTAAATGTACTGTATATGTAATAATGGAAGCAGGGAGATCGGTGGCACATGATAACAATTTTAATGACTTCATTTTTGTTAGATGGCTCACATTGCTCATCTCAAGGTAAATATATTATTTTGAAACAAATGTAAATATTATCAATGAAATCCAGAATACCATGGAATTTAACATGATTGCTATTCTAAAATAACCCCTGCTGCCGCAAAATTATTAACTAGAAATGAAAGTACCACAAAACTACATCATTATTTTGATGATGGTCTGGCGTTATGTTTCTTGAGCCACAACACTCAATGCCACTTTATAAACTGTTTTTATAATTAAAGACTACATTCATAAGTAATGAGCCGAGGAGGTCTGCTTTTTTTTAAAAAAAACCCAAACCTGCAGTTTTACCCAGCATTTTAAGGTGACTGCAGAACAAAATCATCTTTTTCTCTCCAAATATTTTTTATTAAACATTTACTAGTAAAGTAGGGGCTGAGAGGACAAGGGAAGGAAAAGGAGAAAATTGGAGTTGATGTATTAATTGTTGGTTAGTTGCAACTTTACAAATATCTGGTATGTTGTGAGGAGAAAACAAAGAGGGTGAAGGTTGTTGAGGAATGAGAAGTTCTTTTACAATATCATCATTGTTACAACAAGTCATCATCTCTATTTCTTTTGTGCATATTCGATAATATATTGAGATTTCTAACAATTTTAATTATAAGTCCATTTGTTGTATCTTCAATGTTCTTATATTGTCTCCTGGTCTTCATATGTCCTTTTCCAGTTCTTCTTCAAGGGAAATTAAACTGAATTTTTCATAGCAGATTATTTTACATTAAACGTTTTTAGATTGTTAGTGGATTCGTGTTTTTATCATTTTATCATTATCATGCTATCTATATTTCTATATTTACGTCAAATATATTTTCCAACTATAACTCTTGGGGTCACAAGCTCTTCTGACATAACCAAATCATCTTAATAGAATTAATGTCCACTACGTCTAACAGAGCCTCCTCATAACACTATGCAACACATTTTTGTTCCTGAGTTATAAATGTCATTTCCTAATTGGTTTGATAATACAAACATTTTTTTTTATTGAACCGCAAAAACAAATTGCAGCACATCGTGTTATAGTTTTTCAATGACTATCCCATATAGTCCCAGCCAATTCAACATAGTTTGTGAAAGCCACGAAAATGAAGTTTCTGGAGTATAATAACTACTTTCAGCATCAAATCAGATCAGGAACGGAATTTTAAAAATATTTTGTAACGTATGGTAATCGCAGGACCCATCTACAAAGGATACAAACTCTGAAATGGGTCTGAAGTTGCTCCTGGGCCAGGCATATAGCCAGGAGGGGGCTTAGGGGGCTTTACCCCCCCCCAATTCTCAGGGTGGTCCGCGAGAAGGCCTTACTGGTACATTATTTAAACTGTTATGTTTATTCATATCATGATCTGATCACCATGCTCATTATATCCCACATTAATGGGGTTATCGGGATAACAATACAAAAGGGTTGGTAGGGTAGTCCCTCTCTTACTCAGACTCAGCCCCTCCCGAATCAAACTCAGCCCTCCTCGAATCAAAATCCTGGCTACGGCTCTGTCCTGGGCATTCGTATAATAAATATAATAAATAATACATAAATAAATATGATCTCCAGGGACTTCCAACCCCAATGCAGGGGAAAAACCAGTTGACCTACCTTGTAAAGTTTTAATGCATAGCATTCTTTCAAAATTTCTTCTTTTGTTCTCGTACTATATTCTCCTTGATTTATATTCAATTTATATTGCTACCTTTAAGGCTTTTTCTCAGTTTTCCCCCTATAAAACACACCTGTCTTGAAACACATAACAGGCAGCATTTGGGAGGTGGGGGATTTGTCAAAGTAATCATCAAATTTTCAGGAACTTGTCATGATTTATGTTGTTATTTTTCATCTTTATGATTGTAATCTTCTCAATTTGCCAAATACCTCTAAGATAAACAACAATGGCTACAATGGATACACCTTTTTTCTTTATGTATCTCACATGGGTTGGATAAACCCACTAATTACACTATGTGATATAGTTTTTTGTTCCTGGATTATAAATGTCCTTTCCTAATTGGTTCTATCATAAACACATGGAAAAGGTTTATTAAACCACAAAAAACTGTTTTTGCAGGACATCTTGCAGCACAATTTTGCTATAATTTTTCAGTGAATATCTCATAATGTCTCAACCAATTCAACTAGTTTGTGGCAGCCACAAAAACATAGTTTCTGGAGTATAACAACTACTTTCAGAGTAAGTACCTGTAGCAACCCAGTTCCCTTTCATGCCTGGGGGCAAGGGACGGCTCCGGGGGTCCCACTTGCATTAGGGCCAGCTGCAGCCGATGAGGACATGGAGGAAGGGGCTGATGAGTTAGCTGGTCCTTCCTCTCCCACAGAGAGCTTGGCCTGGGATGATGAATGGCTTGACGGCTATGATAGCTGGGAAAGTCAGGCTGACACTGAAAGTGCTGACTCCGATAATCAGTATGAGAAACCAGGTGGTTACGGGTCGCAGGAGAGAATCAGGGATGAGCCCATGGAAGCTGAAGGGGAGTTAGGCTCTCATGAAGATAGCGACCCAGGTGCTGGGAGGCAAGGACGAGGCTTTGATAGGAGACGGAGCATTGAGTCCAGCAGGAGGGAATGGCACCAAAGCCTAGAGTGCCAGAGGAGCGCTAGATCCCGTAGCACAGATTGGCGCAGAAGCCTAGAGCGTCGGGGGTCTCACAAAGGGAATTAAGTATAGGATCCATGGGAAAGGATCCTCAGTAGCTCGGCCACTTCTGTTCTGAAGGGAGTAAAGCGAGCGAAGATCCACGGAGCCAGGTTGCCGGCTCGTGCCTTGCCAAGAAGTTTCTTGGGTTTTGTTATGAACTTTGCCTTGTTCCTTTGCCATGGACCAAGTCCTTGATCCGCATTGTTTTGCGGAGCCTTTGCTACTTTTGCCTTTGGATTTTACTTACGGACTCTTTGCCTTTTTGATTGAACTTTTGATACTTTTATGGACAATTTACCCTTTCACCTGTTTCTTATTATTCAATAAATAGTTAGCTGATTACCGTCTCTGTGTGTGTGATTAAGGGGCTGGGCCGAGACCCTGCATCGTGACAGTACCACACACTTAAACAGGAAATAACACTGTCAACCCAAGAACAGAAGATTTTTCAAATTTTGTTACACAGTGTTATATTCATGCTTTTATATACAATAAAATTATATCGCACATGTCATAGTTATCACCAAATGAAGACCAATTAAATTGTCAAAGGCCTGGATCAAATTAGCTTTATCTTCATGAATAAAGTCCTGAAGTACAGTGTGAGCTCTATCAAGATCACAATAAATAAATTACATTTATTATTCTAGAACGATAATGGTCTATAATTTTCTTTGTCCAAGGCAAATTCTATTCTTCATTTGGTATCAAAGTTATATTAGCCTCTTCCATAATGTCAGACATGTTCCCTGTTTCTAAAAAATCTTTTGCAATTGAAACAAAGGCTCCCTTTCAGGATAGAGGGAGAAAACATGGAGGCACTGACAGACTTTGTATTTCTAGGCATAAAGATTACTGCAGACACAGGCTGCAGCCAGGATATCAAAAGACGTTTACTTCTTGGGAGGACAGCAATTTCCAATCTCGATAAAACAGTGAAGAGTAGAGACATGACACTGGCAATGAAGATCTGCATAATTAAAGCAATGGTGTCCCCCATAGTAACCTATGGATGTGAGAGCGGGACCATAAGGAAGGCTGAGCGAAGGAAGATAGGCGCTTTTGAACTGTGGCACTGGAGAAAAATTCTGAGAGTGCCTTGGGCTGCAAGAAGATCAAACCAGTCCATACTCCAGGAAATAGAGTCCAACTGCTCCCTGGAGGGAAGGATATTAGAGACAAAGATAAAGTACTTTAGCCACATAATGAGAAGACAGGAAAGCTTAGAGAAGACAATGATGCTGGGGAAAATAGAAGGAAAAAGGAAGAGGGGCCAACCAAGGGCAAGATGGATCTATCCTTGAAGATACTGGCTTGACTTTGAAGGAGCTGGGGGTAGCCACGGCAAACAGGGAGCTCTGGCGTGGGCTGGTTCATGAGGTCACAAAGAGTCAGAAGCAACTGAATGAGTAAACAACAAAAAAGCTCCCCTTCAAAGCAGTTATAGTATATTTCTGGCATTCTGTTTAGTCCTGTTGTCTTCCCTGTTGAAATCTTATTTTTAACATTGCATATTTCTCTTGGCTTAATTGGAACATTTATGTATCATCTCTGTTCTTTTGTACATTATTCGGTATATTCTGTTTAGTTATATATTTTCCAGTTTATTCATTTAAATGTCTTGTAGTTTATATAGAGCAGAACATGTGTGGGTGTGCTTTCTACCCAAAACTCAAATGAGGAATCCTGAAGCCATGAGTGAAAATATAATCTAAAACCAAACACAATGTGGCAGATTTCCATTCAGATCTGTGAGAAGCTAGAGGGAGGCTCCCGGGAACACCTTGTTAAGACTGCAGTGCCAGAAGGTTAGGATATGTTTCCTGCATGTGATGGATTCAGCTTTTCCCTTGACAATGCCGAATCATTGCTGTCAGATTAGTCATCCCTAACACTATTTTAGAATGAGTGAGACAGCCAGAGACCACAGAGACCTACAAATGACTTGGAAAGCCACATAATATATCAGTGCTGTTCTCTAGTTGAATAAACAGGTTCCAGAACCTCCATGATCACTGGCTCAATTTTAGTGTTTTATAAAAAGAAAAAAATAAGGGACATGTCTAATATATATTTGACTTGGCATTTTATAGCAACACCTGGTGAAATTTCTTCAAACCTAGAAAAAAAGACACAGAAGAGAAGAAGTCGCTTATTTGCCATCCAACCCACTGAAATAAGGAGTCAATACACAGGTGTGGGTTCAAATTAGGACCACTTTATTAACTGTTACCTAGTTTAAATTTGCAACTATTGACTAGATACTAACTCTAGACTGTGCAGTGAATTTGGTGTGACATAAATTCCAGGTAGTGGTCCTTCCCGACCTACCCCTCGGCTGAAAATTGGGAGAAACACCAGGTCCCTGGCTAAACTAAACCCGGATAACCTAAAGGGAAACATGGTAGAGAGTTTTGCCCTAAGGAATATTGAGGTTAATAATCTCCCATTCCTAGGCCATTAGCATCCTCCCTCATCTGGCCTGATTGAACGCTAGGCAAAGGATTTCGCTTCTGGCCTACACACAAATGAGGTGCCTTGGGTGTACACCGAAGATGTCAGTCCCTTGCTGTTGTAGCTACTGACTATTTAAATGACCTCACCTCCCAATTTGCCATTTTAAACAGTATAGGGTAGGCAAAAAAAACCCCTCCCAGAACATAGGAGGGAAAATTCCTACACGGCTTTTTAGGTGCCTGAACTGCTATACTGTTAGTGGCGGGTGGGTCGAAGTCCTCCAATGGACTGAGGAGTAGGACATCCGCCCAAGTGGAGCCCTGCCCCAGGCACGCCTCCCCACCTGGAGAGAGGTGGCAAAGCCACTTCCCCCTCCCAGCTTTGTGGTTGGGGGGGGGGGGGAGAGTTGATTTTCAAAACCTAATTATGAGTATGTGACACAAAGAACAAGAGGAAGGGAGAAGCATCCTGAAGTAACATGTTTAAAATATTAGCTGGCAATTACAGATAGTTCTTATTTTGAGTTATCAAAGAAAGCAATATAATTTCTCAGCATGGTGGCAGGGGGCGGGACCACTGCATTCTGAAAATAAAAATTATGTTGACACTACAAAACCTAATGGATACACTTTTTATATTACTTACATTCCATAACTAGACATCTACAATGTAAAAACACAATTGCTCCATTGAAATAACCAGACATCCTTATGGGAATGACTATGGGCAACTTTATAAACTTGTTACCTATTTAAACCTTCTTCATGAACTGCAAAAACTCCATGTGGGTAATGAATTTGATGTGGTATAAGCTGAAGCAGTTGGCCTACTCATACCTCTTCCTTTACTAATTTGGCCACCCCTGAACACAGCTCTGATTAACTTGAGCTATTCTTATGGCAACTTCCTATGAATATTGTATTGAGTATTACAACCCCAAACTATGAGGCTTCAGTGGGGTTAGCATTCTCAATGCCATTTCCATTCACCCCCACACTGGTTACCTGAACACACTGTTGGTAGTTCCCGTTCCTGACCTTCACCAAAACAGATGCCTTAAGTACACATTGAGATGTCAACTCCATCCCAGTTTCCTCACAGGACAGCCTATTTATGACTCTACTTGAGCCTATTACCCATCTACGAACAGTGCATGGTGGGTGAACCCATCCACTTGCCACAAAGGGGGGGGGGATTCCTACCCAGCTGTGAAGTAACACCTAGACATACTCTTGTAGGGTGGGCCATCATTTAGCTCCAACTGCAGAGTAATGGAGCTGCACAACCTTAAATATGCTCACCCTGTCCCCCACCCAGTAAAATCCCAATAGGGACTATACCAGTCCCTTCTCACTGGGGGCCAGCAAATATCCCTCTCCTCCCAGGCTGGCAGAGAAGGGAAACCACTGACCTGCAGGCGGAATTCAGCCCACCATGTCATTTTTTGTAGCCATGTGGCTTTCAATGCTAGGGTAACATAGTTACATTTATAAAATCTTACCATTACAAACAGCCCTTTGAATGCAACCAAGACCGATGTAGCCCTTGGTGAAAATTAGTTTGACGCCCCTACAGTAGAATTAGTTCAATACTACCATGGTCCAATGTTATATTTGCACAGCAGTTTATATGGTTTTCACTGCCTTTCCCTAATATCACTGCATATCATTGAAAAAGGGACTCTTTCTTTCCCCAGTATATCAGTGTTTCCCAAACTGTGCTCCTCCAGATGCTTTGGACTTCAGTTCCCACAATTCCTAACAGATGGTAAAATGGCTGGGATTTCTGGGAACTGAAGTCAAAAACAGTCTGAGAAACACTGCATATAGGGTTGGAAGCAGAGTATACTCCTTGATAGTAGAACAGAATATGTCCATCTCACTCATTGTTTACTGTTTCTATAATTCACATCGTTTGGTCCTTCAGCCATTTTGAAATTCTGCTCTTAAAAGGAACAGCCATTATGGCAAATGTTCAGGGAATGTAGAATCTGAAGTCTGAAATATCTGGAAGAAAGTTGAGAACTACAGAACTATTTTAAATGGCAGAAGATTCCCAGTGTTAGAATCATAAGCTTTTCCCATCACCTGCTATGCAATCATTTTTGCTACATATTATGTGTTTTCTCCTAGAATATGAACTACTATCTCAAGCTGTTCCCAAAAAAGAAAACACTTTGTTTCTTCCCTAAACCCGTCACCGAAATTTGGTTCACAAACATACAAGAGTTGTGAGAAGAAAGTTAAAGAAATTATTGCATCAATCTCCAGTATATCATTCTCCATGTGATTGCGCACTTGTTTATATATGTGAAAAAGATCTTGGACTCTTCATGGACAACAAGTTGAACATGAGCAAACAATGTGATGCTGCAGCTAAAAAGAGCCAGATAAGGATTTTGGGCTGCAACTGAAGGAGTATAGTGGAAGTCATGGCTCCCCTCTTTTCTTTTGGTCATACTGTGTTCAGTTCTGGGCACAACAATTTAATAGAATTGATGTGCTGGAAGGTATCCAGAGAAGGACAACTAAAATTATTGAACCCATGCCTATGAGAAGCAGATTAAAGATACCATATTCCAAACGAGGCTGCACAGTAGATCTGGATAAGTCTAACAGGAGACAGGTGGTTCCATGTTCAGTCCAAAGCCTAACCATTTGAGTCTCAACTTGGACAAAGGCACAAGGATACAGTACCAGCAATATAAAAATAAAAGCTCTGTAATTTATGAGTTGCAACAACACTCAAAGTGAAGTACCTTAGAAATTTAGAATTATAGAGTTTGAAGAAGCCACAGTAATGCCATTTTAGGGGAACTCCCGAGAATCCCTGGGAGATTTCTGAGGTTGTTGGTTGCAGGGTGGCCAAATGAAAAGAAAACAGCTGAAACCAGATGTGTTTGCTGCTCTCTTTCTTGTCTGCTATGCAGGGGTTCTGGAGTTGCCACACTGAAAGTTAGGCTGGGAAGGGGTTGACTGAGTGATCTGTTTTAGCTAAGTGCAGGGAGATGAGATCATTATTGCTATTCATTTATTGTGTTGCTTCACAAAAAGGAATAGGGTAGAAATCTGGAAAAGGATCAAGAAATAATTCTAAAAGCAGGTAGATGGATTATGAACCAAATGAACTAAACCTGATAAATGCAAAATGTAGTTTCAGACCAGTACATCATTTAAATCTGTACCTCACACATTGCTTCTGGCTTAAATTTTGCATATGTTGGAAACTATTTGTCTGTTGTGCTGCCATAATTAATAATGCATCATTTGTTTTAAGATGGGATGGAATATGGTTTCTGTTGTGTTTGCTATTTTGTGCTTAAACTTCTGCTTGATATGCACTATGTATTTTTATAAAAAGTTAATATATAAATCTTGATAAAACAGAAAATAATATATATCATGGTTCAAAACTGAAGGGAAAGGAGAACGTTGCCAATATCTGTGCTGAGGAATAAGGAAAGTGATTGCTGTCTTTATTCCTAAGGAATCTCAAAAAGTAACTTCCTGGGGTTTTAAATATTTAAATTTAATTATATTCAGTTTTAACTGGTTAAAAGCCAAACAGTTAATTAGTTTAAAAGTTGACTGACTCTGTAATAAATAGGCACAGAAAGCTGCCAAGCCAATACCAAGTTGTCTACTTTTAAGACTGGATACTGGAATATGTCAATACAAAAATAATATGTTTAAGGCTAACTTTATATTAAAAGATACACAAAGGTTTAAGTAGTATTCCCTTTTTGTTATGATCACATTGTAATCTTTTCATCTTATTTCTCAATTTTACCATATGCTTTTTTTAAAAAACAACAATTTTCCCCCAATTTTCTTATTAACAAATTTGGAATTCTACATTTTATTCTATAGGAAATAATGGTAGGAAATCATGAAGGACCCTTCCACACAGGTCCAAGACCTGTGATGGGTTTTGGATTTACCTGAGGCACACAAATGATTCCTCAGGTTAATCCAGATTAATCCAGAGTAAACTGGGACCTTACTGCAAGGTCCAGATCTTTTTAGGTGTTGAACATGTGGGGATTGACTCTTGGGACCACCTTTTGCAATCCTGGGAATCAATCCCAAATTCCATCCCGGTTCCTCAGGCTCTAAAAGTTTGAAGGAGAGGGATGGCAACCCACCCTCCTCTCCCAGCCCCTTTTTTCCCCTGTAAACTTACTGAAGGCACCTGGCTGCAACCTCAGCAACCTCAGAGAAAGCTTCTGATGCATCAATGCATCAGGAGCATTCTCTGAGGGGCCTGAGGACACAGCCAGACCCCTCTGGTAAGATTACAAGGGGCTGGGGGCTGCCTTGATGCCCTCCTGGGTAGATCTCTGGTCCACTTGGGAAAGCATATAGCCACTTCTCTTACAAAAGGGCCCAAAGGCTGGATCTAAACTGCTCTATAACCCAAGATGTGATCACAGATTATCTGATTATCTCAGATTTTATGACAGTGTAGACTCATATAATTCAGTTCAAAGTAGATAACCTGAGATTGGATCCTGGGATATAGGGCAGTGTAGATCCAGTCTAAGGCAGCCCCAGTGTCAGAGCTGGAGGTTCTTAGCCTTGGGGAAGGCTCAAGAACTCTCAGTCTGCCATGACCGGGAAAAGCCTGGCGTGCAGGACCTTGGGGAAATCCCGGGGATGATGTAATCTCCAGGGAGGAGTGCTGAGTCAGGACAGATGTGATGCAACCTTTTCCAGACATTGGACACTGATGAACATTGTGCTGACTCGGCAGGGATATAGATTGTAATATCCAGTGGACAGTGTACTGCTGAGTCAGAGGGGGGTGATGCAACCTTTCCCGGACATTGCACATGGAGAGGTTGGCGATATTTTAGAAAGAGGAAGATTATTTGGATACCTGGAAGATTATTTGATACCTGGAATCTTTGGAGGAGGAGATCCGTAGGACGATGGAGTGGGAGTGGACCACGATTGACCAAGTGGGATTTCCCGATGAGTTCAGAGAAGCGACGGCGTCCTGGCGTGCGTCGGCTCAGGTGGACGGAGGTATTCTTCAAGACAAGCCCAGAGAAGTGGGAGGCTGGAGGATGTTTTCCACTCAGGTGGGCTATAGAAGAGCTGGAGGAGTATCCAGAGAAGCAGGAGTTTGGGGCGCTCCTGTTCAGGTGGATTTCCGTGGAGTCAGAGGGACCAGAGAAGCGGCGAGGGGTGCGACTGCTCAGGTGGACCCGGAGACAGCTTGGGGCCAAGGCAAGGCAAGGCTGCCAGCGAGGGGTAGTGAGACTACCAAACCAGAATCTCCAACTGAATTGGAGGTGTTGCGGTGTAAGATGGAGGCCATGGAGAATACCTTCCGGCGGATGTCCAGAGAGATGTCAAGGAAGGAGCAAGCTCTGGATTCGATGTGGTGCGCTCCTGGTGGAGGTGATTTTACGTACTACTCCTGGATGGATGGTGAGAAGTTGGATGCTCGTCCTAGATCTCCTTCGGGAGTGTGGACAGGAGCGAAGAGACCCTGTGGAAGTGGATCGAATCCTTTGCGAGATAAGGAGCCCAGTCGGTCTGTTGGTGAGAGGCGTTCGATGGAAGGCTCGCAACCGGCGGGTTTAGGAAGAGGGATCCGGTTGCCAGAAGAGATTCTTCGGAGGAGAGAACCAGTCCCAAGGCTCCAAGATTACGGTAGCAGGCCTAGGAAGGAGCCTTTGCGGGTGAAGTTCGAGGGGGAGGCATGTAAAGTGGCTTTCTTCATGGCGGCTGTGAGTGATCATATGGAAGATTATGGACATCTATACCCGAGCGAAGGTAGCCGGGTTCGAGCTGTTGGAGCAGTGTTTAAGGGAAGAGCTGCGGATTGGTACGTCCAGTGCCATGATCGTCAAGACCCTTGTTTGAAAACCGAGCAAGGGTTTCTACGGGCTGTGAGGAATCGGTTCCGGGACCCATTAGAAAGAGTGAAGGCCAAAGAAGCATTGCGATGTCTGGCCCAGTGTTCCCGATTGGTGACGGAGTATGCGGAGGAGTTCATGAGCTTGGCTGGGAAGGTAGCTGAATGGTCCCCGGCGACACTGCTGGAACTCTTTAAAGATGGTCTTCGGAGGGAGATCTTGGAGTGGTGCCTACATCGAGGTGATCCGGGAGATGTTGATGGTTGGATCCAGTTGGCCGGTAATGTCGAGGGGATCCTGGCTCAGGTGCAGCGTCGGAAATCCCAGATGACAGCAGTGGGGAGATTCCGTGGTTCCGGACGTGGTTCGGGAGAAGGACGAAGTTCCCGGGGAGACCCCAGGCGTGTTGGAGCCAATGAGGGGAAGCCTGGGGCTACGAGGAAGCCGGTGATGGGCAGAGGCCTTTGTTTCATCTGTTCTCAACCGGGACATTTTGCATCACAGTGCCGGCAAAAGAAAGTGCCGGACACGAAGTGTGTGGCGGTTGCTAGAGGGGTGTTAGGAGAAAAGGTGGAGCAGCCTACTGCTGGGGTGAGTGGGAAGCCCCGGAGTATCCACTGTTCTCTAGAACTATGTAACAAAGGGGACTATGAAGAGCATCGGACTTTGGTGGATTGTGGATGTTCGGAAAATATCATTTCGCCTGGTTTAGTTGAAACTTTGGGATGTGATACTAAAGTTATGGACGCCCCTGTGCATTTTTCTCAACTGGATGGATCTTTCATTGAGGGAGGACCATTTCCTTTAAGCACAAAGGAATTAAAAGGCAGAGTGGGCCCTTGGGAGGGAGAGGTGGATTTTGTGGTGGCTCCCATTAAAGGGCATGAAATGGTGTTAGGGATTCCTTGGCTAGAACAGGCGAATCCCAAAATTGATTGGACAACTGGATTGTTAAAGTGTGACCCGAGGGACAGGGAAGGAGTTCCTAATAAGTTACAAGGGATGCCGAAGGAATATGGGGATTATAGTGAAGTGTTTGACCTTGTACTAGCAAAATGCCTTCCTCCAATGCGGAATGTACAATGCAGGGTAGAGATCAAGGAGGGGGCGGTATTGCCGAAACCAAAAATCTATGCTATGTCCGTGAGGGAAAAAGTAGCTTTACGGGAACAAATTGATGATTACTTGTGTAATTGCTATTGCTATTGTTTTTATTAGCTGTTTTTAATTGTCTTAATTGTTTTAATTGTATTGCTTATTTTAACTGAGCTACATACTTTGTGCTCTATGTTTTATGCTGAATCTCTGGCGCTGAGCCATTAGCTTGTGAGCCGCCGCGAGCCCTCGGGAGTCGGCGGCGCAGAAATCCCAAATATAAATAAATAAATAATATAAATAAAGGGTTCATAGAAAGATCAGAATCTCCCATTGCGGCGCCAGTACTATTTAGGGAAAAGAAGGATGGGAAATTGAGGTTATGTATAGATTATCGGGGGTTAAATGCTATAAGTACTACCAATTATTATCCATTGCCTTTGATTAAGGATTTACTGGGCCAATTGGGAGGAGGTCGATATTTCACCAAACTGGATTTAATAGATGCGTTCCATATGGTTAGGGTGAAAGCTAGTGACAAATGGAAGACGGCAATTTCATGCCCCCTCGGGCTATACCAATGGGCCGTCATGCCATTCGGTTTGGCCGGCACCCCTGGCATTTTCATGCAATTAATTAATGAGGTGTTACATCCCCTTTTGTATAAGGGGGTGTTCGTATATTTGGACGATATTGTGATTGTGACGCGCACAGAGGAGGAGCATGTGGTGTTGGTCTGGGAAGTGTTAGAGAGGCTGAGGCAAGCCAAGTTGTATGTGAAACTGAGTAAGTGTGAGTTTAGTAGGAAGAAAATTGATTTTTTGGGGTATCGTATAAGTGAAAAGGGAGTTTCTATGGATCCCACTAAGGTTGAGGATGTTCTGTCTTGGGAGGCTCCGCAGACTCGGAGACAGTTGCAGGCTTTTTTGGGCTTGGCTAACTTTTACCAGACCTTTATATTAGATTTTGCTGCTATTACACTTCCCCTTACAGATTTGCTTAAGACGAAGGGGAAAGGGGAGACTAAAACCGCAAGGTCCCCTGGAGCCAAGTTATGCTGGACGAAAGAGTGCCAGTGTGCGTTTGGGCAAAGGATTTTGGATCTTGCATTATTGGCAGAGAACTCCTCAGTGATAATGCATTTTACATCATGAACAAAATGCCAACCAAAATCTACATGTCTGAGCTCAGAGAAAACACTGTTTACAATTATGCAGGGGACAGTGTTATACAATGGCTCCAGTGTAGCTCTATTCTGTCTTGACTGTATAATAAAATGTGACCCAAGGTGCTAACTTGCTCCACTGTAGTCTGAGGAAGTTTGTTAACCATATGGATTGTAAATATTATCTTCATTTTTTCATTGTTATATTCTTCATTATACTTTTCCTATGTTTTCATAATAATTGTTTATGGTTTGTGCATGTTGGCGATTTCCTTGCAAACAGGAGAAACATGAGTTTCATTGTTCTGTGCAGATACTTGAGAATTCCATTTAGTACCTTTTTAAAGAAAATATGAAAGCTTACCAAAGGTCTTACATATCATTATGAATTCAATGGAAACATCTCCGGGATATAAAAGTATAGCAAGAATGTGGGAGAAAGCAAATGTCTTTTCATCCAGTGATGCAGTAACACAGCCTAATGAAACAGTAAAGCAATAAGTCTTATGATGACAATTTAGCAAGATTCATCCATATCTTACAGCAAGGCTCTGCAACACCATGCTGCCTTATGTTATTGTATTTTAGCTTCCAGCAGCCCCAGTCAGCTAATAGTTGGTGATAGTGGAAATTGCAGTCCAAAATGTTTTTGAAATTGTTTGTGAACCTCTATTCTTGGGCATTATCTTCAGATAACAGACATTTTGTTTATGTGTGTATATATCCCCATGAATGTGTGAATGAGGTCATTTCAAATCCATCCTCAATGTTTGTTTTCCAGCTAAATTCCACTTAGCAGTTTTAATCAGGAAAGCAAAGTATCTGGTTCAAGAGCAAAAGAAGCCACATATCTATCTGTGCCTTTCATAAGAGTCAGTAAATACGTCTGTTGGCAGGATGAGCATTTCTCATCACTCTGCAGTGCTGTAATGAGAAGGTCTCTATCTGCCAATTTCCTCCCTGCTACTTTGCTGTTAAAGGTGCAATGGCACTTTAACATGCTTGCCAGGTGTTGGCAACCCAAATTTGACTCATATGGTCAAATTAGAACCAACGAATCCCAGTCTGCTTCTAAATGAGGCATATGGCTTGCTTGAATTTTTTTCTCCTTCCCTCCCTCCCCACTTTTTTTTATCAGTCTCCAAAATTGGCTTTTAAGCCTGGCTTGGAAAAAGTCACTCATGGACGTCTGCTTCTGGATCGGGATCCTCTAGTTAGAATGGCGTTTGCCAAAGGAAAGTTCCACAAATAAATTCTGGAAGCATTATAAAGTTGTTTTTTCTGGTTCTGGGTTATTCACCTAGATAAACGTCTACAGTTCTGTCTCTAATCATATGCGACCTCCAAATGAAGAAAGGAACTCACTCCACTGTTGCAATAATCCAGAAAAGTTTTAATCTGGGTTATATCCAAGTAACACAATTTTATATATTCACATGTTTTTCTAAACTCTGCTGAGTGTTTATAAAGATTAGTTGCTAATCACAGAGTTTAACTGTTTGCGTACTTTTAGTGTTGTTTAGCCCTAACAGCCCACAAAACCATAATTGCTTTTTTGAGCAAAACTCCAATACAAATATAACCATTAATAATGAAAACAGGAATGATGAGCAGCAACTTGGTATGGCACAGAAGGTTTTGCACTTAGCTTTTTGTGGCATTTTACTGCCACTTTTTAAAGCACATAAACAAATAAATTAGGATTAATTAGCAGATGGTCTCAAGACACAAAGTGCAAATATCCCTCTTTGTTTCATATTGTTCCTTTAAAATACTTGTAATTCTTGCAATGGTGATATTTGTTATTGGTTTAAACAACATTAACAATACATATGCATATATATCAAAAGTATTCAGGAATGTTGTCTACTGGATCAGTAGATGAAACTGTGGGAAGAGTAAAAGTGTAGCCCCCCAGTTCTCGTTCGTGCCTGGGGGACAAGGGGCATCACCAGGGGTCCCACTTGCATTAGAGCCAGCTGGAGCTGAGGTAGATTCTGAGGAGGATTTGGAGGGGCTGGAAGAAGGGGATTTTGAGTTAGCTGGGCCTTCTTCTCCCACAGAGAGCCTGGTGTGGGATCCTGGCTGGCCTGATCCTTACGAGAATTTGGAAGGCCAGATGGATTCTGTAAGCAGTGATAGTGAAGATTACGAACGGCCGGGGGGGGCGAGGTTTGCAGGAAAGAATGTGGGAAACCACGGAGGAGGAGGCCCGGGAAGTTGATAGGGAGTCAGACTCTCACGAAGATAGGGATGCAGGTGCTGGGAGGCAAGGACGAACCTTTGATAGGAGACGGAACATCGAGGCTAGCAGAAGGGGCTGGTTTCACAGCCTAGACCGACCGCGGTCTCGCAGCACAGATTGGAGGAGGAGAAGCCTAGAGCGTTGGGGGCCTCGCCAGGGGGATTAAGTATAGGATCCGTGGGAACGGATCCTCAGTACCTCGGCCACGTCTATCCTATACAGATGTGTAGCGAGCCAAGTCCACGTAGCTAAGTTAGGCTAGTGGCCTGCCAAGGAGTATCTTGGATCTTGTATCTTGCTTTGTTCCCTGATCCGCTTTTGCTGAGCGGAGCCCTGCCAAGTCTTTGGAAACTTTCATGCTAAGTTTGCTTTTGGACATTACCTTGCTTTTGGATTGGTTTTGATATTTTTATGGACAATTACCTTTTCAACTGTTTCTTATTCTTCAATAAAGTAGTTAGCTGATTACCGTCTGTGTGTGTGTGATTAAGGGGCCGGCCAAGGTCTTGCATCGTGACAAAAAGTAAAGCAATCTTCCTGTTGTGACCCAGCTATGGCAGCAATAATGTCCAGGAGTAGAAAAGGATAACAAATGTTTATTTAACAAGACATGGGAGTTGGTCTAACAAAAAATAGCCTTTTGTCGGCTGGAGAAAAACCCTCACTAAACCCAGGAATCCCTAAACCAAAAATGCCAGAGATAACAGAACTATAAAACAAATAGCAGACGTACGTCTGTGGTATGCAGTAGAGGAATGTTCAAGAATCAAAGTCAGTCACCGGTCCAAGGTCGTCAGGTAGGAGAAAATCAATCAGGATAAGGAGGAGACGTCACCGAGTCGAACAGGAGCTAAGTATATTAACAAACACATAACTTGCAGCCCCCATACCACCCAGCATCTGTCTCCCTCCAAGTAATACTATACCCAGTTCAGTAGCAGCCACTCACAGTATTCACACGAGGATCAAGAGGCACACGGCAGTAGCTAAACAAAAGAGCAGACATAAATCCAGAAACCCCCCACCTTTTCCCCAAATCAGCTAGAGCTGCCATAGCAGCTCTCCCAAGAACACAAAATGAATAAAGAACCCAATAACTCACGAGTAGTCTGGAAAATCAGGAACAAGACTACCAGGAACCAGGATACATGAGCTAGAACAATAATAACTCCTTGACCACCGCAGGGATCAAGCCAAATACTCATATTTCTTATAGGACTCTCAATCAGAGTCCTCGGAGACCCCACCCAGCTCCAAAGCATCAGCATTCCTATTCCCTGCAGCTGTAGCATCAGGCCCAGATCTCCAAGCCAGCCAAAGCTCTTCTTGGCTTAAAGGGACCCCTCAGCCTCAGAATGTGAAGACGGCCAGTCCTGGTCCGTCTGGAACCCCAGAAACGTGCTGGTCCCCGAGTCTGCATTACATACATCCCTCACCTCCTGCACCAATGCCGAATGCAGATCGGTATCACTTTCCTCTGACTGCAATTTTGCATTCCCTGTGAAACCCTCAAAAGAACCAGACTCAGAAGGCTCCCTAAGTAAATGCTGGATTTTCCTCCTTTGTTCATTGTCTTCATTAATGCTCGAGGCACTAGCCACCCTCTTTACTCCAGCTGTAGGAGCCTGGTCATTCAGAGCCGCGCCCCAAACTGAGCTATTGCTTGATGTTACTGCCTCCACACCTCCCTCCATGTTACTACCTGTAGCAACTAGAGACTAATTCACAACACTTCCAGTGGAAAGCTATAGGGATATAGTGAACACTTCAGTGATCTTATTAGTTATGCATTGCAGGCTGGTATTGATATTATTATTATCCCAAAATGTGTTAACTGCTCTGCTATTTTCAGATGCAGTCCATTTGAACATCAAATAGCGATGATGTGTAAAGGTGCTTCTTTTCAGATAAGGACATAAAAGCTATCTGACATTATACACACACACACTTCATGGCCTCTTTCATGTGTGGCCATGTCAGTTCAGATTTTATTTCCACACTCAGAATAATACGGCTTGCTCCTATTATTGGTGCTGCTGCTGCTTATCCTTCCCCCAACAATCACAAAAAAAGAACAAAAACACAGCTGCTGACCAGAAAAGAAATCGATACAGGCAGAAAGAATACGAACCCTATAGTTCCATCCTCATGAAAGTGGATCACACCACCATTTTGCATGGCATCCTTACTGACTTTGGGCAAAAGGTAGAGACATTATGTATTAATGATAGCAACAATGTTGAACCACAAGAGGTTTACAAAATTGGTTGTGCTTAGAGCTTCAGCTGGGAATTGAAAGCATGGTGCTTCTGAATTTTAGAAACCTCAAGGTATGAGAAACACAGAGAGTCAATGAACTACAGAAAGATAGACTTGGCATATTACAAGTTATGCCATGCCCACATTTAGCAGGTGATGGAAGGACTGAGGATGGAAACTGGAGCCTAAGCAAAGCAACAACAGACAAATAACAGCTGCAAGAAGTCTTATTAGTCAGAGTTAAATGATGAAGATAACAAAATTACTGGCATATTGGTATACATCTGTGAATGTGATCACAGAGTTAGCATCCCAGATGTCACATTCATAGAAACACATTTATACTGTAATCCATTAATACATGAAATGTATTGTCATCAAATGTGGAGCACTCACATGCAGAAGAACCTGGTAACATCCATTTGTCCTTGAAGTAACTAGCAATTGAGAACTGACCATTTGAATATATTAAATTTATATTGAAGGAAATGATGGGCTTATTTTCTTGTAAACAGATAAAGTGTTTTAACATTTGTACTGAAGCCTATGGATGCAGTTATACCAGACCTGGGCATCCTACGACCTGCGGGCCAGATCTGGCCCGGCAGCCAATTGTGTCCAGCCCTCCTAAGGGCCCCGGCAGCCAGGCAGAGCGGCCAATGGAGGGGGAGAAAAGGAGGAGGGGCCAGGAGCAAGTGCCGCCGCAGAGCAAGCAGGAGCAAGCTCCTCCTCCCTTCACTTCAGGCCTCGTGTGCTCACCCCCTTGGCTCGTGCTCAGGATTCCCCTTCCTTCCTTCCCTCCCTCCTTCTGTTTCCTCACTTCCCCCTTCCCTGTTTCCTTCCTTCCCCCTTCCACCACACCCCTCTTCCTTGCCAAAGGGAGAAAAGGAAGGAATCAACGCAAGGAAAGAGGGGGAAGGAGGAGTGCTGTGAGGGAGAGGGGGTGGGGCCAGAGTGAGAAAGGAGCAGGGACAAGGCTGGAGGAGGGAGTAAGGCATGAGCAATGTTGGATCAGGACCAAACTTGGCACGAATCCTCAATATGCCGAAAGAGGACGAGGAGGGCGAAGTAAATTGAGGAAGCCGGGGAGGGAATGGAAGCACATACCCCTGCGCACGAGCGCTCCGGCATTACTCCCTCCTCCAGCCTCATCCCTGCTCCTTTTCTGCTCTGGCCCCGCCCCTCTCCCTCGCAGCACTCCTGAGAAAACGGGGGGGGGGGCTTCCTTTCCCTCCCCGGCTTCCTCAATTTACTTCGCCCTCTTCGTCCTCTTTGGGCATATTGAGGATTCGTGCCAAGTTTGGTCCTGTTCCAAAATTGCTTGACTCCACAGTGCTCTCTGGATGTTGGTGAACTACAACTCCCAAACTCAAGGGCAATTCCCACCAAACCCTTCTAGTGTTTCCTATTGGTCATGGAGTCCTGTGTGCCACATTTGGTTTAGTTCCATCATTGGTGGAGTTCAGAATGCTCTTTGATTGCAGGTAAACTATAACTCCCAGCAACTACATCTCCCAAATGACAAAATCAATTTTTGAGTGATGGTCACTCCTTGGGTGTTAGTAGGTGTCTCGTGGCAGCAATTTGTCCAGTGGTTTTTGAGTTATGCTAATCTCACAAATGAATATTACATTTATATAATGTATTAATTGTTCTCAATAGTCTGGAGAACAAGCCCTATGAGGAGCGGCTTAAAGAGCTGGGCATGAAGAGAGAAGGCTGAGAGGAGACATGATGAGGGCCATGGATAAATATGTGAGGAGAAGTCATGGGGAGGAGGGAGCAGGCTTGTTTTCTGCTGCCCTGGAGACTAGGACGCAATGGAACAATGGCTTCAAACTACAAGAAAGGAGATTCCGCCTGAACATTAGGAAGATCTTCCTGACTGTGAGAGCTGTTCAGCAGTGGAACTCTCTGCCCCAGAGTGTGGTGGAGGTTCCTTCTTTGGGGGCTTTTAAACAGAGGCTGGATGGCTATCTGTCAGGGGTGCTTCGCATCTCCACCTCTGACATCCAACCTGACTTTAATGCACTTGTTAAAGACCAACAGAGACTTGATTTCTCTCACTGAATAAGAAAAAAATAACTGAATAATAGCACCAAATGAGGTGATTAAGCCAAAAATGTAGGCAATGTTTTTTTAAATTCTTTCCTGACTGACTGACTGACTGACTTTATTATTTCTGAGTTGCCCTCCACGTTAGTGCTCCGGGCGACTTACACACAACAAATTCCACAATTAAAATAGAGTATTTAAAACTAGATTAAAATATTCAGTGGTTAAATGCAGGGGCCAGGCTCGGTATTTGAGTTCCTGGTTCTGCATTAACCATGGGCTTTCCTAAATAGCCAGGTCTTCAGAGCGGTCAGGAACTGGGGCAGGTCGAGGGAGGCTCTCTGGTCCGGTGGCATCGAGTTCCAAAGAACGGGGGCCACAACGGAGAACGATCTCCGTCTCGTGGTCTCCAGGTGGGCCTCTTTCAAGCCTGGTACGTGCAGAAGGTTCTTGTTTGCTGGCCGCGGGGTCCTTGAGTAAGCAGGCATCAACAGGCGGTCTTTTAGGTATGTTGGGCCCCGGCCCCGTAGGGCTTTGAAAGCCAAGGTCAAGGTCTTGTGTAAGGCTCTATACTCAACGGGCAGCCAGTGCAGGCGCTGCAGAGATGGTGTAATGTGGCATCTCATCGATGTTCCTGAGAAGCCTGGCAGCCGCGTTCTGCACAATCTGAGCCTGCGGGTTAGTGACCGGGGTAGACCTACATACAAAGCGTTACAGTAATCCAGCCTTGATGTAACCGTGGCATGGATTACTGTAGCTAGCTCTTCCGTCGGAAGATAGGGCGCCAATTGTCTCGCTTGGCGCAGGTGGAAGAAGGCCCTAATGCTCGTGGAATCAACATGGGCCTCCATCGACAATTTGGAGTCCAGGATAACACCAAGGCTTTTTACTGAGGGGGACGGAATCAGCGGTTCCCCTTCAAAGGGGGGCAGCGAGAAAGGTGGTTCTGGGTGGCCCGGGAATAAGTGAAGCTCAAAATGTGCTTTGAAGCAAATGTGACTGAAAATATATCAAAAACGCAATGTAGTGCCTTTTTTATTATTATTTAAGAAATGCAATTGATGTTATGTAGAATGTAGTTCAGCCTTTAGGTTCGGCCCTCCATAATATTTTTTGGCTCTCGTGTGGCCCCTTTGAAACAATAATTGCCCACCCCTGAATTACACTGTAGAATTTGTGCAGTTTGACATAAATTTAACTGCCATGGCTTAGTCTATGGAATCCTGGGATTTGTAGTCTGGTGAGACATCAGTATTCTTTTGTGTTAGAATTTGTAAAACTACAACTCCTGTGATTTCACAGCCCTCTCTAATCTGATCATGTCTGCCATATTTCCAGTTACTGGTTGTGAGGTTGGTTGATATACTTTTACAATTTTTTTTATACTTTGCCATTATTTACACTTTGTGTTTTTTAAAAATCATTATTTATACTTTTTGTTTTAGTTGGTAAATTTTGTTGTATGCTAGGCTTGGTCCCCATGTAAGCCACCCCGAGACCCTTAGAGAGATGGTGGTGGGATATACAAATAAACTTGTTGTTGTTGTTGTTGTTGAGGCATGGCAGTTAACGTGATGTCAAACTGCAGTAGTTCTACAGTATAAATCCACCCTATATGATTGAATAAGACAAAGGTTGAATTTACGCTGTCATATAATCCAGATTATTAAAGCAAATAATCCTAGGGAGTTTTGATTCCCCATGCTCCTGGAAATGAAATTACATCACTTCTGGAACTGGGATTTATCCTAAAAAGAATAATTTAAGAAAAATCTTTGTTTTGGAAGTTGTGGTGAATAGAGAGATAAATGATGCATGGACTACTACTAAAGTATTCTTTAGGGGAAAATTGCCTACTCTGAGTAGTGAGTTCAGTGTGCTTTCCCTTCTTTCTATTTTGGTCTCCATAAAGAAAGCCCGGGTGGAGATAATGGCATTCTGCACCCTTGGAATAGAATTTTTGAAGCTGTCTATAGTGTGTCATTATGGCAGTCATTCTGCATTAACATATCACTACAAAGATATTCTTTAAAAACAAAACCTATTTCTGTATCCCACACAAATGGGTTCTGGTCTTCCAGTCCCGTAAAACAGCCTCCTTCATTCTTTAGACAACTTGCATTTGCTTCCCAAAAAAGAGAAAAATAAAGAGGAAAAAAGAAAGGAAGATGAAGGCAGAGTGAGATGTAATAGAAATGGGCTAAGCATTGTGGAAAAAAATAGCCTATGCATGAAAAGAAATGGAAAACTACCTGACAGGTTAGAAGAAATAGAATACCTGTAAAATGCTTGTAATCTTTGAAAGAGGAAGAATAACAGCCCAAAATGTTCTACTACATTTCCCAATGTTTTCTGTAGGGGAAAAATAATTATTGTTTATTCTGAAATTAAGTTTTTTTTAATACATAGACATCTTGAAACAAATCTTAACGTCCAAATACTTTTCTAAAAATAATTTAAAAATCCTTAAAAT
This sequence comes from Anolis apletophallus, assembly GCA_030556195.1. NCBI lineage: Eukaryota > Metazoa > Chordata > Lepidosauria > Squamata > Anolidae > Anolis > Anolis apletophallus. The sequence continues at coordinate 100,265,775 of JARBWK010000004.1, forward strand.
AAGGTAATACTGAAGAAAATATTATCAGGTCATCACAAAGTATGAACAATTGTGAGTCAGATGAGGCAATTTGGGCAATTTCTAAATTATTTTCACAGTACAAGCAGGAAAAGTGTGAGTACATGTAAGGCAACATCCAGTTGATAAAGAAATGGTTTTCCTGTTTCATTAGTGCAGTGGAGTTAGTGACCAGCCAATCATTTCTTCTATCACAAAGGTGAGAGAAGAAATCCCATCTCAACAAGTACTGGTTAATTAATTCTATTGCCCGTATACTCACGCCAAAATAATAAGTTATTTTCTGCTATCACTTCATCCAATTTCAATTTGTCAAGGAAAAGCATTCCACGAGAGTCTAACATTGCTTCAAATGTGAAAGTTTTATTGTTGCATTAGGTAATGGTGGTATACATGGCCAGAAAATGGTGGAAAGTATTGGATCCCTATATGGTTCATATGGGCTGAGTTCAGGGGTGTTGTGATGAGTTGCAGATGATGGCAATGCCCCTGAAATAAAAATTCTGCCATTTCCTGACATTTTCATGCAATCCTTCAATTTCTATCATTGTAGATAAGCAATTAGAAACACAATTTAGATATACAAAGGAACAGATATGTTAGAATTTTGCAAAACCCAGACATTAATTATCAATGGTCAGAGTAAAATCTTAGAAAAAAAAATGGAAGTAACATATTTGAAAGAATTGTGTCATTATATCCCTACTAGGGATCAAAAGATAAAATGTAGAGATATGAAAGGAATGTCCTTTCTCCATCAGTTTAAACCTTTCTTTCTATGTACCATGATCTCCTGCAAGTTTCCAGCTCCATATCTATATTAGCAATGGGTTGCTTCTATAAAGCAAACTACATTGTGGTAGGGAGGGAATTCCAAATTCATTGTTTTATTCCTTGCGAATCCTGAAAGTGAGCGGCCCGTGAGTATAATCAAAACAAATTAATGAGCATTCACTTGTCTTTCTCCATTAACCTGGACTGATAAGAACACATATAACCATCCATATATAATTATGTTTGTGCCAGAAGGAAGTTGTGTGTGTGTGTGTGTGTGTGTGTGTGTGTTTGTGGTGCACATGGCAGCAACGTAAGCAGTCATAGCAGGAAGAAAAAAGCTATGGGCGTAATAGTCAAGAAGGAACAAACAGGCTGCTCAGAACTGGCAGATTTTCTCCAGAGATGTAATTCTAATTTCATTCTCAAAGGAAGAAACGAATAATTTCAGTATATTTATTCCTTCTGTGAAAAGGTCTTTGAAAACTCTATAGGTTTGGGGTTTTTTGCATGGAAAATGTTATTTCCTGTGTAAAAAATTGCTGTTTTCTGCATACACAAAATAATCTCCAAATGCTGAATGAAGTAAGCCCCCAGCTACTATATTTTTCACTGCTATAAAAAGACCTATGCACAGCAGATGTTGCTTCCTACACAAAATCACATGCATTTTGGGCAGAACAAGACCTGGATTATGAATGTTCTTGTGAGTCTAGGATTCTCCTCATCAGATTTCCTAACATTCACAAAACATTTTTTTCATGATTTTTTTTTTAAAAAATCATATTAACTCAAATGTAATGTTCACCTCTTTTGGCTAAATTATCCTCCCAAAATTAGGATGCACATTAGATGCGTGTAATATGGTAATCTTAATGCCGAGCCAAAGCAAAAGTGGAAGCTACTTCAGGAGAACCTGGAACTCCGATCTGACAGACATCATCTCTAATTTTAATTTCCATGGCTCAATACCTGTACAATGCTGGGATATGTAACTTAGTGAGGCATCAGCATTCTTTGTCAAGCCCCCATGATCCCAAACTACAATGGGCAATACTGCTAGAAGGACACCTTATTTTGTATTTAAAATATTGTTTGTAATGTATGAGAAGCCAAAGGTGAAGAAGGGTGAATTCCCATAGGAGATATAGGATGTTTGAGACTAGTGACATAAATAGTATGAAATCACCACAGTTCCACTGAATCCTGCACAGTGCTGCAAAACAGCATAATCTGAGGATATGGTTCATTTTCATTCCATTTGTCTAAACTAAAAGAACAACCTTACAAAGACATGCTGTCTGGAATAGAACATGTGTCAGATATAACATTTTGCATCTATAACACAGTGGAACTTAGGGGATAACAGAAGGAAACTTGGAAACTCTAATCAGTAGAAAAGACACAGTTGTGCACATATCGGTTTGCATCAGCTTCTTTCCCTTTTCTAGGACAAACTTATGCCTGCAGCTGAGCCATGCAGTGTTCTTAGACTAGCCAATTAGAGTAGCTAGTTGTGTATAAATGAATGGCATTTTTAAAGAACAGACGTCCTGAATTAATGTAAATTCTATTAAGAATAATGTACCTTCCATGCTGAAATTGGATCAGATACTTTCACTTCCAGTTGTTTTGCTTGGCAAAACTGTCATTCATTTTTCCGTAGCTTGCTTATTTTGAGTTGTCAACAAAATTATGCCCAAGGTGAAATTTGAAGAAAATGTATGTGTGTGTTATTTCTCAGATGAAGCATCAAGAAATTTCTCAGGAAACCAGAAGTTTTAATAGGTTTAGTGAAATACCTCAGGCAGATTTGACACATCCCTTCACAGTCACCATAGGTGCCAAATGTCCAACATGTGCAATTCCCATGTGCAATCCTCACAGTGAAATACAAAGTGAAATTGGATGTTCCTTCTAAATCAAATATTGGAGGAACATGAAATGAGTAGCCAGCTACATTTCTCAATAAAGTTCAATGCATATTTGCATATTTATTACATTTTGTTCAGTAAGAAACATGGATGCTTATCATGAATGGAATATTCCAGGGAAGTCCAAAAGGCTTTGGTAAATATTTTCTGTATATCCTTGGGAAGTGATATTTTGTGGCATTTCAGAGAACTGGAACCTTAAAAAATGTAAAACTCTGCTGGTTTGAACAAACTTCCTCCACTGATATGAAGCAGACAGAACTGCACTTATGCCAGTTCTACAGCTCATGTAAAATAATAACAGGTTTTGAAAGCTATCTGATAGCCAAGGAAAATATGGACAGCAAGGGACACATATTTTCTCCTCAAAAATTGAATGCCTTCATGGAAGAAACAATCACCACAGAAATTCCAGTGCCTGATGATATGAAAAATTCAAGTTTGGATATCACCCTTCCAAAGTCACCCCTCTCATTTTTTCAGGGGGGGGGGGAGTAAACAAATACTGGAACCACCTGACACTCTCTATGGAGCCATTGGATTGCACAATGATAATTGCATGAAATTAAGTAAATAAAATATTGATTTGTTAACTCTTTTTTTTAAAAAAAAAATCCAAGTGACAGGTTTTGTACCAAGATGAGTAGTTCTGTATACAACCTGATTCTTTTTTTTAAATCTTATCACAGCTTTGGGGTAGTTACTATCCCAAACATTCTTAGTTCCCTGAGTATATTTAAAACATAGACACAGAAACTACAGCATGGATAAAGAATGACTGCCTGTCTCGTTTGTTTAGTGACATATCATTGTCATTACCAATAAAATATGCTCTTGAGTCTGTTTCATGAAATTGTCAGGGATGCATTATCAACTTGGTTTAAATTTGCCATGAATGTCTGCTCACATTCCCATGACATTTATCATGCAATGTTCTGTGTCATCTATTATTATTGATCATGTATATAGTGGTATAGTAAACGTAAAAGTTATATTAAACTATTTTAGGCAGTCATATCAAATTAGGGTTGTGAAGAATAAAATAAAGAGTTTATATAATGTTCTTCAATAGAGATTACATTATTAATGTTTCGATGAAAGCCATGAAAATAATTCAAAAATTTCCCTTGGGCCTAGTGATCTGAGAACACCTGTTGTACCTTAGACCTGAAGGATTCCTCAGTAACCTACTTGAGACCAGCCGTGATTAAATGCTTTATTTAGAATAAGTGAAAAGAAGTAAAGAGATAAAAAATTTAGTCCTTAGATGCTCTCAGCATCTAATATTGCAATGCAATAGTCCAAGGAGTAAAAAAGGTTCAATGAAATAAGAATAGTCCTGATGCCCCAATGGGCTAAATCCTGGATAAGTCTCTGGCAACAAAGGCTTGGCAAATACTTGAGTACGAGGACTTGGAGCCCCACCGGCCCGGGGTGGAACTAGAGTACGTGGAACTTAACGAGGAAAACTAAACGTTGGCACGAGATCCCGAGTACCACCGGGAAGCAGCTTAAATAGGTTTTCTTTCTTGAAGATGCACACTGTGTTGTAACTGTTTCCCATGGATAGTTTGTGGGCCTAGCCCTCCCTTGCCCTCTGAGGAGGGAAAGAATGTCTGCTCATTAACGCTTGCACCTGGGAGCCGGGAGGACAACACATCCCGATCGCACCAGCTCTCCTTATTGGCTTTGGAAGAGAAAAGGCTGAGAGCTTGGAATTAACATGCCGTTTGTCAGGCTTGGCTATGGAACCAGGCTGGAGCCTGACAACAACAGATACTATAGCTTTACTGAAACTAAGCAGATGTGGTCACCAACCTGGATGTAAGATCAACTGAAATGACATTAGGAATAGTATAAGCATAGAATAAAAGCAAAAAAAAAAACCAAAACAAAAAAAACTTCCTGAACCTAATGATTTATTCATCTACCCATCCATTATTATAATAATTATTAAAATTTATTTATACCCTACCACTATCTCCTCTCAGGGACTCTGGGTGGCTAACATGAAGCCAAGCCCAGAGAATACAGTAAACAAATACATACAGCAAAATAATAATTAGAATAAAATAAAAATAAAAATAAAGTGCAGCAATAAAAACAATAACATACAAACAGTTAAAAGAAAATTAACACAGTGGGATATAACACCGGGTATGAGGTAAAATAACAATTAAGGACAAGGAGTTAATCAAGATTGGCTGGGGCAGATGCAAGGATAAAAACAGGGGACATAGGGCAGGATAGGAAAACTGGAGCGATTTATCTGGTGGTAGGTACAGGAAGGACAAGCTATGGGGTTTAATTACTGGCTAGGAATAAGGTGAAGTACATCAAGAGGAAGAGTATTGTTCCATTGAGATTGCAATGTGTGATTTCTTTTTCCAAATCTGTTGCTGTGGTGGTGTGCTGTTCTTGGCATCATCTTCATCTAATCACCCAAGAAAAGAGTGGTGTTACATATTTTTAAAACCTCCAAAACAAAGTAGCTAAAAATACAAAAAGTCACATAAACGTACAATTTTTTTAAAAAAAAAAAGCCCTAAAACATGCAGTTAAAATTATGAGTTTTATAATAGGTGAAACCAATATGATCAGCAGTGTGTTTAATGTAGTATTTATTTGGTAGTTTCTCCATGCATGGACATAATATACTGGGAGCCATATTATGTATGCCAATAGGAACTCTTATTTAGAAGGTGCTTCTTTCAATTAGCAGTAGTTGCTTGGGTAGGTATTAGTTTTTTAGCTAGCATTCCTTCAAGGCCCCTTCCATGTGCATAATCTTATAAAACTATATTTTTGACATACACTATATGTTTACATGGGAGATAGAAAAAAGAATGGACAACAGGAATATAAAACAGGCAGTAAAACATGTGGTAATGTGCAGTCCATCAAGGACAGATTCATATGATACCGTCTAGGCTTGTGCACAGATTTGGTTTGGTCAGTTCCCTTCATCCAATCTGGCTTGTTTGGCTGGCCATAATGGTAAGGGCTCAGCTGCCGTGTTTTTTTGGGGGCTGAAATAGGCCATGTGGCAGTCCGTCATTGCTCCACCTCTCCTATTCGGCATCACATGGTGCACAAAGAGGCTGCCTCATGCTTGTGTGGGATTTCCCTATAAACTCTGCCTGTTGGGCCAATCAGAATAGAAGAACACCATGGTGTGTTTTAGGCAAGGTGTGTTTATTTAATGGGGCAAGGGCGTCCATTCCTCTCAGTTGCGTCCTGACTTTAGAGAGGTGTTTCAGTCCAATTGCTTTGCCACTCGCTCTCAGCTTTATTTTTTTGACTTGGGTTGGCTTGGCCTCTCTCTGGAATTGAATCTTTTTTATTTTCCTTTATTTTCTTGAGTTTTTTTTAATTAGTGGGACTGGGAGTTGGGAAAGTGCGGGATGGGTGGGTAGGGTGTGTGAAAACACTTGGGGACTTGGGAGAAAGAAAGAGCACCTCTTTGCTCTTAGTGAGCTTTTCTTTAAAATATTTGGGTGGCTCTGAGAACCCTGAGTAACCCTTTAGCTTGTTTTATTATAATAACAACAATAATAATAATAACAACCTTTATTTTTATTCCACCCTATTTCCCCAAGGAGACTCAGGGTAGATCCCAACATTGTTCCAACATAACAATGGCAAACCTTCAATGCCTTCATAAAACAAACAAATACTGACATAAAATCGCAGAGATACCCCTCTTCTCATTCAGAAAATATTTTTAAAGATTACCAATTATTATTAATAACAATCTCAGCAATCAAACAGAAAATCCTCATTTTCAGAAAATTACTACCTACTTACCTACCTACCTACCTATAATTTCATTCCTTTGCAAACTGATCTCTTTGTTTATATTTCTCTCTGTGCTCTCTGCCTTCTGAATACTTGTTTGCGGCTGCTAGCCTCTTACAGTATGTTTTGTAACAACAGGGGATGTAAAAGCTTTGGAAGAAGTTGCTTGCTGTTGTTGTTTTTAATTAGTAAAGAAGAAAGTATAATATTGAGGCACTGGGCTATACAATGTGGAAGTGGATCTTGGACATTTGGCAGGAAGGAATGGTGCCCTCTACAGCTCCTGGAGAAGTTACAGGACAGGGCCAGCAGGGGGATACCTTTTGGGGAATTTTTTGAGATTTTATTTGTAAAAAGAAAAGAAATTCCTAAAAATCAGGGGTTGACTCAAATGTTATGAAACTTGATGGGATAACAGTGGTTGATGTGTCCTCCACGTGTGGTCATTTTCATCCCAATAGCCCTAAAATGAGGGAAAGGGGATCCCAGGAAGCCCCCCCCCCCCCCATTACCTCCAACGGGCCAGATCTAGCCGCATTTTTCAGCTGCAGATCAAAAATAGCTATTTGGCTACCTGCCTGTTTTCGGGAAGTGCACAAAAATGGATCCGGGGATCTCCTGGAATGCAGTCAGGAGAAATAGATCAAAGTTCAGGCAAAATACACAAGCCTAATACCATCTAACACAGTTTTCCATAATCTTTGATGCTCCTATGGGTCTCAATTCTTGAGATAAAAGTGAAGAATAAATATCAACATCCTTATCTTCCTTTGCTTAATGAAGTATCACATTAATTAATCTTCTTGGGTGATTTTTATTACAAAGGGTTTTTTTTTACAAAAAATCAAGAATATGGCTCATTATGCAATTAGGTGGGAAATGGCAACTGCTATTCTGCAAATATTCCTCTATTGCTCTTTTGTTTGCTTCCTGTGTTGCACCAATTCAACGGGGGAGTATGTCTTTGCAGTTTTGATTCTTATGTCCACAAAATCATTTGACACCCATGTCAGGGAAAAAAAATGAGGTAATGCTAAATATGTTTTATAGAATTATCATTTTAGGAAATAGGAAACCACATTTAATAAGATAACATCTTGTCACTGGTAGAAGACATTGAAATGGAAACGACATAGGTGGTGTTTTACATTTAAGGTTCATGTTCCTTGAAAGTGCTGCTGTTGTTGTTCCAAAATGCTATACTGCATTATATTGCTTGGATAAATCTCATTCTCTATTAAAATTCAATCTTTCTGCTTGCCAAGATGTTGTGACAGATAGTAAGTGCAAAAATCAGATGGAGGACTTTTTCAGGTAGACTTAGCTCTTGGAATATATCAAGTGAATATATTTATCACTTTGGCATCCCAGCTCTTGCACTGAATTGACTTGTAATAATGGCAATGAATCTGACTGCTGTACTGTATGTATTGGTGTGCAAGTTCATATTTAATAACCAAATCACCTCAAGTACTAGCCGTTCAGAAATATTTTATCACTTTGCTAAAATGACAACTTTAGCATTGACTATTTCAAATGCAGGACATTGCAGAATATTCCCATAAGAATGCACCAGGATAAGGAAAAAATCTCTATGGAACAATATAAAATGCATAAGAATATATTCAGGAGGTGATTCAAAAGGTATGGGAGAGAAGGGGGAATCAGAACAAACTGGAGTAGACAACAGCTGAACAGTTCCCAATATTTGAAAAATCATAACAATGAATGAGCCATTCAACTGCAAATCGATTAGGAATATATGAAATAGCCTTTTCCATTCTGACCATAAATACAATTTCTGTTCCTAACTTAAGTACATACACTGAATCAATGAGAATGGACATAAGCATTATTTACCATGTAGTAATTGGTTTAATTAGTCTTTTAAAGTTGTGATTAATAATTGCGTTTAAGATTAAAACTTTGAGAAATCGTTGTTGACTTGCTTTGCTCCATTAAAAGGTCAGCACCGGCGGTCACATGCGAGTATCCTCGCTTACTAGGGAATATGCCTCGACCCTTCCTCCTCCCCCGGTTCAGGCAGGTGAAGCGACCACTCCTCTCCGGAGACCCGTCTCACCGCCAGCTGGAGGTCTTGCAGGGTGCTATATCTGTCTGTCCCTTTTTTGGTCCGACAGAGGTGGCTTTCTCCCACCGGCTTTGAAATTCCCTAAGTCGCCCTTGGAGCTTCCCAAAGGTGCGTCCGACCGCCACACTCGCTGACCGGAGTCCCTGAACAATTTGAGAGACTCCATCTTCAACCCAACTACCAACCTCTAAGAAACGGGAAAGGAAAAACAGAACGAGTGCCAACCGGCAGCTGAGCGAAGAAAACAGCCGGAAAGTTACCGGCAGGCAGAGATTAGAATTGGAAGGGAAAGCTGCTCTACAAACCTTTCGCAGCTATCACTGCAACGTGGAAAGAAGGAAGAGGAGGCCGGCGGAGGGGTCGTCCTGTGAAGGGACAGAGCGGCGGGCGGTTCAAGACCCGAGGGAGCTCGGACAAAAGATGGCGCCGAGGGTCTCCCGGTGAGTAGGAGACGCCGGGTGGGGTCGGCGAGGAGCGGCGAAGGCGGAAGTGAGGAGACCGAAGACCGGATAGCAGTGGGAGGAGCCCGAGGGAGAGACGCGCTAACGTCAGACGCCAGACGTCTGACGTAGGACGCCTGAAGACACCCGGTTGTGGGGGCGGGGCTAGCCCCAGAAACAGAACCAATCCCGGAAGTGGAAGAAGGAGAAAGCCGAG